>CM070685.1:9195000-9615000 GCA_036346265.1 Melocanna baccifera
CAACTTTTGCTAGTTTGTTAATAAAGTACTCTTAAAGTTTTAATTCTCTTGAAATTTCTACTGTTGTTTTTAGTATTTATTCTTTTACTTTGGCGATGATGTTCTATAATAGTATCTCATACTAGTTTATGAGGTACTACAGTTGGTATCAGAGCTTAGACTGTGGTTTCTGGAAAAAAAATAAAATGTTTTGCATGTACATAGGGCTTTGGGTTAATTCATTCATGCATGCATATCCAGTCACTGGTATATTACCTTAATTCTTTACCCAATTACCATGTCATTTATCCCATCACTATTTTATATCATTGTTCCAATCTTTTACTTCCATTCAGCAGTATACCTCCAGTTAGACGTGCCAGCGCTCGGGTGCAGGAGTACATGGACCAAGTACGTGGGAGTACTAATGATCCGGACAACCAGGGTCAACCTTCTTCACTGACAAACTCTGCTTCTGATGCATCCACCTTTCCTCCACCGATAGATCCTACTCCAGGGACAGCTGGTGCTCCTTTTTCGACGCCGGTTGCTTCTCAGAGCGAGGTGCATCAGTTTCCAGCTTAAATGCAGAACCTAGTCACGTTGCTGCAGACCGCTCTCCCAGCGATGCTCGCCAATAAAGCAGTAGCTGCTATAGTTGTACCAGTCTAGGCGGCGCCTCCCCTTGCTCTTCGTATGACAATGAGGGAGTGGCAGAACTTGGGTTTGCGGACTTTAAATGAATTAGGGCCAGTGGAGGCAGGCGACTGGCTTCGCTATATGAACAAGAAGTTCAACACCATGGAGCTCACTTCCCAGGAGAAGGTGTTGTTCGCCTCCCAGCAACTGTTGGAGGAGGTGGATCTGTGGTGGGCTAAGGTTCGCAGCTCTTGCGGACCTCATGTGGAGCCACCTACGTGGGAGGACTTCACTACCACCTTTGCTGCTGAGTACTATCCTTTTGCCCTAACAAGGGCAAATGATTTTGAGCTTGATTCCTTGCGGCAGAAGGATGGACAGCTAGTGGAGCAGTATGAGAAGGTTTTTCCGGAAGATTTGCCGCTTCCTCCCGGAGGTGAATTCGAATGAGTACAAGAAGGCTTGGCATTTCATTGGTGGCCTTCGAGAGGAGATTCACCATGTCCTATCTGCTATCGACATCCGCACCTATCGAGACACAGTGGATCGAGCCTGGCAGATGGAGGTCCAGCTTCATCAGACCAGTTCCGACAAGAAGAGGCCTTACCCGTCAGAGGACCAGCGTAAGTCCAGCTCTTGGGGATCTAAGAAGGCTTGTCATCTTGGGAAGCGTCAGCAGTCTCCTTCTCCTTCCCGTCGTTCCAAGGGCGGGAACCACTCAGCAGCTCGGAGGACTTCCGGGAAGAAGCCAGTGTGTTATCGCTGCAGTGGGGACCACAAGGCAATGACTGTGATTATTCTAGCAAGTGCCACACTTGTGGGATTTAAAGGCTCCTAGAACTTTAATTCCATGTTTTTGCCTAGGCTGCTCAAGAAACACAAGACCCCGATTGACACAGTAAACCAGCATTCTTTTTCACCCGCTTACAATCAGAAACTGCTGAGAACGGACGATTGGACGCCAAGATGGCGAGATCCAATCCAACACCTGGGGTCTATTTATAGGCGTTGAAACGAGACACGCGCATGCGTTTACCTCCCCACACGGCCGCACCGCATGGAGGTCACGCTAAGTCAATGCGCCCCGCCGTGCGTCGTCCATGATGGATGGGTGGCTTCTTCCGCCGGTTTCGCGCGCGCAAAAGCCTGGAAAAACACGTCCAGCGGCCGTGCCGATCGGATGACGATGCACGGAGTTGGAGGGCGGTTTTGGTTCGCGCGGTCTCTCATCGTTCGTGCGATCGTCTCGGCGCGGACGTTGTCGTCATGTGCTGATGTATGTTCCATGGGCGGCGAAAACTCTAGCCCGGGTCGGTAGAAACTAGAGTTCGTTTCGAACCGAGTTCAATTCGTTTCCATGGAAGTTCGTCGAACTAAAAAATATATATATAAAACGTTATACTCAAACGCAGTTACTTACAGCTCACAACCAAAATCCGCTGAAACACAATGCCAGAGGAGCCTACGAGTTAGTACTGACCTGTAGTCCAGGAGTGGCACGCGTTGTTCACTTCCCAGCAGCTGAAAGTTCTACGGAAAGACTCAATCCATAGGAATTTCAGAGGAAATATAACATGAGGTGCAACCTCATAAATTTTTTTCTTTATGTCTCTCTAAAACCCTATACTTTTTTTTATAAAGCATCTAAGCGGTGCAATCGAACAATTTCTATGTTTTAGAATATCATATGATTCAAGTAGATATGCCATCCAGATTCATGTCCGAACGGGCCCTCAGTGGGTGGTCCGCCGGTCTTCTAGAGCGCATGGAGGGGTGCCGCAGTGGTATGTTGGGACTCGTCCCTTCCCTGGTAAAACGCCGAGACTGTCGGTGGCGCCTTTTGCAGTCCTGTAGTGCAGACCAAACCTGCCAATCTGTAGCACCGTGGCAGCTTTTTTAAAAAAAATCTGGCCCCTCCTCCGACGCATAAATTTTTAATGTTGATCATCGACAGGTGATACTATCACTTTCCAAGCTTCCCTACCATGATAGATTCAAAACACTATGATACCACCACCAAGCTAGAGGAGCTTGGCTACCCTATCTCGGCAGCCATCTTCAGGATATATTAGTGGTTAACTTAAGTATGCTTACACTAATTTTCACCTTCTGCTGTGTTTGGTTACCTCACAGGTAGATACCATGATACGGGGGTTCAACAGATGATATACGTCACCTTCCGATGCTTCTGTAGTTGTGGAGCGTGCCAAAATTAAAAAAAAAAATCTTACGTTAGGAAGACAGTTTCTTTTTCTAAAAAAAGTTGCCGCGGTGCCCACATATACGGTCAACTCCCAAATCCCCATGATCATTGGGGGGATCTGTAGGAGCGGTAGTTTTCCCTCTTTAAACAGTAGTCCTGCAATGGCAACCACTAAGAGGAGGAAGAAGAAAAAGCTTCAAGGAGCGAGCTAGTTCACTTGAAAAGATCTGCCATCGTGCAAGTTGTCTGCTTAGGTTCAATCTCTGAATTGGTCTTGGATGCCTCATCTCATACACGTGTATTCAATGGGAAAATATGTGCTCGTACTCTGTAAAGTGATGGATATCCAACATCCTTAGTTTAAGACCCCGCTAGTTTTAGCTTTTTTTCAGATTCAGCTTCTAGTTTTAACTTTTTTTTTACTATTCAGTAATTCATCTTTTTCCGAATTTTTTTAGATTTTTTAGACTTTTTTTATATTTTTCTTTTTTTTCTCGTGTTCCTTTGCATTGTCCGTGATGGGCTAACAAATTTTTTCTATTTTTACATTTTTTTAAATTTAATTATACCGAAAAAGCCAAATCAGCTATAGTAAAAAAAGCCAGCTACAGTAAAATTTTAACCAAAAGCCAGAAACTATCGCTAAAATGATCACCCCTAAGTTATAGCGTATGTTTCAGGAGGACGTGTGTGTGTATGCATATGATGTATGATATAAGTATGGTGTACGTAAATATGGGCCATCTGTTGTAATTAAAAGAAGAAGAAAGAACTTCTGTAACACTCGCTCAGATCCATCAGTCGACCTTTGTACTTTAGCGTTGTTGAGTTACTCCCCGCTGGGCACCATGACAACCAATGCCACATCAAATTGAATGGTCTGGACGACCACCGGTATACAACCAGCTTATTGCTACCACGGTTCCCCAACTCTATAATCTCAACCCACATGATGCATTGGTAAACTCATTTCCCTTCCTTTCCCTTTCCTACATTCTTTGATCTATACTTTTATAAGAATAACGTCTTTCGTTACACATTATCATATCTTTCCATATCTAGGGAAACAGTTACACCGTTAATATCGCTATCAAAGAACTTGCTCCAGAATAACCGTAGTGGTAGGTGTTCAGAATAACACTGTCTTATGGTTTTTTATTGTAGCTAGTTTATTTTTTTAACTGTAACTAAGTTAACTTATTTGATATAATTAAATTTAAAAAAAATTAAAAAAATAGAAAAAATATATTAGCACATCACGGATAATGTAAAGGAATATGGGGAAAAAAGAAAAATAAAAAATAAAAAAATCAGAAAAAGACGAAATTACTAAATAGTGAAAAAAAGCAGAAACTGATTTTAAGTTGAAATAAGTGGTATTTTAGGTTGTATTATTTGCAAAAGGGTAGGTACCTGCGAGTGGGAATCTTATAAATAACCTGGATGTAGAATCACAACTGCCGACTGACGACGCATATTTATGACTTATTTATAACAGGTTTTTTACAGACAGCATACCCATCATATATAAATGATCACCCTCTATATCTTACGTAATAGATATCGGATAACAATTCATGGCGTTGATCCAGAAGACATCGACAAACCAGAGCCCAAAGCAGCAGAATTCATTTTCTTTGCAGAGGTCGGTGAAAAATTAGTTGGTTCTCCGGTGCTTCCACTTGTGGCCGCCGCTGAAGGACTTCAAGGCTTCATACCACCATAGATAGCAAGGCTCTACAGAAGACGATGTCACTCAAAAAGTCTCTGTCACACGACGGGTGCTACAACGAGCAAATATATCATACCAGGTTGATTCTATTTCGGCTCTCTTGTGTTCCTCGACACCTACCTCAAGCAGTAAACAAATAGAAACTGAAATGGCTATTGGTACAAGCAATATACATACTGTACCAGAGGACACACCACCTGTTCAAACACAGCCACTACCCACTCAGCCAATCCTGACCCTGCCGTACTCACTATTGAGCCACAGAAAATGGCTTCACCCGGCCCTGAACATGTTACCCACTCACGTATCTCAGCATCATACCGAGACAATTGCTTCCCAGAAAGATCTCTTCAAAGAAACATCACCATCACCGCAGGTTACCTTTCTAACACGCTACACGATTGCATTCCCTATTTACATGTGGGGATGTTCAGAATGATGTTGATTTATGATTTTTTTATTGTAGTTGACTTATTTTTTACTATAGATTAGTTGGCTTATTTGATATAATTAAATTTAAAAATTTTAAAAATAGAAAAATATGTTAACCCATCACGGACAATACAAAGGAATACGAGAAAAAAATGCAAAAAGTCTAAAAAAATCAGAAAAAGATGAAATTACTGAATAGTGAAAAAAAGCAGAAATCAGAAACAGAAACTGGATTTAAATCAAAATGAGCGGACCTATACACTCCAAATTATCTCAGAGAGCTATTTCGTGAATTACAGTTGTTAACAAAAGTAAAGCCTGGTTCAAAACGCGCAGTGCACACTGATGAAGAAAGCCTCGATGCTTCTGAAACCAGTATTAGGTTGCTCCCTTATAGCCGTTTACATATGCATAGCTAGCGTACTCGTCTGCAATAAATGACTAGCTCAATCTTTCCGTTATGATGAATCATCGCAGCTCCTCACAAGAAAAAACTACGGCTAAAAGGCGCTTGTTTCAGGACAGCTCATGCAGTTAAGCCTTCAAAAAGGTATTCAAATGCATATTAGTGTACCTGATTAACTATACCTTGTGTGGATGTTCCCAAATTATTTCATTGACGCAGCTTCTTCTTGCAGTGAAAAACAGCTACGAATGGTACCACACCGTTTTGGTCTCATGCACACAGACTATGCCGACCATATTTTGCTTACTCGCTGTGCCATATCGAACCATGAAGTGATCAACTAACGACCTCCCCTACTGTGTTGTCCTGTATTCGATGCTTTACAACGCTTACCTTTGTAACGTATACACACAATTAGCACACAAATTTTCACCACGTTTAGCACTGTTTGACACTATAATTATAAAAGTAGCCGTATACGAAATGTGTTGATAAAAATAGTGTTTCTATCGTCTGATGGACAGATGGCAACATGTAGGGGTGAACACGTACCACCTACCATCCGCCCACCAAACAGCAGGCCGTCTGCCACCACACATAGTAGACCTACCATTTTTTTATTTTATTAAAAAATTTTGCAAATTATTTAATATAGTAAATGAGCTCACAAAATTACAAAATTTTATATGCAGCTTCCCAACATAACGTAATTGATCGTGTAATATTTTCTTAATTTTATCTACTATAAATGTTGCTCAAAAATTTATATTATTTTGATATTCGTAGGAGCTGTTACATATAGCAACGAGTTCCAAAAATTACAAAATTTTATGTGAAGCTCCCAACACACTCATGGTAATTGTATAAATGTTTTGAAAATTTTATGTGCTCCAAAATTTACCACGTTAATTCATGTTAATTTAATTGTGAAATAGAGGTATGCAAAAGATGAATTTCATAATTAAATTAACATGAATTAACGTGGTAAATTTGGAGCACAAAATTTTTTAAAAATTTATACAATTACTACAAGTGTGTCGAAAGGCTTCGTGTAAAATTTTGTAATTTTTGGAACTCGTTTGCTATATGTAACAGCTCCTACGAATATCAAAATTATATGAAGTTTTGAGCAACATTCACAGTGGATAAAATTACACAAAATTACACAATCAACTACATTGTATTGGGAGGCTGCACATAAAATTTTTATAATTTTTTAAGCTCATTTACTATATTAAAAAATTTACACATATTTTAAACAAAATTAAAAAACTAGTAAGTGATTAGACCGGCTAATTCACTTATCATCGGGGCGGCAGCCCCCCCCCCACCTCTTGTCAGGTGGTGCGGCGGCAGGCGGCTTGCCATCCGCCTGCGGGATAGTAGCGGTCACGCGTCACCTCTTTGTCGCTGTCGTCTGACCACCAAACGACAAAAATATTATTTTTATTAATATCATTTCCATGCAACTATTTTTTTTAATTATGATTCAAAACACTATCAAATCTGACGAAAATTCAATAGCACACCTAATGCTGAACGCTCTTGCTATACCCGCCAGAACGGCGCGACCACCTCTAGGAACAAGACCATAAGGAGCATGTGCTGCTGTGTCTATCCGAGAAAAAGAAAAAGGAAACCTTGAAATGAGCTTCAATTTACGCACGCACCTGTGGGTGTTAGCCTCTGTTACAGTAAAATCCCGCACAAAGCAAAACATTTCTGACGGCAACATCACACTCGCACGCTACTGCAATCGAGTGATCATCCTTTCACCAACCATCGACAGTAACAAAAGGAGAAAAGGCGGAAAGCAACTGAACCATTCCCTTTCGTCCCTCGCGCACGAGAGAAGCAAAGAATTTCCAGCCTTTACAAAAAAAAAATTCGACTCGAGCACTTAGCACTAGCAGCCAGCCATTCACATGGCGCCAAACCACGCATTAATCAAATCATCCATGGATTGATCAGGCTTTAAACAAAAGTGAAAAGGTCAGATCAGATTCCTGAAATTTGGAGCGCCAAATTTGAGATTTGCGCCACCAAACGACATCCAATTAGCTGTTCTCAACGAAATTAAAAAGCACTAGTCTATGTACTGTATTAGGATCAAATATTAGGCATGCTCATTTTGGCTTATTCGTTAGATTTTTAATTTCTACCTTCTAGTTTTTTAATTTTATTTTTGACTTTTTTTTATCTTTTTTCTGTATTCATTGGTATTATCCGTAATAAACTAAACTATTTTTATTTTTAACTTTTTTTAAATTTAATTATGCTAAAAAATACTAAAAGTTATAGTATAAAAATAAGCTAGCTACAGCATTAAACAACAAAAATAAATCGTAAATCGTAAAAAAAACCCAAATAAGCAAGTACCGTTACTCGTTTCAGCTTTTTTCAGTTTCAGCTTCTAGCTTCAATTTTTTTCACTATTCAGTAATTCGTCTTTTTCTGAATTTTTTAGATTTTTTAGGCTTTTTTGTATTTTTCTTTTTTTCCCGTATTCCTTTGCATTGTCCGTGATGGGCTAACAAATTTTTTCTATTTTTACATTTTTTTTAAATTTAATTATGCTCAAAAAGCCAAATCAGCTACAGTAAAAAAAGTCGACTACAATGAAACTTCAACAAAAGTCAGAAGCCATCGCTAAAACGATCACCCCAAAGCTATATGGCTATTTCTCATTTCCCAAGAACATGTCTTGTTTCCAGCACCTAGCATCTAATCTATAACCCTAATTCCAAACATACCAAAATTTATTCCCTTGATAATAAAATATTTAACAGTATCCTATTGTGATGGAGTACATCCACAACAAAAATTAAAATTTTAACCCAAGCTAAAAACGAATGCAATCTAATCCCCAACAGGCAAAAATAACAGCTGTACACAAGCCATTGCTGCATCTCATCTCAGGCCCGTTCCCAAACAAACCTTGCCATCCGTCACCAACATATGGGCCCGGATGTCAGTACGACAGGGCAGCTCCGTCTATCATATTGACAACTTGCACCCACGGTCGGGCCCATCCTAAGAGGCCAAGCAGGCCCGCGTGTCAGTGCCCCTACGCCGAAACCCACCCCCAACGACGCGCGATGGCGACGCGAGCAGCCAAGCCAAAGCCATGGCCCATGGCCAGTCACCGGACTCTTAACAACCGATGTGGACCCCGCATTGTCAGGCGACGGCGGCGAGGAGGTCGTCGCGGGCGCCACGGCGGCGGAGCAGGTCGTAGGGCGCCCAGAGCGCGTCGAGTGGGCACGGCCGGCCGGCGTCCAGCCGCAGCCACGGCTTCCCCTTACCGCTCCAGTGCAGCAGGCTCACCGGCCCCGGGTGCAGCTCCCGGCACTGCCCCGCCACGTTGTCACCGCCGAGCCCGTGCTGGTTCCACCGGTGCTCCACGGCCTTGACCTCGCCGGCGAACACCAGAAGGAACGGCGGGAGGGACCCCAGCTCGTATATCCTCTCCCGCTTCTGCACCTCCATCCAGTACTCCAGCTTCGCGGTGTAACCGCCGGCTCGCCACCTGTCCAGGTCGATGACCATGACACCGGTGTTGAAGTAGCACGGCGCGCGGGCCCGGTTGGCGAAGATGGAGGAGTACTCGGGGTGGCGCCAGAAGGCGTCCGTGAAGTAGGAGGTGAAGTTGGCGTGGCAGTACTCGGGGGCGGCGAGGGCGGCGCCGGGGCCCAGGTCCAGGTCAGTGGCCCAGAGGCGCGCGACGTCGTCGACGACGAGGAGGTCGGAGTCGAGGTAGAGGACGCGGGAGACGGAGCGGGGGAGGAGGTTGGCGAGGTAGATGCGGGCGTAGTTGAGGGGCTGGTCGAGGGCGCGGCGGACAGAGGCGGAGATCTTGCCGCGGACGAGGCGGGCATCGAAGCGGTGGACGGTGGCAGGGAGCGTGGGGAACGCCGCCGCGAGCGCGCGTCGGAGAGCGGCGAGGCGGCGCGCCGAGTTGGCCGAGGAGGCCACAAAGTGGAAAGCGATGGACTCCGGGCAGGCGGCGTGGCGGAGCACGGAGAGGACGCCAGCGAGGGAGCCCCGCAGGTAGGTGGCATCAAGCGTCATCGCGATGTGGACCGTCGGCGCGCCCGGGCACGCCGCGCCGTTGCGGAACGCCGGCGCCTCCCGGAACTCCGGCAGCTCCCCGCCGGCGATCGCCACCACCGCCGCGCACGCCGCGGCGAGCAGGACCACAGCGAGGGCGCGCATTGCGGCTGCCTGGGTGGGATAGATGGGAGTGTGTGTTCTTTTATTATTCTCCTCGAGCAGAAGAAAAAAAAGTCTGTCTATCGTATAGACACTGGTTTTTCTCTTTATTTTTAGTTATTTTTTATTTATTAGAGAAGTATGTTTTTAGTGATCCTTTTTTAAAAAGGAGAATTTTTTTGAAGAAAGAGTTAGTACTATTTTATTTTAAATTATTAAAAGATAAAAAAATTTAATCAACTTAACAATAGCAAAACCAAAAAAAATAAAGAATCAAGAGAATAGAATTTTTATGGACACGGCATGGGTGGGGAGATAAGATGGGATGATGCAGAGTTAAGAGGCCGGGGGCGGACAGCCTGGAAAGAGGAAGACGTGTGACGGTGTGAGGTTTCCCCGTGGTTTTTCGGGATTCTTGTTGTGTTTTTTTGAGTTTTTCCGGACGTTGGGCTGGTTAGTTTCGACGGGGAGGGAGAGGGAGACGGCTGTTGCCTGCCAGTGCCAGCTGCGTCTGCGTGTAGGGCTCCCGTGCTGCGAGTTTGGGCGCGCCGCGTGGGGTGCGGCCGTGCACTGTGCCGGTTTTTTTGGACTCGGCTTTTGCTGTGGTTGATGCACAGTAATAACTAATAGAGATGATGTGTTTTTTTTGTTAATGGCTGATGACATTTTACTGAGTAAGCTAAAATGGCCTAGCTGATGCGACTAGAAACATGAGAACCGATATAAGTACAAACGGCGTCGACTATTAGATACATACGAAATAGACAATACTACATTTTCTGTATTAGTTTGCAGGAGAATACTAGTGACTGTTGCAAGTGCATATTGTAACCCTATTTTCGTACATTTCCTTCTGTGGTCTGTCACACTATTATTTTTTACCACCTATGCAGTGCATTGAACGCTGAAGCTATAATAACAAAACATGAGTAATGCATATCAAATACATGAACCACACGAAAGCATCCGATGCACATATAGGCTGTATTTAGTTTCAAAGTTCAACACCTGCCATGATCGAAATAAGATATACACAATACTGAGGCATTCATAAACTTACAAGCATATGTTCGTCCGAACATAGTACAACGGCAATAATATATCGCACGACTAACGTATCCGTTATCGCATCGCGTATTTGATTTATATGTAAATCACCCATGTAGGTATTGTCGAAATCCACGACGTCCCGCCTAGTGCCAATTATAAAGTTATGCAACGCTTTAGTAGCCGCAATTATCTTCCTCTGCATGATGTGGTTGAAGCTAAAGATGCGCTCTAGGATACGCCATTTATTCTTCTATGCACCAAAGACATATTTGATGACGTTTCGCAAGGAGAAATGCAGATAATTAAACAGCTTGTTGCCCCCCCCCCCCCGACCACAATGGACTGAACTTAGCTACATGGTACCGATACATTTAAGATAGATTTATGAATTTCTCTATTTATATCTGAAAAACTAAAACAAAGTTTTTACCAATACATTGTTTGGCTGAGATATAGTCTAAAAAAAATGCATTTTACTACTGGTTAAACAAGATGGCTTCTGCCCATTGGATCAACTAAAAAAACTCATTGTCAACCATTCGATCCAGTAAACATGTTGGCCCGTATAATCTAGCTTTTTTTATTGCTTTTATCTTTTAGCTAAAATAATATTATAGCAGTTGTTAATCTTATTTAAGTCATTCAATTAAAACACAGAAAAAATAATAAACACCGTTATATATTTATGAACAATGAAAAAACATGTTAAAAAACAAACACATCTCTTTGATTCTACAAGGAAAAAAACTGTTTAGAATGGCGGCGTCTACCGAGACCCATCCTATTCACTTTCACCTTGCCCTGCTCTCTCCGTGCCTTCTTATCCCCACGTCTTCCACACCGCCGGCCAATTCGCCACAACTGCAGGCGGATCTCATCGCCTAGCCCTCCGTATGGAGGCGACCTGAGCTCCACACCTCTCTTCGGCCATGGATTCCACCGTCTGCCCACCTGCCCTCCGTCCGGCAATGCATGGCTGAGGGAGGTGTGGAAGGGGAGCAGGGCAAGTACTTCAGAAGCCGTAGTCGCCGATGTCCATGGCCCCGTCGATGCGCTAGCTCTTGCGGAAGGGAAGCGGGACGAGCGCGGCCATGGCGTCCTCTATGCATATGCAGATGTCGCTGTTCACGTCGGGGAAGGAGGAGAGCACGAATAGCCTGCGCACCATGTCAATGGCGCAGACGGCGAGCTCGCGTTGCCGCCGCCCCAGTGCAGCGCCTCCATGAGGACGGAGAGCGGGGGCCTCCTTGACCTGCAATAAGGTTTTGCTTTCCCCCGTCCCCTTCTCTCTTTCTTTTGTTCTATTTGATTGCTGAAGCTTTTTTTTATTGAAGAAATGCGGCATTCCCAGGCGAGCAACAGGAGGATCCGGGAGTGGCGACCGTGTGCGGAGGGCAGCTTGTCGTCGAGCCACGCCGTTGTCACTTGTCGACAGCTCCGGCGACCTCCTTGCCATCTCCTCGTCGTCAAATTGAATTACGCGCCGGGCGCTTGCGGCCGAAAAACAGAAGCGCGAGTGCGCAAAAAAATAGCGATTCGTTGGCCTGCTGAGATGCATTATACCAGGTACTGGTTTTGCAAAAAAAACGACTTAGACTGGTTTTTTTTTTGTGAAAACCCGAAAAACTGGGTTCATGGAAAGCCAGTTTTCGTTATCTGCATGTCTTTTTCCCCCTATTATAGAGAGGAAGCATACGCACACACTGCCACTTATACACACGCACACATACACGAGTATGTTCTTTGAGCACGTCGTCTAGACAGCTGACATCTACGGGCTTATAAAACTCAATACTAAAACGTAGTCGTATGTATGCAAACAAGGCTTTACTAAAAAGCAGTGAAAGCTCGGTTTTATGAACAACGGAGACCCAAACAAGCCCTTAGGGAAACAATATTTTTTTCTCCACGAGTAGGGACAAACAAGATTTCCTTCTTCGAACGGCTTTTGAGTTAGTTTTTTACTTCTTCGAACGGCTTTTGAGTTAGTTTTTTACTTCTTCGAACGGCTTTTTGAACAAACCGCGTATACCATTTACGATCTCCACTATTCTTCACTGTCTTAAAAAGCACAATCAAGACCGTAGACTTATACTATATTTGAAATGTATCCATTTGCCGCTTACTATCAGCATACTGGATGCTAGTATATGATAATATGATCCCTTGTTTGAACAACAGATAGCACCAACAAACGAAATCCCCAACAAACTGTAACATGCGACAAGTATATGATAGCTGAAACCTGAAACAATAGATTCGTGGTGGCGCTCGTTTTAGCGATGGATTCTGACTTTTGGCTGAAATTTCACTGTAGCGGACTTTTTTTACTGTAGCTGATTTGGCTTTTTAGGCATAATTAATTTAAAAAAAATATAAAAATAGAATAAACATGTTAACCCATTAGGGACAATACAAAGGAACACGGAAAAAAAATACAAAAAACCTAAAATATCTAAAAAAATTCAAAAAAGACGAAATACTGAATAGTAAAAAAAAAGCAGAAACTAGAAGCAGAAGTCGAAAAAAAACCGAAACGAGCGGGGACATATCTCTGAACATGAAACGACTATCCGTATACTCCCTCAGTTATTTTTTAATTGAAGAATCCGCGTCGTCAATTTTTTTAAAGTTTGACCACCAAAAGATTTAAAATTATCTAAATTTGCTATACAAAAATTATATTATTAAATTTATTGTTAAAAATAATTATATAATTATATAATTTTATTAATATATTTTAGTGTAAAGTTATAAAAAGTAATGATCAAAATCGTATATCAAAGACCAAAAAAACTAAAATAAAAACTCAAGTGAAAACGAGCAGAGGGAGTACGTTAATACACTGGATAATAAAACCACCTTAAAACCATGCACGTAGCATCTAATTTGATGAAATATAGGTATATGTCATCCAAGCTTTTGGCTGTGGTTTTTAACTTATGGCTGAAATTGCACTGTAGTAACTGTTAGTTTTTTCTAAGAAAATAAAAAAACATTATATCATCATGGATAATAAAATGAGAAAAAAAGAAAAGACAAAAAAGTCAAAATAAACCGAAATTAGAAACCAACACATTCAAGTAGCTTCTGACTTCAATAAACCAAAAGACAAAGTAAACCAGCAGCTGAAACCATTTGGAGCAGGTCTATTTGCTCATAAAAGATTCCCTTTGGAAAGTAGAAAGCTGTTCACTTGTTTCAATAGAGATCTAGCGGGCTGATTTGTATGGACGCCTTTGTGTCTCACCATCCGTTGCTCTTCTTTTGCTTCACGCTCAGCTGTAACATCATGTTTATCAGAGTTTTCTTGAAGTTTTAAAATAAAATTCACTAGTTGGAAATTTTCTTGAATCAATTAAATCTTAATTTGATTTTTTGCAAATTAAAAGCTACCATATTAAACTCCTCATGAACAACCAAAGTCTAAAAAGGGTAAAAATTCTCTATATGTTACCGAGAGTTAACCCGATTCCTAATTTACCACTAAAAAATATGGTTCCTTATGTGCCATTAGTTTCTTCTTTGTGTCCCTCGATGTTACTTCCGTTCGATTGCCATGAGTTTGCTGCTAACTTAGATAAGAAAAGACATATTTGCCCTTCTTTCCCTCTCTTCCTCCTCCCTCTTCTCTTCCCACCCCCTATTGCCACTGATTGCCGCAACCTCTCTCCCAACCAATCATCTACCCTACGGCCTCCTCCCCTCCTCTAGCTGGGGCCGCCACATCCCTCCTCCCATCGGCCCCTCTCATCGTCGTCATCAAGTCCCTCTTCCCAACCGGTGGTTGCGCCACGACGACATCTGCTGGCTTCCACTCGAACAACCTCACCAAGCTGCCGACCATGAACTCAAGGAGCTTCACAGCGGGTACATACCCAGGGCACAACCTGCAGTCACCGCCGAACAACATCATCTTCATCGGGAACTCCTACGCCACCGTCCACACTGTCTCGACTGATCTCCGCAACCATGAAGTTGAGCTCTGTGCCATTGGGCAGCGCATAGTCGTTGAGGGCCTCGTCGAAGAGCATGGAGTATGGTAGGATGAAGTGCCCGACAAGTGCAACCGAAGCCCTTCCATCACGATAGCTTTGAGGTAGTGCATCGTGTGCAGGACGTCTTCTTGGAGCTCCTCCCTGGTGCTCAACCGTACACCTTGGCTTACATCTCTCCAGATGCCAAGCCATCTCTGCCATGAGCCAGTCGAGCGCTGTCACTGTGGCGTCTGTCCCGGCGTTGAGGAACTCTGAGCAAAGGCTTGCCAGCTCCCTGTCGGTGAGCGCGTGGTCGCCCTCTTCGGGCAACTGGAGTGCCAAGAGCGAGTCCACGTACAATGCGACGGCACCATGGCCATCATCTATTGCAGCACCACGCGCGCGGTGGGACTGGATCATCGGGAGGAAAAGGCGCTCCTGTTGCTGGTCGGCGGCAACGTAGGCACCCCACTGCTTTTGGAAGAGCAACTTGGTCACCACTGGGAAGAAGGACAATACCGAAAAGTCCACGAAAGTGGAGAACAAGAAGCCTCGCCGTCTCTGCCTCCTCGCCAAGCATATGAGCACTAGCAGGCTGAACACAGGCACCAGCGAGGCTCATAGACCGCCGAGCAGATGTCGGCGTCGTTGCACGTGAAGAGCACCCGTGCGCTGAGCGGACGGCGGGCGATCGGCGAAGGTGGCGCCTGTCTGGACGAGTGTGATGTGTGGCACAGCTGTCGTTGATGAGGACGACTGGGCGCGGGATGAGAAGGAAGAAAATAATACTGACATGTGGACCATAGTTATGTATGTTGGAGCCGATCAAATGATCTCGGTTAGATCGCACAATCTCCCTACAGATCACGGCAAGCGGGATGTTCTTGAGAAGCACAAACACACACACGAGAAGATATATTTGGCACTGCCTAATCAATACACGAGGCGCTGCCTTTTATTGCTTGCTAGCTGCCTGCTTTGATTAATGCAAGCGCTGCTTCTTTTCTTTTTTCATCGCTCTGTTACAAGACTGCTACTTCTTATAAAGTCTAGCTCTAAGACTCCTAAACGGAAAACATAGCCTACTCTTTTCATAATCGGACATGCAACATACTCGTATTCGTATACACAGCAGGAACCAATACGGATACGGCAAGCCAACAAAAAACAACAAGATTAAAACTCTAACAATCACCCCCTTAATCTTGTTGCTTAGAGTAGTGCTGGGTTTTCGTCGGTATCTACCTCGATGAGATATGCCTGAGCTTTCTCCCTCTTGTTGGGCTTATGGCATTCTGAAGTAAAGTGTCCATAATCATTACAATTAAAACACCTTACTTTTGCCTTATCAATTCGTTGCTATCAATGTCCACTGCCGCCACCAAAACCACCTGAGGAGCCTTCATACTTCGTCGATCGGGCCTCCAACTCTGCGCGCGTCAGGAGCAAGTGCTCTTCGTCTCTGTCATTGTTGCCGTAGCGACGTTCTCCCTCTTCCTGCGTCTTCAAGCGCCCAATTAGCTCTTCGATCGACATATTTTTTATATCACCGAATTGCTCAATCGTGATGACGACGAGAGAGAACTTCTTAGGCACTGCACGAAGAAACTTTCGCACGATGTAGGTCTCTTCCATCTTTTCGCCTAGACCTCGTATCTTGCTGACGATTGTCATCAACCTCATCGCAAAATCATCAATTTGTTCGGTGTCCCTCATGCGCAAGTTTTCAAACTCGCTTATGAGGTTTTGTACACGCGCCTCCTTAACGTGATCGGCATCGAGATACATCACATTCAGAGTATTCTAGGCCTCCTTTGCAGTCTCCTTCTCAGCTAGGACCAGTAGCATGTCTTCCGGCACCGCGAGAAATATTGCCGCGAGCGCCATTTGATCTTGCCGCTCATTCACCTCTTCATCCACGACCGCGTTCCACACGCCCTGAGCGCGCATGAACACCTTCATCTTCACGGCCCACGTCGTGTAGTTGCTTTTCGTGAGCGTGGGATACGGGAGGGAGATGCTGCCCTCGCGCGCCGACGCCTTCGGCACGCTCCTATCGCCAATCTTCAGAACGCCCCTATCGGTGGTGACGTTTTTCAACGAGCTTGAAGACGACATAGATGAAGGTGTACATGAACTTTGCTCTGATACCAAATGTTGGAGCCGATCAAATGATCTCGGCTAGATCGCACAATCTCCCTGCAGATCACGGCAAGCGGGATGTTCTCGAGAAGCACAAACACACACACACACACGAGAAGATATATTTGGCACTGCCTGATCAATACACGAGGCGCTGCCATTTATTGCTTGCTAGCTGCCTGCTTTGATTAATGCATGCGCTGCTTCTTTTCTTTTTTCATCGCTCTGTTACAAGACTGCTACTCCTTATAAAGTCTAGCTCTAAGACTCCTAAACGGAAAACATAGCCTACTCTTTTCCTAATTGGACATGTGACGTACTCGTATTCGTATACGCGGTAGGAACCAATACGGATACGACAAGCCAACAAAAAACAACAAGATTAAAACTCTAACAATGTCGAGGGTAGGATGGATATTTTGTGAAAAATCTAACATGTTTTTGGGATCTAACGACAAGCCTAGCTAACGGAAATGGTAACATTATAAATTCAGTGGTATGTAAAAAACTGTATTTTTTCAATATCAAATTAAAAATCGGATTAACTCTCAGACACGAGAATTTTTTTTTTAAAAAAAACTCCCTATAATCAGCCAAAACATGACATGTGCAGAGAGAATAAAAACCGATATTGCAAGCAATCAGGTCGGGTCCTTGTCATCAATCACATCCACTCCCGCGGAGAGCAGCAGTGAGACAATTTTCATCTCAAGTCTCAACCGGCCCCGCTCGACAGAGTCCACTGATGGTTCGTCCCAGCTTCCGTGCCGTGACTACTGCATTGGTGAAGTATGCGAACCAAGCCAAGTGTTCGACCAAATTCCTCGCACCAAAACCCGCCATGTATCTCCCGCTCCTCTCCGTCCTCCTCGTCGCCTGCGCCGGCGCCGCCACGCCGCCGAATGCGCACCCGTGCGCGTCGGCTGCGGCCCATTCCTACCCCTTCTGCAACGCGTCCCTCCCCTTCGCCGCCCGCGCGCGCGCCCTCGTCTCCCTCCTCACCCTCGACGAGAAGATAGCGCAGCTCTCCAACACCGCCGCGGGCGTCCCGCGCCTCGGCGTCCCGCCCTACGAGTGGTGGTCGGAGTCCCTGCACGGCCTCGCGGACAACGGCCCGGGCGTCAACTTCTCCTCGGGCCCCGTCGCCGCGGCGACCATCTTCCCCCAGGTCATCCTCTCCGCCGCCGCGTTCAACCGCTCGCTGTGGCGTGCGGTGGCCGAGGCCATCGCGGTGGAGGCCCGCGCCATGCACAACGCGGGCCAGGCAGGGCTCACGTTCTGGGCGCCCAACATCAACGTCTTCCGCGACCCACGGTGGGGGCGCGGCCAGGAGACGCCCGGAGAGGACCCCGCTGTCGTCGCCGCGTACTCCGTCGAGTTCGTGAGGGGGTTCCAGGGGGAGTACGGCGAGGAAGGCCGGATGATGCTCTCCGCATGCTGCAAGCACTACATCGCGTACGATTTGGAGAAATGGAGGAACTTCACGCGGTACACCTTCAATGCCAAGGTGAAGAGCTTGCTCTTATGAATGTCTTGATTTTTGACTTATTAGATTTGTTGGCTACTAGTATCTTCCATCTTCGTATAAATTACCTGACAGCAACAGCGCGTGATGCTTACACAGCTGGATTTTCTGAACCTGTGAAAACCTATTGAGAACAGACAACACATTAGCACTATACTAGTCCGCGCACAGAAAACAATGGTGCACACGAATTCACTTACATGAACTAAAAGCTTAGATTGATTGCATCCTGATGCTGCTGAAATATTGTATCAATGAATTATTTCAATTAACGTATTCCCTTTCATGTAGTTTGTTGAGCAATATATTCAACCAAAGAATCAAAATACATGCTTGAGGTCAGGTGAATAATTGTTTTGAACTTCTAATGCAAATGATGTAAGGGTACATCCATTGTTGACAGGTAAATGAGCAAGATTTCGAGGACACGTACCAGCCTCCTTTCAAGAGCTGCATCCAGGAGGGTCGTGCAAGTTGCTTGATGTGTTCATACAACCAGGTGAATGGTGTGCCAGCATGTGCCCACAAAGATCTCCTGCAGAAGGCTAGGGACGAATGGGGATTTCAGGGGTACATTGCTTGCTCTTCTTCTGAACTGTTCTCTATCATAAGAGCCTTGAGCTATTAGATATGTCAGGAATGTCAGGGAATTTCATGATATCAGCTTGTAATTGCATTACTGTTTATGTATGCTCATTTGATTATCTGAAGGTACATTACATCTGATTGTGATGCTGTGGCAATAATTCACGAAAACCAGACGTACACGAGTTCAGATGAGGATTCAATAGCCATTGTTCTTAAGGCAGGTTAGTGGCCTGAAACAGTCTCTCTTTTCCTTAGATCACATAAGGGATTTTTGACTTCCCAAAGGATTTCTTGGTTCAATAAGCACTTTAAAAGCAGATACTAAGAGACTAGCGACAATTTTGTTTATCAAGTCCAACTACTTTAAAACTATGTTGTGCTTATGGAAAACCCCAATTTCAGATGGATAATTACTGAACTTATCCATTTTGTGACACCTTGCCAAATAAGACTGTTTCAACATTTTTCTCAAAATAAATTTCTTAGAACAATTTCTGAATAGTCTTCAACCAAGCATATTCCTGCTGAGATCTTATGATTCCACTTTTTCAAGGAATGGATATCAACTGCGGGTCTTTTCTACTTCGGCATACAAAGTCGGCAATTGAGAAAGGAAAGATTCAAGAAGAAGATATCAACCATGCCCTTTTTAATCTGTTCTCTGTCCAGCTACGTCTTGGACTTTTTGATAAAGCCAATGAGAATAAATGGTTCACTCGATTAGGGCCTAGCAATGTGTGCACGAAAGAGCACAGGGAGCTTGCAGCAGAAGCTGTAAGGCAGGGTACTGTCCTTTTGAAGAATGACCACAGTTTTTTGCCTCTAAAGAGAAGCGAAGTTAGTCATATTGCTATCATAGGACCAGCTGCAAATGATGCATATATATTGGGTGGAGATTATACAGGTTTAAATCACTGGCCTCAATTAAACATTATCCTTGCTTTACCATCCTACATAAACTAATACTAATTTGAACTTCTTCAGGTGTTCCCTGTGATACTACCACCTTTCTTAAAGGCATGCAAGCATATGTTAACCAAACAACCTTCGCTGCTGGATGCAAGGATGTTCCATGTAACTCAACAGATGGATTTGCCGAAGCCATTGAAGCAGCTAAAATAGCTGATATTGTTGTTCTCATAGCTGGGTTGAACCTGACTGAAGAGGCTGAAGATCATGATAGAATGAGCCTTCTCCTTCCGGGCAAGCAGATGGATCTCATACATAGCATTACTAGTGTAACCAAGAAGCCCCTTGTGTTGGTTCTCATGGGTGGTGGTCCTGTTGATGTTTCTTTTGCAAAGCAAGATCAACGAATTGCAAGTATTCTTTGGATTGGATATCCTGGCGAAGTTGGTGGACAAGTTCTGCCAGAAATTCTTTTTGGAGAGTATAATCCTGGTGTGTAAACAACTTACACTTGTATCCAGTGGAATGAAATACTTGTGGCTGATCTGGTGCTCTTTGATGACAGGAGGAAAGTTGCCTGTAACCTGGTACCCAGAGTCCTTCACCTCTGTTCCCATGAATAATATGAACATGAGGGCTGATGCTTCACGCGGTTACCCTGGAAGAACATATCGATTTTACACTGGAGATGTGGTATATGGTTTTGGATATGGTTTGAGTTACTCAAAATATTCATACAGTATATTATGGGCTCCAAAAAGAGTTAGCTTATCACATTCATCAGTTCCAGACATTATCAATAGGAAGAATGCATACGTACGGAAGGATGGAATAGACCATGTCCAAGTTGAAGACATTGCGTCATGTGAAGCCCTAACATTTTCTGTTCACATCTCGGTTTCCAATGATGGTGCCATGGACGGGAGCCATGCTGTTGTACTGTTTGCAAGATCGAAATCGAGCGTTCCAGGTTTCCCTTTGAAACAGGTGGTTGGTTTTCAGCGTGTCCACACAGCCGCTGGCGGAGCAACCAATGTGGAGATCACGGTGGATCCCTGCAAGCTTATGAGCGCAGCCAACCCTGCAGGCAGAAGGGTACTGCTCTTGGGATCCCATGTTCTGATGGTGGGAGATGAAGAGCACGAGCTGCTCTTCGAAGCATGAAAAAGAAGCTGCATCGTGTGTCATTTCTAGTGGCCAGATTTGGAATAGTCCGATGACACTTGTACAGCTGTACGAGAGACATGTTGTAAACATTCATTGGATTCTGGTACAGTCGGAGCCATTGCTGTAAAAAATACCAGCATTAAATTCAACACTCATCTAAATTCTTGTTTTTGACCTTCTGTCTAATTTTGTAGGACATACTTTTTAAATGATCTTGTTCATAAATATACATCATATTTTATATTTTAATATAAAATTAGTGATATGTTCTCTATACAGCTCTAATAAATATCTAGCTTTACTCGATACTCTCTACATACATATATTGAATATAATGCTCAGAGGTAATAATTAGAGACAACCTAGTCATTTTCAATATCTCCTTGATCTATGTGTAAAGAGGAAATACGATCTATAAACTTGGACGGAGGGAGTACACATTGTTCTAAATTCTAATACCATTGTTCGTGATTGAGAGCCTTTTTTCATAGTAACGGCCTGTTCATATTGGCTTTGTCTTCTGGTTTTTGCTTCCAAAAGCCAAAACTAATACGAACGTTTTAGTTTCTATAAACTACTTCTATCAACTAGTACTTTGTACTTCTATATGTTGTAATGCACTTTGTATTTTATTATGTCACAATTCCGTAAATCATATGACGGTCCGAATGTTGTAGTGTATTTCATTTCATCGACTTTCTTACATAATGTACTACTATTTATCAGCTACTTTTATTAGCTAATACTATTTATTAGTCATTATTATTCATCAACCATAACTAAAACCTATCAATAAAAGCCAATACAAATAGACACTGATAGATGTTACTAATCCTATGTCGTTTTTTGTTCGCTTTTCTGTTTCCACTAGTCTACATGGCCGATGGTGGGCTATCCAAATCCTTGAATCCTGAACTGGATGATTCCTGCAACCACTGTGTACACTGCATGGGTTGGACTCCTGGTAGCCAACGGGCGTGACGGTACCATCGTTCGCTAAGTTGTCGAACATGCTGGTGCTCCTGTCCGCCACGGTTGCTCGCGGCCCAAGGACACGTGGTTCACAAAACACCACACCGGCGCCCCCACACCTAACTGTACTAGCCTCGTAGGCGCGGCGTCACGCCGCGCCAACCAACATATGTACCTAAGTAAAAGAGACAAAAATTTGCAGTAAAGAGAAAATGTAGAGGCTTTTTCGCTAAAAATTGGAGGACTTTTCGTAATAAAAGAAGACAGAAGGGGTTTTTTCGTAAAAAAAAGGCGGCACTGTGCGCTAGACGCACCGGGACATAAAATAAGAGAAGGCACGTTGACACTACAAAAATACATATGTATTTGTTAACAGGTTTTAATTGACAATGGTGTTCATATCGAGAAAGAGCGTACATATATATAGAGGGGTAAGGTATAGAAATAAGATGTCAATAAATTCTAAAGACCGCCATTGTGGCACGAAAAATAATGGTTTATAACCTAGAACATGGAATACAAATAAATGTTGCTACAAGAGTTCTGTTAGTACCAGGGGGTTCCATAAAGCAGTATGCCTTTCACATGCTTTATGTGTAATCTGCAATGGGCAATAATGAGCGGAGAAAAATAATTGTACCTGCATAGTGTTATAGACTCACTGTTTTATAGAACTTCATTATAGACAATTTTTTGTTGGAGGAAGAGAATTGTACATAGAGGACAATGTATAATCTTGATGTTCATTTAGTATGAACATGATAGTATATAGTTCGGCAGCCGAACGGTTTTTGTGATCTAGGCACCCGTTAGCTCATCGAATGCTTTATTTCTATTTCTATATCCATCCTGACAAAATAGGTGTAATAGAGATAGTTGGGCATGTTTTAGAACACCACGGACTTTAGATAGGTTTGCATATTCAAGTAGTTCTGATCAGCACCTATATATAGGATCAAAGAAACTTAGAAGCAGACCTCATGAGGATCCATACATAAATAAGAGGTCCAACACACGTAGATAGCTGAAATACATATTGCATATTCAATAAAACATCAAAAAAAGAAAGTAATAAGTTCTGTATTGCAAACAATTTAGAAAAGACATGAGAAAATTGAAATAAACACAGTAAGGAACCAGACAAATCTGAACTAAACGGTTGATCTGATCAGCTATAACAGAGAAAGGATATACAAATAATAGAGAACATCTTTAGGATGTAGTGTCAGTGTGAAGCTGTGTAACAGAATTAATGAGCAAAGGTAGTAAAGAGGGCAATGTGATCATTTTACCTAGAATGCAGCTCCATTTTAATTGCTATGGAGTAGAGATATCATCACTATCTTTCACCAATATATAAACCACTATTCCAAGGTATAACAACAGAGGTGATCCATATGTAATAATGAACCTCAATATCCCACAGAGAACTGTGGAGTAACCTGAAATGCTAAATATCATCATAACGAATTTAGGAGAGTGGTCAAGATAAACATGAAGTTTTGGCAGCAGGTAGTTTAGACTGCACAATCTAGCAAATGCTAAATATCGACTACCATTGAAAGCATATGCAAACCAAAGAACCTTGAGTTGATAGATTGGTGTACTTTGACACTAAAGTGAATTTACAGAAAAGAGTGAAAAAGTGGACAGAAACGAAACAAAAGAGAATTGTGTACCTGTTGCATAGTCACAGAATAGCTGAATGAGTATGTTGTACTGTTTTAAAGAAACCTTAGGATAGTAGTTCAACTCAATTACCAAACATGAAGAGCATTTCTTAAAAAGTTCGCACTAAAACTACTCATCACAATTTCAAGGTTCATTTGTGCAACTCCAAGAAGGATCGACATCTTCAAGGAGCTCAAAAATGAAAGCTCACTGCTGCTACCAGTATGCCATGGCTCTCCACAAAATAATTTTCGTTCCTTGTAGTCATTACATTGGCACGCTAATTATTAGTGTGTAAGAAGGCAGGCTAATGAAAAGAAACCGAGGTAAATGAATAGACCCTGTACTGAAGCCATCTATTCAAGGACAGGGGTGCACAAAGCTCTGCCATTAGGAAAATCAAATATTTGTCCGCAAATGTAACAAAGCATACCTTCATGAGCTTGGGATCATGCCCAGAAAATATCTTGGTCTCATAAGATCAGAAAGGCTGCTTCCTTTGCTCTGGAGCGGTAAAAAACATGAAAAATAAATGGCAGAAAACAAGTCAGCAGATTGTAAGTATAACACAAACATATTAGCATCTACACTGACACTACAAATTCAATGCCCGTAAAAACTTTCTAACACTTTCCTAAACATAAAAACATAGAAATGCAAGTTAACAACTCTCTTGTTATTTAAAAAAACATATGAGAAAGTAGGAAAACTGTTTCACTACCTAGAAGAGGTACATGGTAATCATTTAAGTGTTCTGCACCAACATGCAAAGAGAACAACATCTCTCTCATGGTAGAAAAATAGTTTCACCGCCTACAAAAATTAATTATAAGTATGTGCATGTCCATTTATGCATGGAGTCCATGAAAAGTTAGGGCTAATCATTGATCGAGTATTTCCATTATAATAGCCGCACCAAAAATGGTACCATCTTGTAGTAGATGTATATCCACAATCGCTCCTTGCGGTGCTCCTCACAATGACAGTACACTTGTAGGTGGAAGTGCAATGACAAAGGAAATCCCATCAGTTTAATAAATAAAACATCACAAATCCCTAAACAAAACTGGCATAAACGTAACTTGCATGTGTCTAGCTCCAGAAGAAAATAAAGCAGTTCAGGACATTAGAAGCATATAATAGATTTTCAGGCTAAAACAATGTGACCTGCAAGATCTGATTTTAAAGGTAAAAATCACACAAGAACTAAAATGGTGGGGAAAAAAACTAAAGCATCTAGAGAAGTAGACAACGGATAAATGTTTTTTTAATTAAAATAACAAGCCCAAACAGCAGGAAGAAGAAAAACATAAAGGAAAATAAGAGGTGCGCACGGTTATAGTTGCATCATGACTTTCCCCAAATTGCTCACCAGATTAGCTGAATGCTACAAAAAAATCAGTTCACGTAGTTCAAAGCTCGAATTATAATTGGAAATCAAGTACAAATGATCATCTTTCTATAAAATCTATATATAATTATATCAAGTTTTCAACATTAGTTCTGTCGCTTGACAAACCACTATGCAGACAGCTGTTGCACAGCCTAAAATAATTGTTAATCTGATTAACACTTCACAATGCAATGAACTGCTCCTTAGTAAAAACCAGTCAAAACAGAATAAACTGTATACATGAGTTGAATAGATTCAACAACATAAAAGCCCATTTGCTATATTGCTAACAACTGAAATTTGTCTCCGAATTTTGTGATGGCATGGCTGACTATAACCTTATTTGCAACAACTATCTTTTCATTAATAAAATGATCAATATCAGACTGAAGAGTGGCTTTGTCTTCTGACTCTGATATTGTAAGTGGTAGCTTGGCAAATATGTTCTTCGAAAACCTAATGGAATTGCCCATGCTAATACAGAGAGCCCTGCACTCAATAAGAAATGATACATAACTATTGTTTTTTGCAGTAAAATTTCTGCTGAGAGTTTTTTTTGCATGTGTAATCTGTTATTGCCTCCCTGAATGCTAGAAGCATCGCTATGCTACGACCATTGCCACGAGATACCTCACCAGACAAATATTGGAGTCCGGTCTGAAACATAGCAGAAGACCAGATGAGTCCCCAAATATAAGGATAACAACGGTGCAGAGCGGCAATTTAACTCCAAATGGTTCTGCATTTAAAGGGAAAAGGAATCAGTAAGAAAGCACGAACAATGTCAAGAAAGAGTGACAATCAAAGATTACCTTGCAGTAAAATTTCAGTTGAGAGTTTTTTTGGAGGTGTACCTCACCAGACAAATACTGGAGCCCGATCTGAAACATAGTGGAAGGACAGATGATTCCCAAATATGATGAAAACAACGGCACAGAGCGGCGATTCAACTCCAAATGGTTCTGCATTTAAAGGGAGAAGGAATCAGCAAGAAAGCACGAACAACATCAAGAAAAAGTGACAATCAAAGATTACCTTGTAATAAAATCTCAGCTGAGAGTTTTTTTGGAGGTGTAATTTTTTATCGCCTCCCTGAATGCTAGAAGCATTGCTATGGTACGAGTATGAGTTCAACAGGAGCACTGGGTGGGTGAGTCAAACTTGCCTGCTTCTTGGGGGAGATCAGGGGAGGAGGGGTCGCCGCGAAGGCAGCGGAGGGCGGCGGCGACGGTGAGCGCGAGGAGGGACTTCTTAGGGCAAAGGAAGGGTGGGTGGGTCAGGCTTGCCTGCTTCTTGGGGGAGATCAGGAGAGTAGGAGTCGCCGCGGACGCAGCGGAGGGAAGCGGCGACGTTGAGCGGCGGGAGGAAGCAGGGGGAGCCAACGAGGCGCTGGAAGATGGAGGCTGAGCGGCGGCTGTGCGCGAAGCGAAGACGTGGAAGCCGCGGTTTGCTATCGAGCGCCCACACGCGTCGGACGGAGCGCAGGCGAGGGCGCGGGCACGCGGCGGGCGCGGAGCGAGGGACGCGGACGTGGCATGCGCGAGGAGGCGTGAATCCCTCCGGAGATGATATACGGAGTATACGCACCTTGGCGGTGGACCCGACAGCCTCCCCATGCCACGCCGGTCACCTGCCCTCCAAAGCTAACCGCTTCATCAGTGCCGCACGCATGCACCGCACTGCAGGTGTTGGACGTCTGTGTTGAGTAACCATCGCTAACGAATCTAGTGCAAGTAATTATCTTATATGTAGAAGAAGGATCAAACATAGAATAATGCAAGAACAAATAGTAGATTGAACACGGAGGGGTAGAGGACTTCTTTCTTTCTTTATTACTTTCTCCTTCCAAAAGGTATATGATACGATCATTCGGCCCCCTATTTATAAACTAAAAGGATGTGGCACCCACCATGGGCCAAGGCCTGTAAGCCTAGGACCAGGTTTTCCAACACTCCCCCATAGACACTCATCCAACATGTTCATACCTTATCAAAACTCCACAAAATTTAGTGGAAAAAATTTAGAGAAAGAGTACATGATACATATTATGCTGCATTACATGAATTGTCTCATTAAAAACCTTGGCCAATAAATTTTAAAAAAACTCGTCAAGAGTAAAGAGTACAATCCATCCAATTTCGTTTAATCTACTGGATTTATTCTTTGGGCACTCGATTTTCGTGATCAAATTTTAATGGTAAGTTTGTGAATATTCTTCTCTGAGTTCTGTACTTCTCTAAATCTCATCATTCTAATTTCACGCACACACCTTTCAAAGATAGATGTTGGAAGTGACTTAGTGAATAATTTTGTAAGATTTTTACATAATATAGTATGTAGTATCTTAATTTCATCAATCTTTTGCAATTCATGATTATAGAATAACTTATGGTTGATATGATTTGTGAGATGATTCTTCACGTAACCTGTCTGTACTATGCAACACAAGTTGCATTATCTTCATAGATAATTGTAGGAGTTTGCACAATATTCAATCCACGTGACTACTGGATGTGGTGAATCATCATCGAAGTTAAGCACATTCTCATGCAGCTTTGTATAATGCTATGATTTTTGAGTGATTCGTCAAAGTTAACACAAGACTTTGCTTTAGACGATTTCCATGAAATTGTAGTTCCACCACACAGGAATACATAGCCTGTTTGTGACATAGATATATGCGGGTCTGACAAGTACTCGGCATCTATATAGCTAGTCATATTCAGGTCTTGATTCTTTCTGTAAAATAATCCAAGATCTTTGTTTCCTTTGAGGTATCAGAAGATGTCCTTTATCCTCTGCCAATGTCTTCTGGAAGGTTCTGCACTATACCTTATTAATATGTTTACGATAAATGCAATGTTTGGTCTAATGCAATTTTCTAAATACATAAGTGCTCCTATTGCACTTAAATGCATGAATTTTTGTCCCAAGACTTACTCCCCCTCTTCTCTAGGTTGGTATGGATTTTTGTCTTCCTGTAAAGGCCTTCCGACCATCGATACTTTTGATGGATACGCCTTTTCAAAGCTGAACGTCTCCAACACCTTTTGGCTGTATGTTGACTGATGCATTAATATCTTTTCAAGGACGTGCTCAAGCTGCAAGCCTAGGCGATATTTGGTTTTGCCCAAATCTTTCATTTTGAACTCTGACTATAGGTAAGCGCTTTTCTTTATATCTTCCAATGTTCCGATGATATTCAGATCACCTACATACACTAAGATTATAAAAAATCTATTCTAGAATCATCGTATAAATACATAGGGATAATTCTCATTGTTCATGTAACCTTTCTTGCATAAAAAGTCGCTTAAGCGATTATACCACATCATGCCTGATTGCTTAAGTTCGTACAATAATTTTCTGAGTTTCACACTGTATAGATTTCTATTTGATCTATCTTAGTTCGAGACAGGGATGTCTTCAGATACCTTTATATAAATGTCTGAATCTAAGTTTTCATAAATGTATGCAGTTATCATATCCATTAAATTCATTTCTAAATTCAGATAATACCACCCATGACCGGGGAATAAATTTCTTCATAATCAACTCTTGGACGTTGAGTGAAACCTTGTGCAACGAGCCTTACTTTACATCTTACAACTTTGTTTTTCTTATTTCTTTTTCGAACAAATACCCATTTATGTCCTACGGGGTGCATATGAGGAGGTATGCAGTTTACAGGCCCAAATACCTCTCTTTTATTCAAATATATTAATTCAATCTCTATTGCCTTTTTTCAATTTTCTCAATCTAATCTTTTCTTACATTCAGCTAGTGATACAGGTTCTGGATCAAGATCGGTGATTGTCGTAAATTTTTTGCAAAATAAATATTAATTTTTGCTGTTGTACTATTTATGGATTCTCCTGTGGTTACATAGTTTATAACTATTTTATCATGGATTGAATCTTTTAATGCATTTTCTTGCTCACCGCCTCTTTCAATTGCAGGGCAAGCTCCTTTAGTTTTTCAGCTCTGATGTGTGCGCACATATCTAAGCCAGCTTCTCCCTCCATGGCAATGTTCAAATTCAGTATGCTTTTTCTGAAGTTGTCATACTGGTGCTAAATAGCGGTGTTTATTCGGTTTATACGGTTCGGTTTATGCAGTAAAAAATATTTTTGTTTTTAAAAGTTGACAACCGAATTAAGTAAACTAAAGTAGAAAATTGAACCTAATTAACTGAATTGTTTTGGTTCAGTTAATTCAGTTTTTTAGTTAACCAAAATATGCACAGGGCTTTAATGTATAACAACATTCTTTAGTCTAGTGTTATCATACCAGATTTATTTTTGAGCAAATGATACCTCTAGAAACTACTAATATTCTTCCTTTTGAGATGTTAAAAAATACCTACAAAATTAAATGAGAATAGCTTTTGTTTACTATAAATTCAGATAAGGGGAAACAATATTTTGATATTTCGATTAATTCAATTTTCGTGACTTAAAAACCGCACTGAAAACCAAAAAGTGAATAGCATGAAAATATAAAGCACACCGAATAAACTACAATTTTTGATTTTTTTTATTCGGTTCGGTTTTTTGGTTTCAATATAAAAATGCCCACCCCTAGGTGCCAGATCTCAATTGGCACTCCTTCTGATTTTGGGGCACTTCAGTGATTAGTTGTGTTAAGACTTTCTTATTCTTTTTCACCAGGCGTCCTCAGCTACTTAGGATTCGAGGGGTTGGAGTTCTCGTTCTTTTATTCTGCGGCCTCTGAACGGGATTAGAGATACCTTCAACTGTTTTTGGTATTTCAACCCTCTACGGTGCATTGCGTACAGGCACATGCGACTTGGTCACGCTCTTCAAATCACTAAAGTGGTCAGGCAGTTGATTCGCTAATGATTATAAATTAATAATCTTCTTGACTTCTATATTTGCTTCGCTAGTGCACAGGGCATCTCCGTCGCACCGCTCACCCACCGCCTCGGTGGCCAGAGCTCCAACAGCGAGTAATTCCCGACGCTCTTGCCACCCCCGAGCCTCAGCATCATCACTGAAGACCTGTGCACCGCCACCATCGTCACTCGCTGCTGGCCACCTGTGTGCGTCATTGAGTACCACACCAGGTAGCAAAGAACTTCTTGTAGCCTCCTCTCTCTTCCTCGCCGCCGCCGCCCACTAGTCTACCATCGCTGTTGACTTCCAAGCGCCACCGGTGCCACGTTGGCAATCGGGATGACGTGGCCACCACATGGCAGCCACGTGTGTGTCATCTCGGTACCCAAAGGCCACAAGGCTGCCACCTCGGCCGAGTAGAGTCCATGGACCCAGTCCACCAAATCCTGGGCCCACATGTCGACCCCAATGGCCAATTTGCTTTTATTCAGCCGAAAAATCAAAATCCATTACATCAACATAACATCGTTAATTTCGTTTGCTTTAGAAAAATAATTCTGCCAAATATAGAAAACCCTAGGACTGTCATCATAAATATATTTTCCAATAGAAAAATAATTTCAAAAATTCAAGAGAATAGTGAATAGTGTTTTCTTTCTCATTTTCTTAGAAATAAAACTTTTGGAAGCCCATTCTTCTTCATCCTAAGTTCAATGAGCCTGTTTAAAATTTTAAATTCATAAAACTTCCTCTCTATCCATTTCTGGCCTTCTTCTTAAAAATTCCCTATCCTAGGTGTGTTCTAGAGCACACGTGTAACCAAGACTTTAGTGACCCTGAACTACTATTTAAGGGGAGGCTCCCTGCTAGCAGGGAGGGAAAGAAGGAAAGAAAAGGGGGAAAAAGATTCTTCTCTTTGGTGGTACTTTCTGCTAGCTCTTGCTCCTTCCTCCCATGGAGAGAGGTACTATGTACCGTCTGTTGTGTTTATACGACAACAGATTGGCGCCGTCTGTTGTGTTTATGCGACAACATATTTCAATTCAATTTCAATTTATTTAATGCCTACTTGTCAATACTTCCGTTGATATTGATTCCCCGATACCTTATCACCCTAAAATAAAACTCTGATTAGTACACTAGTATGACTAGATAATTTTTGTAGCGACCTGCATAGATATAACTTTAGGCTTAGGATAACCTTTTCACATAAAATGACAAGTTTTTAAAATATGTTCTTGACTTCGGTGAGTTAAGAAAGTCTATGAAATATTTTAAAATAAAATATAAGAATTGGTTTAGACTAAGGCATATGGTTAGGTGGTGGGTGCTTGCTGGCATGCATTGTTCTTCGGTGACATAATGTTGATTGCTAGGCACAAGGGATATAGGGTAGTGGCTAAGTCAATTAAGAACCGGTCGGTGTGCTACTATTACAAAGCCCTTTAATACTACCACGAGACTGGTATGGGATTGTCCTGACTAACTAATTTGTGAGTCCCAATCTGAGTCTCGCTATAGGTTGAATGTGAGCATGGCGTAGGCCATGAGAAATCTCACACGGCACAAGAGAGGGTCCTGATCTGGTGGATTTCTTATTGGGGTGAAACTTTAGTGGAGGTGTGGCCAAGTTAACGGCTTAGCTTTGTAAAGGCCTTGTCATCATCTCACCGCCGCACACCAAAGAAAGTGTGTTAATCGTGTGGCAATATGAAATGATCATGTCTTATGGGTAAAGCTGTACAAGTTTGTACTCACCCTTGCTATCTCATCTCAGAGGAGGACGCCTTTGACTACGGTGAGGATCTGGATGAGTAGGCTACGTCTTATTGTCGTTTGCCTATGGGTAAGCTCAATGGGTTTCTTCTGCTTTGATGTTTTTCTTCCGTGAATATTATTTAAATTTGTCCTATGAGCCGTTGATGTATTGTTTGGCCGCCAGACCCATATAAAGTTAATAAATAAATATTATTATAGTTGATATTTATCTTTACTCTTCACTGTGTGCACTAGCCAATCCTGGACTAGTGTGCTTTACACAGAGAATCCAGGAGTTAGATCTCCGGGGGTCCGACACCTTGTGAATTGTTAGTTATATTTCTCATCATCTTAAGACCTGAATGGTCTAATCTATTATGCTAGATATAGAAAAGTTCAAAGCTTCTAAATATAGTTTTTAGGATAGTATATGCTACGGGTACGTTAATATTACTGTAGTGTAGCCCAGATTCAAATGAAGAAAATCTTTCTAATACTTTTTTTTCATTTGCTTCGGGTTTTGTAATGAGCAGATATTTCTTACCATACTCTCCTTCTGTTTCAAGGTGGAAACCGTTAGCGTGAATATCCTTAAAACTTAAAAAAGTTCTAATCGATTTTGGGTACAACAAAACTTCTTTAATGACCAAAGTTGTGTCTATCAGAAGTATAATTATGGCTCTTCCTGAGCCTATTATATAAGCATCACTACCTGTCATTGTCGTAAGACTACTAGTATTCTAGCTAATTGACTGAAAGAATTTTATCTATCTTAAGATGATATTCTTGTCTATCTCAAGACGATATTCGTTGTGCCGCTATCTGCTAAGCATACTTTCTCCATGGATGCCACACTCATTCTAATATAAAGTATTGTATTAATATGTAGTGGGGGCAAGCAACACATAAATAAAATACTTCAAATATCACAATGTATCATGCTTTTATTAATTGAATGAATGAATTAAGAAATATCATCTAGTCATCATGAGAAAATAAATTATTTGAGTGTCATCAATGCAAAATCTAACTTATTCTTTTCACATATGAAATGAATAATAATTAAAGTCTAAATGCATTCTATGTATTAGATTGAATCCGCTAGGAAGTGAGAGACTTTAGCTGCTACCTTCTCAGGGGTGAGGTGCTCTTCCTAGAAAATCATGGCGGCGGCGACTGCAATATCAAGGGGGGTGGGGCTACGGGAGTGGAGTCAACCTCCATTTATGCAGGCAGCTTTTATGAGTCCTTTCCTCAACGAAGGCAAAGTAAGTTTCATGCTGCCCGTCTTCTTTTTGGCCTGGAATGCATCGACAATGTGCTGCGGTTCTTTACAGATCCACAACCAGTGCCCCCACTTGCCACACTTATAACAAGTTTGGTCTTGATGGCCATAGGGCTTGTCATTTTACTTTAGTTTGCTGGCTTTATTTTCCTGTAGAGCATTTAGCTTGCCTTTCTGGGCCGCGACTTTGCCCTTCCTTCCTCTTTTTTTCATTATAGGCTTCTGCACTTTAAAGCTTTCAGCATTTGCCTCACGGCTAATGTAGCTGTCAGGTGGCTGTGTGACAAAGTTCTTGCGGAGAACTTCATCCCGAGCCTCTGCAACCTGCATAATATCAATCAATTTAGTATACTCGTTGTTGCCATCTTGACGATAGTTGCGTGCAGACTGTACTGCACTAGGGTGAAATGTGGAAAGGGTCTTCTCAATCTTTTACTCATCTATGACCAACCTCCCACATATTTGAATATTGATACAAATTCTGTGCAGAGAAGAATTGTGCTCCCCAACTATCTTAAAGTCAGCAAATCTTAGTCGGATCCACTCCTACTCTGTCTGAGGAAGAATGATGTATTTTAGCTTCTCGAACCGCTTCTTCAGTGCAGTTCACAAGGCTAGCGTGCTCTTCTCTACCACGTATTCATTCTTGAATGTAAGGCAGAGGTGGTGCCTGAAGAAGTGAATGGCCTGATCATTTTCCTCAGAGTTAGGTTTGGCATCATGCGATGCACCAATCCCAATGGCAGCGCGAAGATTCATGGCTTCAAGTACGATCTCAACATCGAAAGCATAAGTCAAATAGTTTTGGCTATGTCGAGCCAACTTCTCGAACTCCTGTTTCATGATGCTTGTTATTTACATGTGTATGAAAGAAATATATAAATTTACTGCAAGTAAACATGTATGAAATGAATTGGATAATGATACAAAAGGCTCTTGTGATATTTTAGAATTGTTTTCTGCATTTTTCTATAGTTTTACTGCTAATTTCTGTGAGCAAAGGTAAATTAAGCAATTATGATTAATCAAAATAGTAAATAAGCGAAACAAAGCATATAAAATAATAAAAATAGTGTTAAACATACTTTAAATGCTAAAAATAATTCAAAATTTAAATTTCTAATGCCCTTTTATGCTGGAATATTAATTTTTAGTGAATTTTGTAGTTTTTCGTGTAATTTTCAGAACTCCGAGGGTCTTCTTGCAATTTTTTGATATTTTTCTTTTTTAATTTTTTCTTTTCTCCCCCACCCCCCATGCGCTGGGCCCTTCCCCCGACCCACGCAAATTGGATCAAAAGGAAGGGGTGGTTTACCCCTATTCACTCGTGGTGGCGGTGCGTGTAGAGGGCTGACGACAGAGGCACAACAGGCGGCTTGGGGGCAACGGCCGAGGCATGGCGGGTGGCTGCTCACGCGGGGCCAGGCAGTGGCGGTGGCGACTCACGTTGGGTTGACGATGGCGCTTGGCCGCGGATGGGTGGCACGGCGTGGTGGTCGGTCGCATGTTGGCAGGGCAGCGCGGCGGCTCGGCCTTGTATGGGCGGCACGATTGGCTGCATACAGGAGGCGCGGCGTGGCGGGGATCCCATGTAGGGCAGTGCCGGTGCGGCTTCAGGCGTGCGGCCGCATGCGGGTGGCTACGGGTGAGTCTAGGCCGGCGACGAGCGCGTGCGTCACACAGTGGCGGCACAGCCACGTGCGGGTAGCCGTCGACGCGTATTGCGGCTTCAGGGCCAATGGACACATGACTATTTTTTTCAATTTACAGTGCAATCAACATCTACTCTATCATGCAGATCTACTGATCGATTTGGCCGATGACTTCAAGTTTGATCGCGGTAGATTTATAGTGGATTTGCACCGTAGAGTATAATCTAGAAAGCAAAATTTGCAGAATTGAAAAGCGATCTAGCGATCTAGATAGGCAATTCAATGTACAAGTGTCGTGCTTTAACGATTACCTTTCGATCTGTTGGAGCGATTCGTACTGATAACGTGTTGAGTAACCATCGCTGGCGAGTCCAGTTCGAGTGATTAACTCATATACAGAAGAATGATCAAATACAGAATAATGCAAGAATAAATAGTAGATTGAACACAAAGAGATAGTAGATTGAACATAAAGAGATGAGAGACTCCTTTCTTTTTTATTTTATGTTTTCGAAAGGTATTTGATATTATTATTGGGATCATATATCTACAGACTAGATGGATGGGATGCCCAAGAAACCGAGCCGCGACGCTCCACAACAAACGTCCCCCTCTTCGCATCACAACCCCTTCGCCTCCGCCTCGCCTGCGCTCCACGCGCTCCCGCAAACCCGTGGCCTCTGCGCGGTCTCCGATCTTGCCGGGAACCGCCGGGGCGGCGACCGTGGTGCGTTCGTAGTGTGCGCGGTCAGGGCCGGTCCTGAGATTTTAGGAGCCCGGAGTGAAACTAGAAATAGGGGCCCTAGTATAAATATCTAAATATAAATCTACATACACACACACACACACACACACACACACACATATATATATATATATAATTTTATCAACAAACACTTAAAATACATTATGTATTAAAGAAAAATTCATATCAAAGAGTTTATAGATATTACCTTAAAAATTTCTTCTAATATTTCTAAATGCGAAGTCATTGATGTGGTATTGATATCAATCTCATCCAATAATTTCTTCTCAATACATAAAGTTGCCAAACCGTTTAACCTCTCTTGAGACATTGTTGACCTTAAATGATTCTTCAACAATTTCAACTTTGAAAAGCTTCTTTCAGCTGATGCCACAGTCACAGGCATAGTAAATAAAATCCGATAAGCAATAGAAATATTAAGATAACAATTCGCTTCTTTGACAAACTCAAAGATCTCCAAAGCAGACATTGGTTTATCTGATAAAGTCAATTGCATAACACTTAACTCAGAAATTAGATCATTTAACTCAACATCAGATGAACCATCTAGAGAGAAAGTTTCTGCAAATTTTGTACAACATTCTTTTAATTCAGTTCGATCCAATGACTTCAATGTTGTTGAACTCATTAAAAATCTAAATATACTTCCGAATGTTTGGAATTCTCGAAATCTACTTTTCAATGAATTGATTGCCATATCAACCATAACAAAAAAAAGTAATTAACTTCAAATTCCTTCTCAACTTGCAAAACTGGCATCAGACTTCAAATTACTTCTCGAGTAGAAGTTGACACTTGACAGACATCAGACTGGCTGCAAACGGAACTCATGCTATACAAATGGCTTCATTCAAGATCCTTCAATGACAAATATTATTCTCAAGAAATTCTTTCAGTTCACTTTTATCAAAAACTAATGCACTTAAAGTTAAAATCCAAGATAACATGTAATTGAACTAAGCTTCTAAAAGGAAAAACACGCCATGATCAATACCTTTAGAAACGAGTCAACTTTTGGATACGGCATAAATTTCCCATAGCCCTTACCAAAAGATGTTCTCTCATAAATATACACTTTTGATTGCTTCAGTTGTTCTTTGTTCTTTTTCACTAGCCTTTTCCGTATTACTTTGGAAACTTGAAACCTGTCAGCATGCATATAACAAGCAGAATATATCAAAGGAACATTACAGAAAGACAAACAAGTAAACAAGTGTCGGGACACTGAAACTAGTTCAAATATCATAAAGGCTTACTGTGCATAATATTTCCCATAGAAAGTAAGCTAACTAGTATCACAGTCTCTCTCTCAAAAAAAAAAAAAAACTACCATAAGCTGAAGTACATCAATCACTGAAAATCTGAAATCCAATATTTCTGTAACTGCACCATATGTACAACTATAGCATTGGAAATTCATACAAAAGCCAACCAAGATGCACCAACTAGTGCCAAGAAATACACACAAGAAAAAACATTATAGTGCATGGCATTTGGCCCTACTGGGAGAGCCGGTGAAGAAACCAAAATCTTACAGCAATTCCCTGTCCGCAAGAAGGTCTGCAACTGCCGAAGAAATAAGAACGGAAGAAGGAAGAACTGGAACTCGTGCACGAGCACAGGAGCTGGTGGAATCCGAGCGGCTCAGCGGCAGGCGAACCGTTGTGCAGTGGCAGGCGGAAGGACACGTGCTGCAGCCTGCATGTTTCTAAGAGGCGAACCGTTTCTGAGCTGGTGGAATCCGAGCGGCTCAGCGGCAGACGAACCGTTTCCGAGCTGCAGCGGGCCCCTGGATTTTGAAGGCCCAGGGCAGCCTACCGCCTACATAGTATATGGGCCCCCTGGATTTTGGGGGCCCGGGGCGGCCGCCCGCTCGCCCCGGCGAAGGGCCGGCCCTGCGCGCGGTCCAGGGCCAGGACACCACCATCCAAAGTATACGCGCGAACTTGATCGGTCTTCCGCTCGCGTTAAATCTCATGTATTGATCTGTTATGAGATTAAGTGGTGAACCACCTCGTGTAAGTTTTCGCTACGTAGAGACGAGGTTCTGTTTTTGGATTTGGGATTAGATGCTGGAAATGTTATGGTACGGGGAATCGGCCAATCCGGTGTTGGGTCACTTGGGCGTGGTTCCTCCATGGAGGCAAATGTCTGGAGGAGTTCGGGGATTAAACCATCAAAGGCAGGGCAGCAGAGGCGTAGCATTGTGGATGCGAGATTACGAATTTTAGCAACTCTGTATGAGGCTATGGCCCATGAGCAATATTCTTCGACGTCTATGCTTCTGTGCCTGCCTTCGTGCATGCATCATCATGTGCACGCGAGAGGTAGATGCAGGAAGTGTTTCTGCTGTGCTTCAAGTGTAGAGTCGCGGTTGTGTTTCCTGGGAAGCTCTCGCAAATGTGTGTGTTGCACCTGCGTCGTGCAGCAACTGTGATGTCGTTGCACATTACCTCGCTGTGCGATCAGCACACCCTTTTGGTGTACCTGGATGTATGCATGAGCAAGAATTGGGCTATCTACCTGGATTACAATTATTAATTTGTCAGGCAGCTGTTTTTACGAGGGGCACTAGAATCTTAGTATGGAAGCATATAACTGTTGAAGCTAGAGTTATTGTAGGTTCTAGATTGTTTTATGGTAGTTGAATAAATTGATATTTGAATGCATGGTTCACTGATGCCATCCAACATTCGATATCTTGTCTGTGTTTTGTTATGGCAGTGAGTGAAACACTACTCGCTTTAAGGTAAAGAGGCTAGATCACATTATTAAGACTGAGATGATTTAATGTATTTCATATCACTCTCTTTAGCATAACTATGATTTCTTTTCCCAGTACAAGACATAACCATCAAATCTTGGAATGTTCTACAGAAATGTTTTGATTTGTTTCGGAAATTGTAGAAGTCCATTTGAGAAACAAGGACCTACGATGGGTGCAATGGTTCACAGGGTAAATGAATTGCCGGGGGTTTTTTTATGTTAAAACTCTTCCACTTAGAAATTCCTGACTTGAATGACCCCATAACCATGATATCTTGAAGGATGTACATGAATAAGGGAATACAACTGTAAAGCAGGCAACAGGCTATGGAGATATTAATATGGACTATAGTGATAAAAGCATTCGCAATGAACAATGAACAATTGAGCTGTTCAGGGCACTCCCAATGCATAGTGTGTATAGTTTGTTTCTAAACACACCACATCATATAGAAACAGTTATAGATATAACCTTCTCAACACATGGTATGTAGCAACTACCCCACTCAATTAATTTCTTCTCTTCTGAAGTATCCCACCTCCTCTCTCTCTCTCTCTCCTTCCATCCAATCCCTATCCTACTTTCTTGGTTTTCTTAGATGGGTTGTATCTTGCATGAGACATAGTTTGGGGGCGTTCGTTTTAGCAATAGTTTCTGGCTTTTGGCTGAAATTTCACTGTAACTGACTTTTTTTACTATAGATGATTTGACTTTTTAGGCATAATTAAATTTTAAAAAAAAAGTAAAAATAGAAAAAAAAATATGTTAGCCCATCACGGACAATGCAAAGGAACACAGGAAAAAAAGAAAAATGCAAAAAAAAGCCCAAAAAATCTAAAAAAAATCAGAAAAAGACGAATTACTGAATAGTGAAAAAAAACTGAAACTAGAAGCTGAAGTTGAAAAAAAGCTGAAACAAGTGGGGCAAGATCTCTTCTTTAATTCTCTTTCTACACCATATTTGATCCTACATGACACGTTATGGAAACTACTAAGTGCATCTCCAGCAGTGTCTCAGTTGTCTCTTAAGTATATTAAATGAGTAAAATTCTATGTGAACCCGCAAACCAACGTAAATAGTGAGAGAGTGTGAGGCATGAAGTTGTGATGAAAATAGTATAAAATAGTTAGAGAAATAATTTACTGTTGGAGTGGTTGTCTCTAGATGAGGTAGAAATCTTAGAGACAATTTTAAAAAATAAACTATTATACATACCCTAACATAAGTGCATTGGGAGTGCCCTCATGTAATCAAGGCACTATCACACCATTGTGAAGATAAGCCATGGTCATAGACTCGTGGTTCAGTGCACGTGTGTGGAAATTTGGAGTCTCTGACATCTAATGCAAAGCACAGTAAAGACACGTAAAAGCAAGACTTGTTTGCATGACATTCATGAAGCATTGTCAGTTAATAATGAAAAACTAGTGGGCCTAAATCATTATCTGACATGCAAATGCTATGTGCCTTCTGATGCTGAAGATCTTTTGAACCAGTAAAAGTGGTTCTACAGATCTTATGTGAACAGACTTCCCAGTCTATATGTTATTTTTCTGACCTCATTTGAGGGTTGGTTTTACACTTCACAGTAATTAGAGCCTTTATCGGTCAAATTTGGCTTTTGTAGGATTGTAGGATATTTGGACAGGAACACAGTGGCTGTGGCATACAAACAGTATCAGTAGTGTAGTAGTAAAATAGTAATGTTGCTTCTCCATACTGGAGTTTTATCATTCTATGCTTCATGGCATATTAACAATTTTCTCGATTAGATTTGTGTGTGTTTTTACAAGCTACATGGTGTCGAAATTTTATTTGGGGCGCTCATAAAGCTTACTTTATTCTTTTGTTTTTTCTAACATTATATCAACAGTTGCATCATTGATGTGCTCTCAACTTTTCACTGTGTACTGTCCATTTGTAGTTCCGGATGTGGCCAAGTCAACATGGCAATCACTTGTCATGGAGAGTGAGCTTCCTGTCCTTGTTGAGTTCTGGGCTTCATGGTGCGAACCAGGCAAAATGATAGATCCAGTTGTTGGCAAGCTCTCAAAGGAGTATGAAGGAAAGCTGAAATGCTACAAGCTCAACACTGATGAGAATCCAGACATAGCAAGCCAGTGTGGCGTCCGGAGCATCCCAACCATGATGATATTCAAGAATGGCGAGAGAAAATGTTTCGGTGATTGGAGCTGTGCCTGAGAGTACACCGATCACATGCATCGAGAAAATTGTTGAGAGGTAAAATGCTGAATGGACCTCTTCGATGTAGTTAGCATTCCACGTCCCATGTTCAGATCATCGAAGACTAGAAGTACGCACAATCTTTCTATACCTGCGTCTGGATAGTATTGGGAATTGCCTTTCTGTAGCATCCAATAGATGGAATTCGAGGATTAGGAACTCTTTATGATGAAAGTCGCAGGGGAGCCGCTTGTGTCAGATTCAATGCAGCGGACCTGACGTTGCTCCGGTCCCGTTGTCCTAGCTGTAACCGGTTACCACCGACCTCACTAGTAGTTTAGTGCAGTCTACCGTTTCTCGATTACTATAATAAACCTCCGCTCCTGCTGGTGTTAAACGTGCGTGCACCAACGCCACGCGCCTTCAGCCAGGCCATCTCGATGTTAGACCACATGCCTTGGGCCTTGGCTCTAGCACCGCGAACCGCTGTTCCCTCGTCGGCGTCGGTGTGGCTGCAGAACGGCAGACCGCGACGCGCTCTCCCCGCACCGCGCCCGCGCCTACTGGGCCCAATCATTACTCGTGCGAACAAACGGGCGCCTCGCGCGTGCCCGAGCCTTATCGTTTCCTGCCGCGGCATGGGGGATGGGAATGGTACGCGACCCTATCGATCGCCGATCAAACTGGCCGCGCCGAGATTCAACGAGTGACCGGTGCCCCCAACCGCGCGGGACTGGTCCCCGGCCGAAGCGATCGACCGTCCAAAGCAAGCTGGCGCGGCCTTTTGGTTTCCTGTTAAATTAACGCGCGCATCCCTACAGCGTTAAATGCGCCGTTTTCCGTATGGATCCGATGGTAGTAATATTATTGCCGTCCCGGCTGTGGGCATGGGAGGGGCCTGACTCCCGAGGACCGTGAGGATACGTGGAACCGGCACCGAGGCGGTCCATCCCGCGGCCGTTTGACCACTGGGAAACAAGTTGCAGCTTGCGGATGGAGTGACGTGTTTGCGCCGTGCCTCTGCCGGCCACGCAACGCGCGCGCGCATGCAGCAGGAAGGGGGTTTCGTGCGGCTGAACAGGAAGGAGGTGGCCATCCGGGTTTTCACTCGTCGGTTCTGCTCTTGCTTTCCGTCCGTTTGGCACATTGCCTTGTCGAAGCCGGAGGTTGGTTGGTCGGTCGGTTGGCTGGCAAGGTGGCACGGAGATCTCGGGTGCTGACGGGTCTTGCCATTTGGCGCTGATGTGGTGTCTATGTGGGTCGAGTGTGCTGAGATGACATTACACGTTGCATCCACGTGGGCGTGCGATCTGACTGGCAGAAGGAGTGCGGCGTGGCGCTTGCGTGGGCGGGATTCGCCGAGGTGGTGTGCCACTGGCGCCATCTGGCGGCCACATCGGCCGTGCCATCTGAGGTGGCACACCGGTGGCGAGCGGTGCACGGAACCAAGGGTTCATCGGCGATGTGGTCCACGGCGGCGGCCGGTGAGGGGCGCAAAAGAGAGCGGGGAATGCGGAGAGTGTGTTGGTGCTCATGTACATTACCAAGTTTGGCCAGCAGGTGGCCGGCGGCGATCAATGGCGGCGGTGAAGCACGGCTCCAGACGGCGAGGCAGCTCCGACGACGCTTGAGGCCAACGAAGGGGTGGAGGATGATCTCAAGAACATGAAGAAGCTCTAGGGGGGTGTCGGCGAGCCTCGGGCGTGGCTAGAACGGCGGGGATTGCTCGCCGTTGCTTTGCCTACAGCTGAAGTGAAGTGCACACGACATTGGGGCAGCTCAAGCCTCCGGAGGGGAAATGGGGAATGGGGCAGGGTGGCACGAGGTGAGGGGGAGGTGCTGGGGGTTTTATAGGGTGGGGAGGGTAGGGCTCGAGAAATCCGTCGTCGGAATTGGTGGAGAGGTGGCGGCGATTGCCACAAAATTAGGGGAGAAAGAAGGGAAATGCGGGCGGGAAAGGAAGGGGAACGGGGATTTAGGAAGCTCGTGCGGCCGGGTCTCATGGGGAAGAAAAAGAGGGAAGAAGTTGGAGATTGGGGCGGCGATGGCGGCGTTGAAGGCGCTGGGTGACGGCGACGTTGTGAGGAAGAAGAAAGGAAGGAAGAAGGGGAGGGAAGGGGAGGCTGACGAGCAGGCCTAGGGTGCGCGGAGAGAGAAGGGAGAAAGAGAGAGGCGGGCGGGGAGGTGGCCGATCAGCGGCGTGTGTCTGGGAGGAGGATCCGACAGCCAGGAGAGAAAGAGAGGAGAGAGAGGAAAGTGGGGGCGGATGGTGGAGGATGAGCTGAGAGGTGACGTGGGCGGAATCCAGCCATTCATGTGTCGTCTGGAAGGGAGGCGGGAATTCAAATATTTAATTTTTGATTTTAATTTTTTAAAAACCCGAGAAAACTCAAAAAGGCTCAGAAAAAAATACCAAATAAAATCCAAAAATTTCAGAAAAATTCACAGAAGTTCCTAGTACTATTTTGGACTTAAGAAAATTATTTATAGCTTAATTTGGTATTTAGTGTTTACACTAAAATACTTTATAATCTTCAAATTGATTCTTAAATCCTAGAAAAACATAGAAAATTCATATAAGAGCCAGATGACTTAAAATAATTAATTTGAATTATATTTTTTTATATAAATTCAAAATATCCTTTATTTAATATTATTTTATGTTTTTATTTAAATTACTTTTGAAACAAAGTCCTTTTAAAAGCAGAAAATTAGGCAAATAAAATTTTTAAAATTTTAGGCAATAAAAGCAATTATTTTTATTTAAATTAGATTATTATTATTATTTGATTTGAACAGCTGGGCTGTTACACTAAGGCACCTTCAGTTAAAGCTATTCACCTCTTGGTTCCTTTCAGTGTTATCAATGTTGGTAGAAAATCCATATTCACACCTAGTTTGGTGCAGAGCAACGACAATGCTCGGGGGCAGAGGCTAGGATTTTTCATGGTAGTGGTCATTGGAAGTGGGAGATCTGAGGAAGGAGGATGGGTTGAATCTGGCGGTGCTCCAACGTCGCGCCACCTCCTCCCTCGTCGTCGGGCTGTGACATGCCAGTCTTCCCCTCATCGAGGGGTTTCATTGTCTCTCCTATCACCAGTGGGGAGAGGGAGAAGAGGGTGAGAGAGGGGGATGTGGGGGACCTCGGGCTGTCGATGGGGCGGAGAGTAGATTAGAGGTAGGGGAGATAACCATAGGGAGGAGGTGATCGGCGGGTGGGGAGGGAAGGCAACGGCTGGAGGATGTGTTGGGGAGCGGTCGATGATTAGGGGGTAGAGAAATGGGGTGAGGGGTGGGTTTAGGGTGATGCGTGCGAGATTAAAAAAGCGGGCTACATGGGAATCTTTTTTAGAAGGGAAGGGAGGGGAAAGATAGATACAATGTTCAAACCATTAACTGGTTCTTTTAAGTAGTAGAGATAAGGTAGGGTCATCTAGCTTGCACAAATTGCTACAATGTTTATTGACTAGCGATGCCTCAAGATAGGTCTCATGTCCCTTCGTCTTCCTTTGTTCTTCCTCCACTCATCCTAGCATTCACCTATCCATTCCCCTCCCTCTCCACCAAGCTGTCCTTCCTCTCGTTGTGCCACCCCTCCTTTTACCGCGCCCATCCCTCTCCACCATGCACTGCCCATCCCTACTCACTGTGTCATCCATCCCTCCTCACCGCCCTCCCCCGTTGGGTTCAGAGGTAGCAACAATAACAACTTTGGACAAACATGAGAGAGGAGAGAGAGATTTTTTTATTCTCTGTGGATTGGCCATAAGCTTGTGGGTACGTGTAAGCTATGGATAGCTCATAATTTTTCCTACAATGTTTATGGGTACCCTCAAGCTTGCTACGTAGGCCTTATGGTCAGCTTTTTTTGATACATTATGATGCCCTATTGGGGTAAAAAGATGGCTTGTTTGCTTGTGCTCATATCGCAAAAGCACAGTGCCATGGCAGCCGTACCCACGACACAATAAGGCTAGAAAATAGCCTTTCTTTCAAAAATTAAATTAACAAAAGGGAATCCTGATTGCAAGTAATCATACGCGGTGGTGCTTGTGTTGATAATGGTAAACATAATCTCAAAAAGTACTTCATCTTTCTAAGTTTATAGAACTTATTTTTTAAATAACCTTATCCATAAATATAGAATATATTTTATATTCCAATACAAAATTAGTGTGATTGTCCCTTTATACTTTTAATAAATATGTAGCTTTATTTACTATTTTCTATATATATACATTAAATATACTCATTAGATATCATAGTTAGAGATAATCTAGCTATTTTTATTATTTTTTATCTATTTAATAATAAAAATATGTCTTATAAATTTAAACAAGATAAATATATAATTCTCGTCTATATCTAATCTCAACTGACAATAATGGATGCTTGCATGTGCAAACTAGTGATTATGGCCCTGGCACCGTCACTCAAGCGACATGTTACATCCGTGTCGCTTGTGAGATCTCGAAAGGTGAATGGATAGACAGTGGCGGACCCAGGATTTTACCAAAGGGTATGCCGTACAAAAATTTTTATATATAATTCGGTAAAATTATTTGTCAATTTGGTAAATAATAGTAAAATTTACACCGTAATTCGGTATACAGGCACTAAATAATATGATAAATCTTAAATTCAAAGATTAAATTAGAAACTTGTACAAATTACAATATAAATAGTTCAAACACCATACTAATAGTCTCAAATATACATAAAAGAGAATTACAATACTACTTGTCTGACTTTTGTGGTCTACGCTTTCTAAAAGACATGAAAGTCTCGATTATATCATCTTCATCCACTTCAAAGAAAATATCCCGCTCAATGAATGTGACTAGACAATCATCCAAAAGACTATCACCCATCTTATTTCTTAACTTTGTTTTCACTAAAACCATTGCAGAAAATACTCTTTCAACACTTGCTGTTGCCACTGGTAGAAGCAAAACCAATTTGAGAAGCATGTAAATCATATCATACACTTTATGCCTCTTTGTTTCAACAAGTTTAACTGAAAGATCAACAAGATTGTCTAGATCTTTGAAGCTATCAGCTTGTCTCATGTCATCAATATAATTACCAAGTTGTAATTCAAGTTTTAGTAAATAATTGCTCGAAAACTCTTTAGGGTAGAACTCAGCTAGTCTACGTACCTTCTGTGCATCGAAAGAAGCAAATGAGTTGGAAGGATTGAAGGCCGACATACAAGAGAACAACTCCATATTAACCTCATCAAACCGATTATCAAGCTCTTGGCTAATTTGATCAATGACACCAATATATACTTCTCTTCTGAAGTGATCATCATTTGTTTGATTTCGAGTACGAGCGTACCTTGCTGATTTCCCATAAGGCACATAATCACCGTCCATAGCAGGAACTTCAACACTATATTTATCAGAAAACGAAGTGACCCTCTCAAGGAACTTATCCCAACCATCAGACCTCAATTGTTGCATTCTGTTCTTTGCTACATTAACAAGTGAGATTGCATTAAGAATATCTTGCTCCCTTCTTTGCAAACACTCGGATAATTCATTTGTGTATCCAAGAATAACAAACATTAAGTGTGCAAAGAAAACAAACTCAAAGGTCTCAAATGCTCCAAGCACAAAATGTATTTTTGTCCAATCGGCCTTATGTGCAGTATCATCACCAAGATCTATGAGTACATCATGGATTGTGGAATACATAATAATGATGTTGCATACAGTTTTGTAATGAGAGCCCCACCGAGTCTCACCAGGCCTAGGCAAACCCATCGCTTGATTTAATCCACTCCCAGATTCAAGTTCACCACAATCAAGTGCTTTCTTGATATTCTCAAGCCTAGCATTTCGAAGCATGCCATGACGCTTACAAGAAACTCCAATAATATTCAACAGGAGAGATACTTGATCAAAAAAACTCACACAATCAGTATTGCCCATAGCAACAGCAACAAGAACTAGTTGGAGTTGATGTGCAAAACAATGGATATAATAAGCAGAAGGTGACTCTTGCATGATCAATGTTTTCAGTCCTTTAATATCTCCTTTCATGTTGCTAGCCCCATCATAACCTTGACCACGAATTTAAGCCATAGTCAAGCCATGACTAACAAGTAAAGCTTCAATTGCATCCTTAAGTGATAAAGAGGTAGTATCATCTACATGAACAACTCCAATAAAGTGCTCACATGGGCTTCCGAATTTATCAACATAACGCAAGCAAAGAGCTAGTTGTTCTTTATGTGATATGTCACTAGACTCATCAGCTAAAATTGCATAAGGCTCATCACCAAGTTCTTCAATTATTTTCTTTCTAGTTTCTATGGCACAACAGTGAATAATTTGTTTTTGTATCTTTGGGCCAGTGAATAAATCAATCTTTTCTTGTAAAGACGAAGATCCTCATCAGTCCACTTCTCAATGTGATAATCAATTGCTACCTTGGGATTCTTAAAGCCAATGTATCTTTCTTGAGCTGCATTATGTGCCTTAGAACCCAGATGTTTGAGAAGTGCTTTCTCTCCTACATTCCAATTTCTCCAGCCACCAACAGTAAATTTATCTGACCCGGTACCCTTTTTAAACAAGTAGCATATAAAGCAAAATACAGAATCTTTCTTGATACTATATTCAAGTCACTCCTCATGTTTATAAAACCATACAAAATTGAATTGACGATCTCTATCTCCAATCTTTCTTTTTGGAAAATCATGTGTATAAGGTTGGAATGGACCTTTAATAATATATGCTCTTCGAATTGCATCTTGATCATTAACAGAATAACTTTCAATGGGATGTCTTTCACCTGGATCATGCGGAAGGCGATTGATGTCATAAACCAGCGGCGGTGATGGTGGCGGGGGCGGGGGCATAGAATTCACAATTTCATCAATTACTCTCTCTTGCTCTTGAGTTTGCTTTTCCGCCATAGTTTCAACCAGAGATAGGGCAGGATTTGAAGCAGCAGCCGCCGCCTTCTTGGCTGCATGTTTTTGAAAAAGAGATGCAATGTCTCCGCTTCTCTTCATAATTGAACAATTCCAAAAAAAAAACAATGAATATTTGAAGTTGAACTTTTTTTTTGCTTCAATTTGGCCTAATCATTTAATCAGCTAATAGTATGGCCTAATGCCTACTACTAAACAAAGTACAAATCTTATTAAAAAATCTGGCCAGTACAGCTACTGCTAAAAATCATTTAATCAGCTAATAGTATGGCCTAATGTCTAGGGCTAAACAAAGTACAAATCTTATTTAAAAAATCTGGCCAATACAGCTACTACTAAAAATCATTTAATCAGCTACTACTAAACAAAGTACAAATCTTATTAAAAAAATTTGGCCAATACAAACCTTATTAAACAAAGACAATGTACAAAGATCGGCAAAGATCAAGAAGCGGCAAAGACAGCAAAGACGGGCCACGAGCGCACGCAGACGGCGCACCAAGCAAATAAATCACCCCGGCCGCCGCCCAGCCCCAAATCCCCAAATCGCCAACGCCAATCTGATACTCTGGTAGACGGCTGTCTGCCCCCAAATCCCCAACGCCAATCTCCAGTCCCTGCCAATCTCCGATTCTCCGCTTTGTCGCCCGCTCAGGCGTCGGTGTCTGGCGATCGGCGAGCTCCCTCGCTCGCCTCGCTTAAGCCCGCCTCCCCGCCTCGCCGCGCGCCTCTGCGCCGTCTTTGCCAATCGAGCGACTCTGCGGCCCTCTGCGCCACCCCTCCGAGCTCCCGCGGTCCGGCCTCTGCGCAGTCCCCTGCCTCTGCGGCTCTGCGTGACTGCGTCGTCTGTTTATCTTCCTCGCCTCCTCGGTTCCTCTGGAGTCTGTTCCGATCTGTATTCGTGCCTTCGTGGAGTATTAAGTTCCGATCTGTGTACTCCTCGGTTTTTTACATGGAGTATTCAGTTCGTGGGCCGGGCCCCAGGGTATGCCGTGGCCCACCCGGCATACCCTGTGGGTCCGCCCCTGTGGATAGACCTTATCTCGATCCAAAGAGTACGGACCAAACTGTCATATCGTTCCAGACCACTCGTCCCCGTGGAGAGCATGAGCAACTGGGAGCTCGGGCCTGTCTAGTTGGAGCTCGGGCCTGTCTAGTTAATTAATGCCTCTTTCGGTGTTGCTATAGCCCCTGTTCTTTACGGCTTCTAAAAGCCGCTTTTGACTTTTGCTACAGTAACTAACTTTTAAACAGAGTATTTTTTTAAGATGAGGTCTACAAGTTAATTGTAGTACATGTTAAAAAACTAATATCTGTATCATCAAAAATCGCAAGCGAGTATCTCTCTTTCCACAATCTCTGTGTAAATGTACCAAAAAGCCATCACCGCAACCAAAAGCCATCACCAAATGAAAGAACAGGCCCATATGTTCCGACCAATGCTTTAGAAAGCTAGCATGTGACCCCAGATGGCTAACTGTACGGATATATATTGGTTATGTTTATTTTAGTTTAAAGTTAGTTTTATTTTTGATTTTTTACTATTTAGTAATTTCATTTTTTCTAGTTTTTTTAGATTTTTTTGGATTTTTTATCTTTTATTTTTTTCGTATTCCTTTACATTATTCGTGATAGATTGATATGTGTTTTCCTATTTTTAATTTTTTTTAAAATATAATTATACTAAATAAGGTAACTCAGTTACAGTAAAAAATAAGTTAGTTACAATAAAAAAGGTATAAAGGTAACGCTATTCTGAACGCCCTCATTAGCCTAACGTTTAGGTTCAGATTTCGCGTTATAGTTCATTGATTTTCTTTACTATTATAAAAGAAGGAGTTAGTGGTTGATGAGTCCTCTCCTATGTCTCTTCTTAGTCATTTGATCTGAACAATAAAATCTTGACCGTAAACCCCTTCAACCCTAAAACCCGCGCTGCCTCCCTAACCGAACCCGTGCGCCTGCCTGGTTTCTTTCGGCTTTCTCCATCTCCATCGCTCCTCCCGCACCTACCTGGTTTCTTCCGTCTTTCTCCATCTCCATTGCTCCTCCCGCCGCCGATCTCCGTCGCTCCTCCCGCGCCTGCCTCGTTTCTTCCACCTTTCTTCATCTCCATCGCTCCTCCCGTCGTCGCACCGCCCTCGCCTCCTCCTCTCCGCTCTCACCACCTCCGCCTCCTCCTAGCCCGCGCCGCGCCGCATCCTCCTCCCCGAACCGCCTCCTCCCTAGCCCGCGCCGCCGCCGCCGCCTCCTCCTCTACCCCCCGGGCGCCTCCTCCCCTACTCCCCCACCCCCCCGCGCCGCCTCCTCTCCGTCCCCGCACCGCCGTAATGATATTTATTATTCAATTTGAGATTATATTTGATAGTATGCATCACTTTTATTTGGTTTTGTGAGAGATGTGAGATAATGGCATTGTTCATTCCTTAAAAAAATGGCATTGTTGTCTTTGTTAGTTAATTTACAACACACGAGCTCAAATATCATTACACTGCAAACACTGCTCCGTGCCAATATTCTCTTCGAATTTCAGTCTCGCAGAGAGCCACATGGACCGCTTCGAACATCTTTGTAGGCATAGCGTGTCTTGACGCTAATGGTTTAGGTACCTTTGGTCAGCATGTACAAACCAAAGGTGTAAATATAGTGACTCTAGACTAACTTTGGCGGACTAAGGAGACATTTGTATTGATTTTTGCTTTGATAGTATGCATCACTTTTTATTTAGTTTTCTGTTGCAACGCACGGGTACCTTACTAGTAGAAATATATATAGGAAAAATATTTTTTACATCTAGGTGTAATTATACTTACCTCTAATATACCATCTAAATAAACTTTGTGAGTAACAGCTTAGTAGAAAAATATGTGTCCACTGTGAGACTTTGTGAGTTGAGTGCATGCGTTTTGTCTCATAATTTATCTTTTAAAAAAATGATACGCTGAGCGATGCCTTGTGTATTTAGTACATGCGTCCCCCTTGTACTCCCTTGAAAAGTTACAATATGTTTACAGATGGCAAACGACTGTGCACGGGGTCTATCTTCTGCTTGACATTTACTAGAGCATGGCGAGCTAAGTCGTTGGCACAGGCTCGTCTGTTCTCTTCATCGTGCGCGTTACATAAGGCTTGCGTGCTAAATACAACAACATTTGTGGTTGAGTTGCAATGCAATTTGTGTTAATTCCGTTGAACTTAGTAGTGTTCGAAATAGCGATGATTTTTGATTTTTACTGAAATTTTACTGTAGCTGATTTTTTGACTGTAGCTAAGTTAGTTTATTAGGTATAATTAAATTTAAAAATATAAAAATAAAAGTGACACGTTATTCTAGAGCGAACAATACAAAGAAATACAGAAAAAAATAAAACTCAAAAATACTAAAAAAAACTACAGTCACACATAGTGATTTGGCCGCCCAACGCCATCACGAAGCGAAAATGAGCGGGCCTTAAGACATCTCCGTGAGACAGGGAGACGAGCGCAACAAGAAGAAAATCGGAATCAAAATGCTACCACCACGACCATCCCCTCTACCCATTTTCGCTCGAGATCTTTGCACAGGATGAAAGTACTGTCTTACAACATTTTCTTTTCCGATTTCTTGAATTTGAAGTTCGAGGCTTTGAGCAGGGCACATGGAGAATTTTTTTCTCGCTCTTCTCGAAGGGCAAATAAATAAAAACCAAAAAAATCCAGCTTTATCGAGTGCGCAGAGAATCCCGAAATGATATATCTTTTTCAGTTGCGCGCACCAAAGCCACCGTCGCGCCCCCCGTAACCCACGTAAAAATTCAACGGGAAGCTTCCCACCGAGAGCAACGTGGGAAATCCCCGGAGCCGTCCGATCGGGGCGACCGACGGTGTGAATCGGCCGGACCCACCCAGCCCGATCCCAGCCGTCCGATGATAGATCGGACGGCCCGAACGCCCCACCGAGTCGCTGCCCTCCTCGTCTCTTTCGCCTCCTCCGCGGTGACGCCGACGCCTCATCCGTCGCCACATCGCATACCCTTCATCTCGCTCTTCTTGCCCTTCGCCCGCGGCGATAAATAGCATTCGCAGTCTCCCTGTTCTCCCCATCCCCATCACTTGGTCGTCGCCTCTTCCTCTCTCCCCTCGCCCGAGCCTTGGAAGGCAAGAACCAAGAGCAGCGTCGAGCCGTCGCCGATTGGATTCCTTCTCAGGTCAGCCAAATAAACCTCCTTTTGTTTTTCTGTTCATGTTCATGTGAATCTTTAGTATATTGCGTTCTCTGTTCGATTTTAGCGCCGTTATGCCACCTTTGGGGGGAGGGGGGTCGATGCATTCTTGGTAGTTGCCCTTGGGTTAGCTCCGAAAGTCTTGTGTCTGCTGCTGCTGCTCTTGGCATGATCTGGTTTATGCTTTTTTTTTGGGGGGGGGGGGGGGGAGGGGGGGTGATGCCTTGTCCTCCAGGATCAGGAGGCGATCGTTGGTAGCTCTGTGGGTGGCCGTTTCTTTTCTTTAATTCGTTAAATTCGGCGCGTTAATGCTCTTTTCTGTAGGAAAGGAGGCTTCTTGTCCATTTCCTTTGTTATTGGAGTTGGGGTTTTAAGGGTGCAATCCAACCCCCATTCCCGTGCTTAGGAAATCTGCTGTGCTAAACTCGTTTTTTTCCCTCTTTGATTCCGGGAACGTGATGTCTGCTTCTCCATGTTGTGTCTGATCTTCATTTGCATTCTTCAAGGAGTTCTTTGTCTGCGGAAGTTAGATTCTTGGGGGTATGAACTTACTTTTCTTTTGCATTTGTAGTTGGTGATAGAATCTAATACCTTGCTGGAAGAAATTGTTCTTGTAGTTATGTCTAGTACAATGCTCAATACCCATTTGAATTGTCAGATTGTGTTTGTGTACTAAGAAATGCTTGCTCTCCCTTGCAAAAGTAAAGAAACGTATGTTGTGTATCATAGATTAGAGGGAAAAACTTTATGATGCTTAGCTTGGTACATATAGTAAAAATGCATAGCATATCCTGAGATTACATGGATGTGGAGGGGTTATGATTTACGAGAGAATAAGAACAGCCGATACACCAGCATACCTGGATCAGATCAAACTATCATCAAAATGTGCTTAAACTCTAAAATATGGTTTCTGATGATAGATTACACTGTATCCCCTCAGCATTAATTCATAGTGTGCATGATTGTAGTGGCAGCTACAATCAAACTTAGCAGATCTGTGTGCCTGGGTCAAGGTTCCAAAACCCGGTACCAGCCTAAATCCTAACGGGGGGCCGGTACCGGTTCCCGGCCGGTAACCGGAAAAACCAGGGAAAATCTGGTCAAATTTCAAGTTTTGAAATTTGAATTTGAAACCGGTAATTGAAAAACCCGGCCGGTTACCGCCCAGAAAACCAGAGAAACCACTGAAAACCGGGAAAACACAAAAAAATTGAATTTGGGATGTTTCGAAGTATATTTAGCTCATACAATAGGTAATTTAGCACAAAAAAGGCTTAAACCAACCTAAGAGGTGTATTACACAGTCATAAAAGACTCATAAATATAAATGCATTTCGGAAAAACCCAAACGTTTTTATTTCCTGGTACCCACCAGGAAATCCAGTTACCGGCAGTTACCTTCCGGCCGGTAACCACCGGTTTTCCAAACCCTGGCCTAGGTTACTTGTTTCTTTCTGAGGGTCTACAAAACTTAACTTTAATGTAGGAAATTGATGTGCTTTGAGTTTCATCTGAGGTACTTGATGTAATCAAGGAGGCGTTTGAATTTGGGAAAGACCTGCTGAAGTTCACTGTTATAATAAATTAATAATATGGGTACATATGGGTCGTCAGAGTGATTAAGAAATTTTCTTTGAGCAAATAATTCATTGTTTCCCGATCCTAATACAGTAGGCGCCATTACCTCTCGGTTATTATTGTTTTTGTTGGTCACTAGATATGTTAAAGATGATCTTTTCGGCATGTTTGGTTCCATTGAATATGCCAAGTGCTTTAGCTAATCCATCATTGTTGCGGTCCACATCACTATCCCCACCCGTTGTTTTTCAATGATTCCCTTGTGGAAGGAGCTCCAGAACCACACAAAGATCAACATGTCATGGAAGCTTATGTTGGAGATTAGGACGGGGTGCTTTAGCCTCTCAATACTATTTCTTTGTTTACTCAAGTCTGCTCGTTTGGTCTTTGATTGCTGCTTACCCAAATATTGACTTACCAAGGATCAGCGTTAATCTAGTCAGGACCTGACAGCTTTGTCCAAGCTCCAGTTTGCAAACTGCAGCTGCATATTATAGAATGCAAACTGTCTTCTATTCCTTTTTTCCCCCAAGGTAATTTCAAGCTGGCAATGATGGTTCTTCCCTTGAACATGGGGCCAAATCTTTGAGTCAAAATACTGTGGCGTTGCATACCTTGGACATAAGCTAGTGGTTTCATTTCCTTGCTGATTCAAGTTTCCCAAGTATCCTGATAGATAGATTCTTGGATGACATTTCAGTGACACGCAAAGTAGCTTGAGGATAAAAATAACAATGGGGATAAAAAGCGAAGTGCAGCAGATGTAATCCCTAGTAGTAAAAAATCGGAGGATCCATGACTGCTGACTCATCCTGCTAGGAAAGATGATGGATTCTTCCATAATGTGCTTGTTGCTTCGCTAACAAGGATAATGTGAAGTGATAAGTTATTCTTCTGGCATATTAACATGGAATTTTGGTGCTTTACCTAACAATTGCTCCACTTATTACACTTGTTAAATGCATATGGATAGACTTCCCAGGACAGAATGATGTGGTGTGGGCCTAAAAGCTGCCTGCTGCCTGGACCACTCTTTAGTTTTAATAGTTGTGTTTGTACACCCTACCTGTCTCAGAATTCAGCATCTATATTAAGTACTACAGATATGTAGCCATGTGGCTTGCTCTGTTCCTTCCAATCTCATTTCCTGGTTTCTCTAGTCCTTCAACACAGTTTGGTTGGTGTTCACACCTTATGAACTTTTAAACGCCTTGACTGCTCCATGATTAGCGCAATGGGCTCCTTCCATGTGTTGCTTCACCTAGTTTTTTTTTCATTTACATGTATTCCTACCGGGCTACTGACCTCTCCTTTTTGTTTTCTTGAATTGCAGTACTGTGAGTAGTTGAATCAGAACAGTTTGCGAGAGGTACCATCCTGATTGCCATGGAAGGTGGAAGAATGGATCACATGTGCATGGCTGCCGTCAATAATCACCAGCCTTCAGTGTCTGACGATAAGCCAATGAAGAAAATCAGCGGGGAGATACCTGCACCGGCTGGAAGTGGCTGTTTTGACTGCAACATCTGCCTCGATTTTGCTGCAGACCCAGTGGTTACCCTCTGTGGCCATCTCTACTGCTGGCCTTGCATCTACGAGTGGCTGCGCCCAGCGGTGGAATCAGCTGCCGGTGACAACAGCAGTGCAGCAAGGCGGCAGTGCCCCGTGTGCAAGGCAACACTCTCCGCGGACAACCTTGTGCCACTGTATGGCCGCGGTGGGAGCTCCAAGAAATCACTGAATGGTATGGCCATTCCGCACAGGCCAACCGTGCACCGGGAGACCGTTGAGCAGAACACACAAAGCAACGTCAATGGCCGGTACCACCAGAACATGGAACCCAGCCCTCCTCTCCGGCCATTGCGGCATGCACACCACCATCCCGGTGCCACTGAATTCGATCTCCTCTACCCTCCATCACCGATGGGACGGGGCCTGATCCACTCGACGGCTGGAGGGGTGCTTGGAGGGATGGCAGTGGCGGTGCTTCCATGGGCGTTCCGCGGCCAGCTGCCACCGAGCATGTACTACGTAAGCCCTTACTATGTTGCGGCACACAACGTGAGCCCCAGACTCAGGAGGCAGCAGATTGAGGTGGAGAGGTCCCTCCACCAGATCTGTTTCTTCCTCTTCGTGTTTGTGGTGCTGTGCCTGCTCTTGTTCTGAAGCAAGAAGCGCTATATACCTTTTTTTTTTTGTAGATATTGAGGGTAATGGTCAACACTTCTAAGAGTCTGAATCGATAAGCATGTGCCTAAAGCATGCTGGTATAGAGCTGTAATATGACGAGACATGGAGGTGAAATGCAGATTTCATTACGAAGTGTTGCATTATCTCGACTACCCGAACTATATGGGTGGCCTGTTTGGCTTGATGCATCTCTCACTGACATGCAATGCTACGTGCTCCTTCTCAATGTGCGTTGGTTTGTCAGAGCGCTTTATTAGATTTAGGGGGTGTCTGGTTCTTATGTTCACAAATCTCGCCCTTCGTTGCCAACTTTGTATATAAAACCCACAATTATTTCTGATTGGTTCCAAATCTCAGAACCGGGATATTCCCGGCCGGCGACCGGTCTGGTAACTGACTGGTTACCCAAAATCTCGAGAAAAACTCGGATGAAATTTATATTTTAAAATTTGAATTTAGACAGTTTAAAACCAGTAACCAGACCCTCGCTTAAAAAACTAGGAAAACCGCTAAAAAGAGAAAACCTAGCACAAAATATTAGGACTAGCATATTTATGAATATTTAGTTCATACAATAGGTAATCAAGTACAAAAAAGACCTAAACCAATTGAGGAAACGCATTTGCAACCACCTGGACTTTTGGTTGGTTTTACATCCCGGTTGTCACCGGGATTTCCGGTTACCGGCTGGTAACCGGCAGTTTTTGAAACCCTGACATTGATAGCTCGACCCATTTGCACAATCGAAAGATCAACGTTTACATGTGCTAATTCAGTTGTTGTACCAGTCAAGAAAAAGAACGGAGAAGATAAGAACAAAGAAGAAAAGCAGGAGAAAGGTTCTACTGCTGCTGTTGCGCTGGATCGCCTGGGATAGCTCCTTGTTCCCACGCTCCACATTGTTTGTAGCTTCAACCGCCTGCGAAAATGCAGATGTGCTGTAAGAACAGAAGTGCACATTGATAAAAGACATGACCGAAAAATTATCGCTAGTCGTTTACAGTTTCTCAAATCAAGTCTGTGTTCTTTCAAATAAAGGTCGCCAAGATCTTATATCTAAATTCCTAGAGATGATATATTATAAAAAAGGGAAATGCTTGTTGCATGGATCCTGATGAACGTTCAGTGGATGATAACAAATGATCTACACATTATCATGTAGCTCTTACATGGACATAAACAAAAGGTGTATGCCCAAATGCTGTTTATTTGTTTTTTTTTTGTTGAATCTGTATGTTTATGTCCACAACAGAAAACAAAATCTATAGCCTCTGCTACCTACGAAATAATAAATGTTGGCTTAAACAGATCTCCTACCTGGTCGTATAAATATTGAATCTGTTGAGCTTGTTGTAGAACATGTGTTGACATAAGATGATTAAGCGCCGACATCTCTATCATCTTTGTCTCCGTTTCTTGGACAGCATCAAGAAGATTTGTCAACTCCACCTGAGCCAAGAGTTACATGTTGCAAATAATTTAATTATGCATTGTAATTACAGACTTCCAGAAAAATAACCAGACTTTCACTAATGCAAAATATATATATCCCCATCAAAATATTACCTGGAGAGCTTGTGTTTCATCATCCAAGAGTTGTTCTTGAACTCTTATAGGTGCAGGAGATACCTCCTGATCTCCAACCTTTGATACATCAGATTTCAATACAAGATTTGACTTGGATGGTTCAACAGGTTTTATTTCTGGTTTTTTCTGAATTTTCTTTCTTGGCATTGCTCTATTAATAGCATCTTGAAAACGCATGGACCGAAGGCGATCAAATTGTGCAGTTACTGAGTGGAGACGCTCACTCAAAATCAAAACCTGGTAAACATTCGAACAACACACAGTTTATTGACACTGATCATAAGAAAATCCATAGAAATATTTGCAAAGAGGATAGTTCAGAAAATATTGCTTAATTGTTACTACAATTTGGATATAGACAAAATGCTAGTAAGAAAGAACACAGCCATGCATTTGCCTACATGATGCTTACTTGATGTAGCTCGGCACTAGAAATTTTTTATATATTGTTCAAATTCACCTGTTTTGACTGGACAATCTGTCCTCTAAAAATTATGCATCACAATTTTTTCCCACCTAATGATATCAACCAATGAAGGTATGGATATCCTGCTACCAACTAGGCATAGTGTACATCCGATTAAACATATAGAAAATAAATGTCGGACCTATATTATTCTTGACAGGAATAGGATAATCCTTATTAACCCGCCTGTGTAGTTTTCTACATAGTCTGTCCCAAACTAGAAAAAAAGAGGAGGGTTGTGTTAGGCTAGACGAGCCAATGTAAAAAAAAAGCCACATTTTCATGAAATGAAACCCAAATATGATGATACTTATTCACTTTGATCTGTCTATTTAACACCTCGACTATTGTAAAAGGAAATCATTGCTCGTCGTAAGTATATCAAGTATCCCTGAGGAATCACTTAGTCCAATCCATTAAGAAAATACAGATATATGCTCAGTACTAAATGTACAAAGAATGCCGGGAACTTCTGTAATGACGGAGAAAGAAGAAGCAAATATATGTGCAACTTCACCAAAACAGAGAGAAAAGGGGAACAATTGCATTCTTCTATATGTTTTTTGTAGCAAGTGAAATTGCCAATTCTACTCGAAAATTTATTATTTTCTACCTTCTGCCATATCATATTCTCCCTCAAATACTAAACTAATCGAACAGTCCTTACAACATCATTTTGAGAACGATCTGCACTGATATAAAGGGTGAAAACATGCAACCATGACAGTGAGAATTCACTACTACAAAGTACGTTTACACATACACACAAAAACAGTAATATCAGAGCACTGCGGTGTTCCAGCATTAATAATTGGCAGTAGTTGATCCATGGCAAGGATAATGTCATACCACACCATGCTGGTGAGCAATCAAATCCAACCGGGAACTCTCATCCCTTGTGCCAAGCCATGTCTTCGCACTTCTTGTCTTCTCTTCTTCATGGATCCTGTTCTTTAGGATATCTATCTGTTCCTTGCATGCTTTTACAAAAACACCAACCTAACATACTTCCAGTAATTAGACAGAGAAACGAAATTGAGCAATAGCCTAAATTCACAAGAATTCACACATTCTATACCTGTATGAATATATGTTGTCAACTCAATAGTTGATACAATACAACAGGAATATACCTCGTCACTATATCCAAATATAGATTAATAGCAAGAAGAGAAAAGTGCACAACCAATACAAACTGAATGTATTTACAGGTGTGCAACAAAGAGGATAAATAATTATTCTTTCCTATGCTCTTTAACAATTTTAATCCTAGACTTCTACAACTATCAAGGAAGAACTGAGAAAGAACTATCTAAATACAAAAGGATGACACTATGATACATCACCAGGAAGCGTTCTACAGAACTAGGGCAATGTAAAACAAACCCCAATCTCAAATTTTCAACTAAACACCATGTTGCAAACTATGTCTTAACACAATTATCCTAGTAACTAGATTAGTTTAGATTACTTACAAGCATCCTCATACAGAAAGAAAAGTCAAATCAGCACACAATCGCAGAGACGGGGTGCAACTTACTTCGTGCTCAATGTTGTCCCTCTCTTGCTCCGTGGTGCGACGCAAGTCCACATAGCCCTTCCTATGCTTCACTATAAACCTCTCCAGTTCCCTGATACTCTCAAGCTACACCGACAGAACCCAGCAATTAGACTAGCAACCCCCCAAACCCAAGGCAGGAGTACAGAAACACTAGATTTCTACCGTCTTGATCGCAGCATTTGTAAATGGTGATTTGGGCGCCGGCTTCCGGATGATGAAAGATGACATGAGCGCGGCCAATTGAGACTGCAAATAAGAAATCAACAAACGGCGCATAAATAGATACTCTATTTTTGAGGCGATAGCTCTGATAGCTTCCAGCGCGGAGGAGAGAAGGCGCAGGTTTGCGAGGTGTCAAGTTTGGCATGGAGCTCACCTCCGTGTAGCCATGGGCGAGCGCGGCGACGCGTACGGCCTCCTTGAAGTCCTCCGTCCTGTCCCGAACCCTCGACATCGCGAAGGAAGTAGCAGCTACGGCCTCCTGCGATCAGATCCGCGTGTATTCGTCCGAGAGCCGGCGAGATGTGCGGATCCTGCGTTCGTGAGCTGCTAGGGAGGGCGAACGGAAGAAATCGGCGGCTGCGGTGCGTCGGATCGGCGACTCTGGAGGAGGGCAGGCAGGCGGCCGCCGGCGCGTCGGATCGGGCGGCGAGGTAGGAGTATGGGTGGGAGTGTCCCTAGGACTCGGAGAGGGGGCCGTGAGGAGGGAGACGTGTACAGCGTAACTGTACTAGGCATCTACCGGCCCACCTGTCATAGAGATACTGGCCCACATGTGAGTAGAGTCGGTGAAAAATAGGTGAGTAAATTGTACCATAGTTATACAGACTTGTGTGGTTGATGCATATAGTTCACTAAAGTATAAACCGTGCATTTAGATTAATAAATTTGTTAAATGTGTAAAAGAAGTCTAGATAAGTTTTCATAAGGTTGACAAGACATCCATAAAATGCTAATGCTTTTACGGCAGCTCTTCTACTTCTTTCTCTCTTCTCACTCACTTTTTCTATGTTATTCACATGCTCTTCACTTTTTTGTCGAACCCTAATTGACCACTGACGAGGATTCTTAATCATATTCGATCAACAATAGTCAAAATAAAACTCTTTGTCTAGGCCCATATAGTTAGGGTCCACTAAATATCTTGTCTAACCTGCGAGCACATAAAAGAGGAAGTCCCCCTTTAATAAATATAACTGGTCGAAAATCGGTTACACCCAAACGACGATCAGTTGTGATCAATTACGACTAGTACCCGTTCACTTTCTCAAGCAGAGTATTAACTAGTCAGGATTGATATGGTTTTTTCATGTGGGTGTTTAAGTCAACATATCAAAGCGGTTAACGATGTTTGACAAAAGACTCAATGTTTGAGTGGATTTTTCTAGGCTGTGGCTTTGGCTTATGATTTTTGAATTCTGGCTATTTATGAAAGACAATACGAAGAGAAAAAAATCATATGTGATTTTGATCAATACAACTGAACTCGGTATAGTATCTGCTATAATTTATCTATAGACTCCGTCTTAAAAAGATACACCATTTGAAAATTAATTACTATAGCAATAAGTCCAAAAGCCAGAGTCCAAGCTCTCTCGAAGACAAGAGGCACATATTCAAACATTAACTGTCACTCTTTAGATTTGTATATATTGGAAGGTCTAAGCGCCTATAACAATATAACAAAATCATTCACATTCATTTGTCACACTTTTGTAAAATTCTTTGGCCACATTAATATAGTCTATTGGTGATTAGTGTTTCCCTTTGTTATTCTCGCAATTTTGGTAGTAGGCAACCTAGTCCTGTGCATTGACAATTGCTTTCAAGTTTCCGGTTGCGCCCTCTTATCGAGAAGTGGGAGTAGCATGATTAGCGAGGAGGCATGACAACAGTAGATCACAACAATAATGGAGGGGTGCCACTTGACTTGACGTGTTCCTTGAACAGGGATTGTAGGAAGTAGTCAGTTGCGGTCGACACGATCTAGAGCATGTGGACGTCCCTGTCACATTCTTCTTTGTTGTTTTTTGTATCTATATTTACTAACGGCTGCATCAGCCTCATATATATCTTATGCGATCAAAAAGCAATAAGAATTCACTTCTTTCTCAATCAAAACCAAAATACTTTTGAACACTTTGGAATAAAGTTGATGGACACAGATGGGTATAGCTGGCGGGGTGGAGACAAAGACATACACCTTCTCATGTCGGCGCCCACATCAACGCCACATAAGCATTAGTACAATGTGGATACCTTATTGTCAATGTTCTAACATCGATCTTACGTATGATTTCTTGGATTCGGAGGAAAGTATTCAAGGCTCTCGTATGATCATGCAGAGTAAAGACACAGAAATTTTTATACAGATTCGAGCCTTCTCTTGGGAGAATAACAACCCTACGTTCTGTGCTATTGTTGCTGACGAAAGGCTTACAAGTGATTGCTTCCTACTAGGATTTGTCTCCCCCCCTTAGACCTCTCAAGATTTATCTCTTATATTAGCGACAAATCAATGGCAGTTGCTTCTTGTCAGAAGACATCTTTACACTTCAGGAGTTAACTGTTGGATAATGGTTATTGTCAGAGAGACGTGGGTAGCAGTTCACTGTAGGACGGTTGTTATCAAAGAGATGTGGGCAAGATCATGTGCAGTTATAACGCACGTTCTAACTGCCTTGTTAGGCTAACCCACTATAAGAGTAAGTTAATTGTATATAGGAGAATGATCAGACCGTCATAACAGAATTTGCGGTTAACTAGTCGCAGCATAACTTATTACTAGGTAATCATAGCATAACCTAAGACTAGGTGGTTGTAGCAAGAGTTGCGATAAGATAGTCGTAGCAGACCATACGACTAGGTTGTTGTACCATTTTGTATTAACAACTAGTTTATATGCATTTAATGAATTTTAAATAACCATTAAATAGTAGGTACAGTAGTATCAACCATTACATGGCAGTAACAACGCATCCCTTGATTTTTGAGGATTTTGACTCCAACGGTTATCCTAGTGAGTGAAGACTATAAATACCTCCCATCAGCAGTAGACAAGAACTTTTGGACCTCATTGAATACACTTGAGCTTTTGTTAGTCTCTTTTTAATTCATTTGCTTTATTTCTTTATTTTGATGTTGTTGAGAGTATTCAAGTGCATTGCATCATTTAGTTGATTATTGTGGCATTTGAAAACTTTCAAGCAAACGTCATAGGTTTATTACTTTTGGTGGTTGCCGCCACCTAGATTGTTTAAAGGTGTTTGTACGGTGATCTCTTCAAAAAAGTTTGTGAAGAGATCTGACACGGTTGTGAAAGATCGAAACTCACCTCCCAAAGTAGGAAAGAGCTATCATAATGGATTAAGAAAAGGTTTAAAATTGCATAAGAAGCCAGCTTAATTAATTCAAGCTCTCTCAACGTGTATTAAGAGAGGCCGACAAGTCTTCGAAACCATAGAAAAAAATTCTCATATCCTTTGTGTAGTTTATCTCTCTTGTCTATGCTTTTCGCACTTATATTTCTAGTATTTAATTGATTGGTTTGCTTAGTTAGAATTGTATCTTGTCTAGAATTAGGTTGGTTGTGCCACTTACAGACTTTAGGGCTTGTGTAAAACAAGTTTAATTAATTCATATTTGCTTTTAAATTATGCTTTAGTCAAAATAAATTAAAATCTCCTATTCACCTTTTCTAATAGTTATTTTGATGCTACAGATTCACAGGCAGAGCTGATGCATTCGTTGTGGCTGTGCCACCGCGGTGCCATTGGCATGGCGGCTGCAGGCTTGTTGTAGTATGCATAGAAGCGATTGGCTACCTTTTTAGCCCATCTGAAGTCTGATCTTAAAACATCAAGCACTTCATGAGCACGCATGCGTATCTTACCGTTGTAGTGCAGCGGTGCGATATCACGTTTGTTCATTTCACAACTTCGGCTTGTTTCCGCTTTCAATGTTTTGTTTACGTTTAATTTGTTTGTGGCTTACGAAAAGTCGTATGATTTCTTGAAGATAGTTCTTATGCGTTACCTTTGTCGGCTGATTTGCACGCATGTAAGAACCCAATTGTAATGACCTGATGGCTGATGAAGGTATTGTGGATCATTCAAGTTTGGAGCCTTGTTTCCGAGATGGTGAAACAAAGTAAAATTCTCTGCAATATCGGTCCTATATCCAGTTAGCGTATCGATCGCCCTCTAAGGAACAAAGGATCGAATATCTCAACGGCAGATCTAGCACCACAAACCTCACCGATGGAGGAGAAAGAAGAAGAACAGCACACGCACACATAATTAATCGAGGGAAAAAAGAGGTAATACATAAGCCATACTGACAGACGATTTCACATTAAAAAGTTCCCCATACAAATCCAGCAACCTACAAACTACGATCACAACGAAAAGCACACGGCTGCCATGTCCGGATCAACTCGAACAGCACACGGCTCGATCGATCAGCGCTTGATGCTCTTGACCTTGTTCCACGCCTTCTTGCAGGAGTCGCCGACCACCTTGACGCCCCTCATCACCGCGGTCTTGAGGTGCTTCAGCTCCTTGGTCCTCTCCTTCACCTGCAGATCGAACCCGCCCATCTCCCCGACCCGGAGGGAGGAAGGATCTGCTTTCGCGTGTAGAGAGAGACGATGCTGGGCTGGCGACTTGCCGTGCGTTTGGAGGGTTGGATCTGGATATATCACCGGTCAGGTCAGGGGCGCGCGCGGACCTAAACGGCGAGCTGATCTGTAAAGTTTGGAAACGAGGTGTGCCTGCGCGGTCGTTGAAGGAACGGTCAAGAGCAGCGTCCGAAGTGTGCAACGGGGTTTCGACGATGGTCGCGCTGGCTGAAATGTGGGTCTGATGCGTAGGTCGAGTTCGGAGGGCCCGTTTGTCAATAACTGTTGTGCTCGGTGGTCCCGGTTTCCTCGTTGTTCCTTCATCAAAGCCTTGTTGGGAAGTTTCTTCTGTAAAGAATGACGTTGGCTTTTGCTTCCTTTGGTTTTTGGGGAGGGAAACTTGGGTGGATCTGGTCCATGTGATTCGGCGTTAGTTGAGATTTCCCCGATGAGATGTTACTGAAGAATATTAGGTTTTCCAAGGGGCCGGGGTGGGTTTGCGTGGATTTTGACTTAGTTTGATCGCTGTAGCTCATATTTTTTTTTCTCTGTTTCTCAACGGGAGTAGTTGCATGCACGTCTCTTCCGACAAACTCCGCACTTGTCATTATCCGTCATATTTATTGGAAAACCAACATCCAGATCGAAGATCTTGGCCGTATCTTATCACTTAGTCTATAAATAGATATATCAATAATTATATTTATACTTAGAAATAAAGAAAATAATAAAAAATAGTTCTCCTTTTATCACTCTGTGTTCAATCTATTTTTATACTTGCATTATTCTGTATTTGATCCATCCCTCTTGCTTAGGAAAAATCACTCAGACTAGACCAGCTAGCGACGGTTCCTCAACACGTTATCACCATGAGTTGCTCCAGTGGATCATAAGGTAATCGTTGAAACATGATACTTGTAGATTGAATCACTATCTAGGTTGCGTTTATTACTACAATTTTCATTCTAGATTGATTTTGTTGTCATGGTACAAATTTTTTTCTAATCTCTACGAGCTGACTTAGAGTCGCTGGCACAATGCCAATCAGATGATTGGAAAAGATGGATTGTTGATTGCAGCGTATTAAGAAGAAAAAAAAAGGAAAACTCTGCATAGCGCCACCCGCACGTGGCATGGCACAGTCGCCGCCGGCCCCGCACGGACCGTCGCCACGGTACGTGTCGCCACCGGCTCGGAGCAACAGCATAGCCCAGCATAGCCGCCACTACCCGCCGCGCCTCAGCTACCACCACGTGCCATGCGCACCGACGCCGGCCCAGCTGGCCCAGCACGGCCGTCGTCGCATGCATGCGCCGCCAAACCGCCGTCTTATTCTGCCGTCGCCGCATGCACCACCGCTCACCACCAGCGCCGAGCCATCGAGCGCCAGACGCCGCCCGTGCGCGGCGCGGGCGCTGTCGCGCCGCATTGCTCGCATGCGTCGTCGAGTGCCGCGCCGCCGCCACAGGGCCGGCCTCCGTGTGAGTCACCGCCACTGCACGGCGTGCCGCCACTACCAACCTTTGCGCGAGCCGCTGCCACATGGCAAGCCTCCGTGTGAACCGCCGCCATCGCCCCACGAGCCCGCACGGCGCCGCCTTGCTTGGGGAATACAGTTGGGAAACCCTATTCCCCCTCCTACGCGTTTTGAATGGGCCGATGAAAAAAAAGGAAAAGAGGGGGAAAAGGGGGTGTGGGGCACGGTACAAATAGGCCCCTAGAAAATTAAAAAAATTACGTAAAATTTTTTCTCAGAATTGAAAATTAGCAAAAAGGTCCTAAGAAATTACAGAATCCACCGAAAATTCATATCCTAGCATAAAAGGGCATCGAAAATTCAAATTTTGAGTTATGTTTTGCATTTGAAGCATGTTTAGCATTATTGTTATTATATATGCTTTTTTTGTATTTATTTGATGTTTTAATCAATCATAATTATTTAAATTTCCATTAATCACTGAAATTAACAGTAAAATTATAGAAAAATATGCAGAAAATTCTGGAATATCACAAGAACTTTTGTATCATCATCCAATTTATTTTATGTATGTTTATCTACAATAATTTTATATTTTTTTATGTACATGTAAATGACAAGTATCACGAACCGGGAGTTCGAGGGGCTGACCTAATATGGCTAAAACTATTTAACTTGGATTTTTGATGTTAAAATCGTACTTATAGCCAAAAAGCTTTGCACTGTCATTGGAATTAGTTCTCACTGTCGAAAGCTCTACTGGTGAATTTAAATCCCTCTCTTGCTCTGTGGACAAAGATATCTTGGTTGCACTGTCGTCGGTGTCACAGGCGGTAGACATATGTTGGTAAAGCACTCACCTAAGTTACGGAAAATTCATAATGCAGAGTCGTGGAAAAGGTGGGAATGGATCACAGGATCCGGTTTCAATGGCCTAAACTTCTTTGATTTTGCGAAGAAAATTAGTCAAGAGTAGCATGGTCATTGGTACCCCTCCTTGCGCCTCCTCTCTTCCCAGTTTCATGCATACTGCATTTGCTTCTTCAACATTCTGATTACTTGTAGCTTCTTAATTTTACTTTTTCTACCTTTTTAAAGTTTTTTTTGTATTTTCTTTCCCTCTTATTCTTTTACATTGTCTATGATAAAATAACAGTTTTCTAAATGTAATTAAATTAAAATTTTAGTAGCAACTACGGTATAAAAAATCGCTACACTGAAAAACAAATCGCAGAAACTCAGGTTTAAAAGCGAAATGAGCACCTACAGAGCCACACGCAGATCTCGTACTTTCATACACTCCTCGTGCGAACAAACACAAATGCAGATCTCCAGACCAGTCAACAAACAAGACACATTGTCTCGAACTCTGCGCTGGCAAACAAAACAAACAGAAGAGAAGAGCACAGGACCAAGAGGGATCCAAAACCCTCGGTCCAATCAGCTTCCACATCGGATTCCCAGCCTCCCGCAAGCGCGCTCTCTCCTTTGGAGAGGGCGGCTACCTGGGCCAGCTCAGCAATCCACGATTCGTCATACAGCTACAAGCTACAGTACACACAGTCACACCACACGCGAGGGAGTATCAGACGAAGCTCAAGCCGCACACAGAAGCAATCCACTCCATCCAATAGGATGCCTGCCTGCCATGTGGGCCTACCTTTGCGGTTCGATCCGGGGTCATCAGAGAGACGCCTCGAAGTTGAGGCGGGAGGTGTAGGTGGCCTTGGGCGTCCAGTTCTTGGGGATGACGTCCCGGGCGGTGAGCGTCTTCTGGGCGGACAGCGTCGCGAGCCTCACGGAGAAGGGCCCGACGAGCGGGCCCTGCACGAGGCACCACGTGGCCCCCCACACGTGCCTCATGTCCAGCCACTGCCCCGAGTTCGCCTGCACGCAGCATCGTCAGTTGTGAGGGTGCAAGCACGAGCGCAGTCAGGCAGCGCCTGCAAAGAACTTTAACGACGCAGCACAAAGCAAAGCAGCATCGTCGCATGGGATCCCGGAATCTTTGGGTGCCACAGCACAAGGCGGTAACCCGCAAGCGTGCCGCGGACGCGGAGTGCAGGATGGTGTCGGATTTAACAGCCGTGAAAGCATTTGCTACCTGCTTTATCTGCATGGATCCAATGTCGCCCACGCCGTCCTCGAACTCGACGAGCAGTGAGAGCCAAAAGTTCGTCGAGCCCTCGTTTACATGGAAGCCTATGTTCTTCCCACCGTACTTGCACGCCGTCCTGGTACATACGAACGCTGCACTGATCAGTTTCCCGAAGAAAATAAACACCATATGTGACGGTTAATTAAATTATTAATCGATATTCCTAGTCGTAATTTCAGCACACTTACAGCACGTATGCAGCAGCAGTGAGTTACATAGATAGACGACAGCTTTCTATGGTCAGACAGACTGAAGAACGGAGAAGAATTGACCAGGGAATCTTGACAAGAGATTGAAATGCTACAGGATAGATATCTGCAGCTCTGGCTGAGTTATATCACGCAGAGGCACGCGTACCTGAGCAGCAGGCAGATCCACGACAGCTGGGCTGCAAGCCCACTTAACCCTGGACAATCACGGTACTAGCAGTGCTTTGACAGGGGTCCAGTGACCATTTAACCATTTTAGTAACATCACGGGCCGGAGAGTACGGAAGTTTTTTTTTTCAGCCACTTTTAATTTTCGGTTTCTTTCTACTATCACTATTTATTAAACTAGTAAACTGCAGCCTAAAACTATAAGAGACAGCCAAAAATAACAAGCCCTTACCTAGTAAACTAACCAAAGCAAGTTGTAGCAATATCAATGCACTACTAAAGACTAGAAGAAGTGGTGCTCACCTTCTGTACACCACCGAGATCTCCCCTCGGTCGCGCAGGTGCCCACCGGCGCCGGCGACCGCCATCCTGCTGAACGCGGCGCCGCTGAGGTCGAAGTGCGTGCGGCCGAACGCGCACAGCCCGCCGGGGCACTCGTCCGTGACGATGACCGTGACAGCGCGGCGCGAGCAGACGGTGTGGTCGAGGCACTTGACCTTGTAGCACGCGCCGCAGCCCTCGCCGTCCTTGAACAGCACCGGGCTCACCGACCCCACGCGCGCCTTCATCGGCACCACGTCCACCAGCGTCCCGTACCCGCACGCGCCGCCTGAAAACGTCGATTTTCCCTTGGAATCAGTCCCAAAACCACAAAAATTCACGCGAAGTTGCAAAACAGCGCGCAAGGGCTGGACGTGCCAGACTGTTTAGTGGTAACAACACTTTCAAGTATGGGGTTGCAAAAAAAAAGTCATTACAGAAGAAACGGCCAAGTCAGAGCATCAAAGCTTAAGAGATCAAAAGAGCAACTTGCCGTAAACAGAGCCAGTGACTGATGGACTAGTCACAAGTGGCACTGTTCCGTTGTAAGACCAGCTTTCTGGCTCATGGTTCTCGCGAACCAAACAGCTTCTTTGTCTATATTTCAAAATAGTTTATTAGAACAATCATTTTAAGATAACTTATCGATTTATTAACATTCAGTTTGTTCATATAAACACTTACGTTAGGACAAAAAAACCAAAAGTCATATAGCCTCATCTTTTCATTTTCTATCTTTTCTTACAATAAAAGGCTTTTCTATAATACCTAGTTTCAAATAATACTTTTTTAAAATAGGATCTGCTAGTTAATTATACTAGATACTGAAATAATTTCATTTATATCGATCAAAATCTCATACAAGCATCTCTGTATAATTTGTTACTAATTATCAGCTATAACTAAAAGATATAAATCACTGATAAAAATGATAGGCCGTGATCAAAAAAATCCACACACCCAATAGAAGGACAAAACTGAAGGTAATCTACTGCAATATGTACTGCGGACTGCAGTCTTCTGAGTGTAAATGCTAACGACGTACCGGACGAATTCGCTGGATTTACTTGCACTGAATTACCAGCAGTGTCCGTGACTCCGTGGAGCGTGTGCATGAGCCACAGGGTGCATTTATCATGAAGAATTCACCCATCTGGTACCGAGTAAAAGAGCAAGGAGTAATGGAAGACCTGACACGGTCTTCGCCGGTTGCTGAGCTGACAACCTTGTTGCTTGACACGTGTAGCGCGATGCAGCGCAGGCCCACCAAGATTCCCTGCGGATCTCGTGGGTTCCCCAGAGGTCGCGCCAAAACTTTCGCAACGGACGGAATTCGGTAGCGTTCGGAACAGTGATTTATGTTTTTTTGTTGAAATTACATTATAGTCGGTTAAAATTTTACTATAACTGAGTTGACTTATTTAGTATAATTAAATTTAAAAAATATAAAAATATAAATGATATGCTGATATAGAACGGACAATGCAAAGAAATACGAGAAAAAAAATAAAACATAAAAAGACAAAAGAAGGACGATGCCAAAAAAAGTAAAACGCAAAAGCTCACCGCTAGCGACGAATCGCTGAGCGGAGCCGATCGTTCCTCTTCACTTTTTTTACTAAAATCTTTAAAAAACTACGACCCTCTGATGCAAATCAAACGGCTGTGATAGCATCTAATAAATGTAATTATATTTTTCTGCTAATAATCCTAATCATCAACTCAGTAAAAAAAGACGGACAAATATACTTGCTGTCTCTAGGTTCTGATCCTGGCTGCAACACGCAGTACGGAAGTACTGATTCCTGTGTATTTACTCATATGGAATACTTCCAATTAAATGCAAGACCAATAAATTTAAGAGTAACTACTAAGTAGAGCTAGCTTTCTCTGCAATGGAGGTGAGTTCAGAGCGTTTACCGTCGCTGCCGTCACCTTCGGCTTCGCCGTACCACGTCGCGGTGGCCGGCCGCCACTCCATGTCGACCCTCTTGCCCGCCGCCGCCGCCGATTTCCCACCGTCGAACAAGAATGTCGCAGAAATGCTGGACGCGAGCAGCAAAATGCAGAGCAAGAAGGGGGCAAAGGAGCGCGAGGAGGCCATTGGGGATTCGTTTCCGGCTTTCCCCTCCGCCCTTCCGCTTGTACTAGCTCTGCGGCTGCTTGGACTGGGAGAGTTGGTAGGCTTCTTATGGGTGGCGCTCAGGCATCTCTAATAGTCCTAGTTAAGTACTATCTATAAGAATTTCACATCATTTATAGAGTACACACTAAAAACTAGCATTCCAAAAGACTATCTATAAGGACAGCTATTTGATGTTTACATACACACACAGTTATTTATAGAGCTTGCCTCATTTTACGTTATAGACTAGAGACGAAATAGTAGCTAGCTGTTTGTGTTTTACATACTCTCTTTCCTCCACATAGGATATATGCTGATATATACATACAAATAATCAGCTGACTCAGCATCATTGAAGATGCCGGCTTGGCTGGCTGGCTATCTACTCTGTACAAATGGCAGCGAAGGGGCAGGGGCACTGAGTGACTAGTGTACTAGGGGGAAAATGGTTAGTAAGGTACCCAGTGACCAGTGTGTTGATGGGGAGTGGAGCCCTCCTTCCTTCATTGCTTGTGATGGGTGGCCTTACTATTGCAAGGAGGGAGGTCTTAAAAGGTCTTAAAAAAGAGAGAGAGAGAGAATCAGCTCTTGCGTTTGCGTTATTGTAACCAGTCGAATACCTGTATTTTGCTACAGATAAACAAGATTATATTATCCTATTATGTCTAGTCAATATTATTGAGATCCCCTGTCCAGCTCATATCGTCAGCTTCATCTCCGCGTTTGATCCATACAGCCCAATAGCCCATTATAACCATTGCCTCACTTACCTCAGTGGCTCAGTCACTACCTTACAGTCTAATCTAATCACCTAACCCTCCTATTGCCTGGTCAGCTGGCGACTACTATCCCCATTTCCCTTTCCCCAAATCCCTAATCCCGTAATCTGGCGATGGCGAACCGGCGACAACATCCACATCCCAACTGATGACCAGACGACCACAAAGCCCCCACAAGCCACATGGCCACACACATCTTATTCATTTTGTAACTGGTATCTTTTGGAGGAAAAATTAATAAGAAAGGAGAAGGAGATTCTCTATATTTGTGTTTAATCTATTATTTTTTAATATTATTTTATTATTGATATATCTCTTTAGTTTAGAAAAAATTAATTAGACTGACTCGCTAAGGACGATTCTCAATAGGTCTTATGCCTTGCAGCCTTTTCGTGTGAGGTGATATGAGGACAGGAGGTGGGTTCCGGTGAACGTGGAGCTGTACGCGGTACGTGTTCGTTGGTGTCAAGATATCTTCCACCCCCAAAGAATGATTCATCTGAACACTGGTGAACAGTTGGCTCGTGAATGTAATTGCGATCGCGGTTCGGTTTCCCGTTATTTTTCTTCGTTGTAGAACTGTCTTCGCGCGTCTGCAATCAGTTGAAGAATGATATTCCTTACCTGAATCATAAGAAAGTTTATAGGTAATAAGGTAATATTTTAGACTTTCAGTTTAGTTAATAGGTTATACAGTTTAATATTTTAGTATTATAGATTTTTAAAACTCTCATTTTTTTAACTTTAAAGAAATTTTATTTTTAATCTATTTTAATTTATTTATGATAAAAGATTTTATTATTATTGTTTTTTTCAGGCTTCGTATCAAGGTGCAGTGATTGTTCGTTACTTTCTTTATAGGTCAACGGTGCTCCACGCCCTATGACTATGAGGTGCATGCGGATTGTACCGACCTCTTTGATTCGATGCCACGCAAGGCCTGCTCAAGAACATGCATTCTGCACCTTTGTGCCGCTCTGCGTTTCCTTTTCTCAAAGGTCTCGCTCCAATCGGCTATAAGCCTCCGCTATTAGTTTTTGGATATAAATATACTGTATCGCATGTTAATTTTTTGTCTAAAAACTAAACAAAAATATTATATCATCACAGATAATACAAAGAAATAAAGATTAAAAAAACAAAGAAACAAAGTTAATGCTTATTTTGGTTTCTCCATTGGGCTTTTGGCTTCTAACTTCTAGAGTTATAGTTTTTTAATTTCATCTTTTTTTTTTCTATTTTTAGTTTTTTGCTATATTCTTTTCTGTTGTCCGCAATGAAATAATATATATTTTTATTTTTTAAATATAATTATATTAAAAAAGCTATCAACAGTTAAAAGTAGGACCGGAGAGAAATGGGCACCTCGATGTGAAAACCAACGATGTACTCGTGTGGAAGGTACACACGTACACTACAGGAATGCCTTTCCGGGCCTTCTCCAGGCTCCAGCATTGCGACCCGATCTAGAGGCCGCTGTTATTCGCTTCGTTCGTGGGACGCATAATAAAGTGAAGTAAACCTGGTCAGTCCGGTGCGAGAATCGAGGAGTTCGCGGCTCAGCCGGAGGCTGCCGCGCGTGGCAGCTTGAGTACGCCGCAATGCTGCTGGTCAAAAAGCGGTTGGAGACCGTTCCGAGAAAAGCAAAGTGCGGATGGGACAAACGGGGAATGGCGCTTGCATCGGCTTGTTTCAGGTGGCACCTTCCAATCGAACCGAAGGCCCACCTCACTCCGGGCCGAGCCACGCGCGACTGACTGCGTGAAAATCCTCCAGCCAGCCTCCGCCGCCGAACACAGCCGCCGGGACCTGCTTGCGAGTTGCGACTGCCGAGGTTGCACGAACCGCCGCCGCAACCGCCCTCTACTCGCCCTCGCGCTCTCCCCTCACAGGACTCAGTGGGTCACCACCAGTCATCGGCGCGCGCTAGGCACTACCGAATTGCCGAACCGACTGTGAGCGGCGAGCGAGACATCCACGTACCCCGCGCACCTGCTCCCGCCGGCCGGGTTCGCCTCCACCTGACCCCTCCGGTCACGAGTGCCAAGTCCCCAGCGCGGCTGCCGGCTGTGCTTTGGCCCTTGCTCCCTGCGCTGGCTTGCCCCTGACCCGGACCCTGCCGGCTGAGCGACGCGGCGGCTGCTGCTTCCCGTGCTCCGTCCAAACATCCAACCAGGTTAGAAATTCAAAGCTGATCCTATTAGCTATGTGTTGCAATATTTCCTCGGTGGCACATAGGCCTAAACATCTCTAGCAGGAACCAGCAAAGCCAGTAGTCTATTACTAGCGAGCGTTTAGCAGGAAGGGGCTTGAAAAAAATACGTACTTTTGAGCGAGGTAAATGCTAATTTGCGCTTTCACTCGGTACTGGAAAAAAATTCAAGTAAATATCGCCGTACTTGTGTATTGATCTCCCACTTTTGAACTATGCAGATACACACGAGTATATTATTGTTGGAGATGTCAGAGGCACACGAGAAAGATAAACTAGTGGAAGAGGAAGAGGAGGAGGAAGAAGTGCATATCCTGCTAGAGTTGGATGATTATCTTTATTCCGACATACCACCAAATGCTCCATATGTAATCTCTGTAAGTTGGTTCTTCTCTGAATCTGCTTCTTAATGGTACAAATGAGGATTTTAGACTTTTGATTTTAGGAAACTGGTGTTTTTGACAGAGAAATTTTTTATATAGATAGTAGGATATGTTGTAAATGTGATATGCAGGGTTTCTATAATTTCCAGATTAAGCGATTTTGATACTTCTGTATTGTCAATATCAAGAAAGCGCCTGCTTGAGATTTGCTCAAGTCAGATATGTTGGAATCAAGCAGCGAACTCGGGCCAAAATCGAACACACACAGAGTTTGGAGTGGAACAGGAGAACACACGCAAGAGCTTTACGGCAACAAACGCCTACGGCGACGAACGCCCTTTTCTCTGTTTTCACCACTTAACTCAAAGGATATTTACACGGCTTATATAATCACGTACATGCACACAGCTAGCAGCTCCCGGGTCGCATGCACACGTCCACGATCTCCATACCTGCATGAGCCACTTACTCATGCACGGCCTGCACATCTCACGCGTGAGAATCGCTCCTCCGAGCTGACCGGCCATGAGCCACGCCAAACGTGCTCCACTAATCACTCTGCATGCAGCTAATTACTCGGCCGTAGATGCAACACACGCACAAGCTAATTAAGCTCCTATCCTAAATACAAGGCTACGTACATGACGCACATGCATGAACTTAAGGAAAAACACTAAGTCAAGATTAGCGCTAACAAGATATGCTTAGACGGGCCATAAAGCGCTGGAGACAAATTTTCTTTTTTAGGCTATATGCCGATATCTAAGAGGGTTTTTGCCATTAGTATGTGCTATTGCCTACCGCTATTACATGAAGGACAAGAAGATATGTATGTTTCTTGTATTTTGAGCAACCTCCCTTGGCATACGGTCAGATTTCTTCTCCGTGGCAGATGTTGGCAATTGATACCATTTTCAGCTACAAAGTCTTTTTTAGAGTGTGCCTATGGTAGCTTCAGGGAGGAAAACTGGGTAGCATTGTGTTAGAACTTAGAACATGGTAACTTGTCAGCACATCAGCTGCTTATTTAGCTGTTCAATGCCTAACAGCGTACATACTATGGTATCACAATTTATGTATGTGCAAAAGTCAAGGTTCTTTCGTCAGATGCTTAGTGATTGGCTTGTGCATCTATAAATCTTCGATCACTGATATGTTGGCTCATATCTATCTCTAGAATTTTATTCACCTTTATGTGTATTTCACATTACCAAATTCTCTATAATCCTTGTTTTTCAGGGTTTGGATACATTGACTCCTACCTTGATATTTGGTGATGGTCTGAAGATGGTGTGTATTATTCAACTTATTTTTTTACTTTTGAAGACATGTACTTGCCACTTTAAGGGGCCTTGTTGATCCTATGGGTGTTTATCATATTGAACTTCTTAGCAGAGATGTTTTTTTTTTCATATTATTGGAATTTATGTTTAATCTTGCCTCTTAGATGTGGATTGTGGATTGGTTGGCGGTGAGTAAATCATTTGTGCACCAGCTGCATACACTGCTAATAAGTTCTTTGCATGCATAATTGCATATAAATATACAGTTAGTGTACTGCGGTTCAATCTTTATTTGGGGTTATATTAGAACAAGTATTTCAATACCTCCATTTTAACTTTGGCAATCAGATCAAAAGCAATACTTAAGAGGAGGTTTCATTCCTAACCTACCTCAACTTGTTTGGGACAAAATGCTTTATTGTTGTTTGTTTGCTAATCAGACCAAAAGCTAGATCTTGTTTAAGTTTCATTATTGGAGACTGTCAACGGAGTATTATTCCTTGAGAAAATTTTCATAACTGTACTTTGTGTCTTTTAAAAATTCTAAGAGGACACAATAGAAATAATATGAACAATCAGTGCGTTTACTGCTGCTTGCTTTGCTGAGGACAGTTATTTGCTCCTGTAGACTGCATTGGTTTCCTTCTGCTAACGATTGACTTCTTAAAAAAATGGTTTGAAGATTTCCAATCTGTACTTTGGGGCTTCAAACTGTAAACCTGCTTGTTGAGTGAATGATAGCTAATGCCTTGTTTAATGACAGATTGGAGAATACGAAGAAACTGTTGGCACATGTTATTTATTCTCAGAAGGTGGTAAGTGCGTGCATTGAGATCATTCCCCCTCGTCTTTCTTTTCAGCAAATATTACTTCAAGGCCTGTTAAATGTTATTTACAGCTTAGTATATTGATTTGATGCCCTTTGAATGTACTGATATTGTTTCTTGAAGATTTTATATGTTTGTTTTATATGAGATGACCTTGTTTGAACATAAACCCCCATTCGTGAATTTCTTTATTAAGGATATTATTGAACCAGAGATATAATTTTCATATGTATGTATAAAACCTTGTCAGTCAGGCAAGCTAACCAATGCCAACCTGTGCAGTTCATTTGGAGTGCTGCACATACAGAGTTCAAAAATCACCTTTCTTTGACCTAATGCAATTTTTTACTGTAGATTCGTTCACCGTTTCAATGTTTTCTTTTTCTTGCCAGATGCTCCACCAAAACCCATTCGCGATGAGATTGCACCAACTGGAGAAAATAAGGACGAACAAGCCAGCAGTAGTAAGGAAGCACCATCTAAGGAGGTGAAACATCTTGCAAGCGTTCACAAGATCCTCAAATTTCGATCGATTAATGTGGATCATCAGCAGCATAGAGCATATCAGCACAAGGACAGGGAAATTTGAAACAAAACCTGTAGCTGTTTTTTCTTCTTTAGGGGGTGATCGGTTTAGCTTTTTTTCAGCTTCAGCTTCTAACTTCAGCTTTTTTTTCACTATTCACTACACTATCCACTAACTCAGCTACAGTGTTTTTTCAGCCAAAAGCCATCGCTATTCCGATCACCCCCTAATATCCACATCGTACAGTAAGGTAATCCATTGATCCTCCAAATAGAATGAAGGATGATACTTATTAAGCTTATCCACTACACTAGCATGCTCTGGCTTTATTTAAATTGCACTAAATGATTGTAGTGAGCCTTTTATCGTCTCTTTCGAAATATTTGACAGGTTTATGAAAATCCCCATTATGGCGGACTGAGCTCGAAGTTGCTAAGTTAGTCTCAAAACTCATGCATGACTATTTAAAACCCTGATACTGTACTTCTAAATTCTAATGCCATCCAGTACATCCATAAAAAAAGTCATGGTCTTCCAATACTTCTGCACCACTAGTTATTAATCTAGGCCATCCTCATGCGCAACCGAACGGATCTGAACTTCTAAAGTCTTAAGCGCTAAGACCGGAATCTGATTGTCATTCGCAAGTACCGCCGGTGCCACTTGCAGCGTAGAAAAAACAAGGTCCGCCGTGAACGGGGTGGAGACTCTAAGCAAAGCTCAAAGGTCATTGACAAACACTAATCAAAGCAAAAGGCAGGCGTGCGTGCATTTGAGCTCCCAGATTAGATCTGAAGTGGAGGAGATAAGCAGTCCTTGGTGCAGAAGTCCTCAGTAGCAGTCCTTGGTGTTCTATGATTCTATCTCGTTAGGGCCCTAAGCACAAGCACAGCGTTGGAGGGGATGGGGTCGATGAAGATGAGGCCGGCAATGGCGACGAAGAGCGAGTACAAGAGAATGGAGCCGGAGGAGCTGGACGACGAGGAGTGGGCGCACAGGGCCGAGGCGCAGGGCCACAGGCGTAGGAGGGGCGAGAGATACGTCTTCACCTGCGCGCTCTTCGCGTCGCTCAACGCCATCCTCCTTGGCTACGGTCAGTCTCCTGCTCTTTTCTTCCTGCTACGAGCTTCGTTTCTGCTCGGGGGCAGAACGCTGCAGTCCTTGCACGATGGAGTTGAGCGGATAAAATGCAGCCGTGATTTTTTGGTGTGGCGATTTGTGAACTCCAGTCGCTTTGCGCATGCAAAGCTTGTGCCGGCGCGAGGAAAAACTCCCATGGAAGGATATTAAAATCGGCGCCAAGTCCCAACAACTCCAAAGATATTTGTCGGTTGTTGACCTGTCGAATACCAATAGTGTAGCCTTCCCTTTCCTACTTTTACCTGGAGCTGCCTGTACATGCTTAAGCGAGAAGTGTTCGAGGTGGATCAAACAGTCAAAAGTAGAATGCCATGTTGGGCAGATTCGAGGTAGTGCTCAAAGTTGCGTTTGCGTTTATGGTGGGCGTTTGCATTTGTCTTTTTTTTACTATTAGTTTTTTTTATTTTTTTATTTTAGGTTTTTTCGTATTTATTTGTATTGTTCGTGATGAGTTAATATGTTTTTTCTATTTTTAATTTTTTTTCAAATTAAATTATACCAAATAATCTAACTCAGTTAAAATAAAAAATAAATTAACTAAAATAAAAATAAAAATAATCCACCGCAAACTGAACACCCCCTGATCAGATACGTTGAAGTCTCTGACAAGAATTCAGGAGGGTACGGGGACAGCTACTGTTACCATGTAGCAACAGGGATTTTGTAAGATCCTATTTGGAACGTCGGATTTTTTTTTCTGAATCGTACGAAAATTAAACTGTTTCTTACAAAAGAATCCTGTAAAATTCATGCGTTCGAACCATATCCGAAGATTTTTCGTCCGTACACAGGGATTGATTAGTCCAAACCACCGTGTCTTTGCTTAAACTTGTAGGAAAGTGGCAACTAAGTATTGTATTACTTGTAGTTAGTTCTATTAAGGGCCAAAAAAAATCTCAAGATAATCCTGCTGATGACACCACATTTCCCTTTCCCCTCCGGCTATCTTGCCACTCGGCAAAATTAGGCAGCTAACCACCTCATTTTTCCACCATCAACCCAATCTTAAACGCCCCCAGATAATTCTACTCGCTGCAAATTACTCCATAATCCAAGAACACATCACTCCTGCCTACCGGGAAGGGCTGGAATGGAGAGGTCGGAACACGTATCTCTTCAAGTCCAACCCCAAAAACTTTCCACGTCAAAACCGAGTACATTGACCTAGACAGAATCACCAAAATTGCTAAGTCCAATCCTAAACAAATCCTCAAATTTAATTCTAGCCCTACAATTACTTAAAAGAAAGGATTAGTTGGAAATATCTTAGTAGTTAGGATTAGCTCACGAGAGAGATAAAATTAGGGCCGTTCATGTTAGCTTTTGGTTTTAGCTTATGAATAGTAATAGTTTATAGAGATACTTTGCGTACGATTTTGACAGATATAAATAAAGTCGCTATAGTATATACTATAATTGACTAATAGATCCTGTTTTAAAAAACCACTTCATTTAAAAGTTAGGTCTTGTAGAAAAACTATGAGAGATATTTTTATGCTTTTTTCAACAGTGATTTATACAATTTTTAAAATATGATGAATAATTAATAGATATTACTTATCTTTTTATATATTTTAAAATTAGTGTTACTCTCGGTAGAGAAGGAAGCATGTAAACCGTCCTCAAAAATGGTTTACTTAAAAACGGCTTTTAGGGGATGTTCAAAATAACGGTGGCTTATGGTTTTTTTTTTCTGTAGTTGAATTAGCTTATTTGGTATAATTAATTTTAAAAAATTTTAAAAATAAAAAATATATTAACCCAGTACAGATAATATGAAGAAATAAAAAAAACAAAAAAAACAAACAGTAAAAAAAAAAGCCGTCGCAAGCCAAACGACACCGCTGCAGCGCTTATGACCACGGCTAAGAATTCGAACAGGGTCGCACCTCCGGTAGGAAAGGAAGGCCACCGGCGAAGCGAAACGCATCAACATCTCCCACCTTCCTCGCGCCCCATTGGATTGGGAGCGCCATTGATGACCACCTTTGAATCCAGTACCAATTGCCCGCGGCGAGAGAGAGCAACATCACCGGATCGCCCGGAGCACGGAGCGAGGCGGTGGCGGGCGCGGAGGCCGCCAATGGCAGGAACAAGTACGCGGTTCTTGATCGGAGCGATGAGCCGGAGCTGGACACTGCGGGGTCGGAGGGGCGGAGGAGGCCCTCCGCGTCCGAGAGGAGGAGCAAGGAGTGGTTCGTGTACGCCTGCGCCATCTCCGCCTCACTTAACGCCATCCTCCTCGGCTACAGTGAGTTCTTGCAATGCCACGGTGCGCGCTTCCAGGGATCCGAGTTTACGGATAGAAATGGCGTCTTTTCTCATAAATCTGTGCGTCCCGTGAATGGAATCGTAACATCCTTCTGATAGGGATAGCACTTTGCAATTGCTAGTGTCTTAATGGTACGCTTTTCATGTCTTCACGAGACAATCTTGATTTCATTGTGAACACTGCAACAAAGGGAAGGGGATATTTGAAGATTGCATGCTGAATTCGGATCACACTTTTCAACAGTTACGATTTGATGTTCTGTAACCTGCAGTTATGTAAATGATTTCCGAGTAGTACTTTCATCCCTCCTTGCCCTGAACGTGCAAATCAGCATATGAAACAGGACAAATTGAGCTTTTATGGCTGCCGTGCAATTGAACTTCCAAGGGATTATCTAACACTTTGCTATCTGCAGATGTTGGTGTCATGAGTGGCGCAATCATCTACATCCAGAAAGATCTCCGCATTACCGAGTTTCAGGAAGAAATCCTAGTAGGTTGCCTAAGTGTGGTTTCACTCTTGGGAAGTCTGTTAGGAGGAAGAACATCTGATGCAATTGGCAGGAAATGGACAATGGCCCTTGGTGCAATTGTCTTCCAGACCGGCGCAGCCATCATGACATTTGCTCCTTCGTTCACCGTGCTCATGATAGGGAGGCTCCTCGCCGGAGTGGGCATTGGCTTTGGCGCCATGGTATCTGGAGTCTATATTGCTGAGATCTCCCCTGCATCTGCCCGTGGGTCTCTCACATCCCTCCCTGAGATCTGCATCAATTTTGGGATCCTCCTCGGCTATGTTTCCAATTATGCTTTCTCGGGCCTCTCAGAGCACATCAATTGGAGGATTATGCTTGGTGTTGGTATCCTCCCATCCGTCTTCATTGGCTTTGTGCATTTTGTGATCCCAGAGTCCCCTAGGTGGTTGATGATGGAGAAGAGAGTTCCAGAAGCCAGGGCAGTGTTGCTGCAGATAAGCGAGTCTGAAGCTGAGTTTGAAGAAAGGCTGGCTGAGATTGAGGAAGCTGCAGGTATTATGAAATCTGAGGACAAGGCAGTGTGGTGGGAGTTATTGAACCCATCTCCTGCTGTTCGTCGGATGCTATATGCTGGCTGTGGTATTCAAGTATTCCAACAGATTACTGGAATTGATGCTACTGTCTATTACAGCCCAACAATATTCAGAGATGCTGGGATCAAGTCTGATCAGGAGCTTCTTGCAGCGACAGTTGCTGTTGGGTTCACTAAGACAATGTTCATATTAGTTGCAATTTTCCTCATTGATAAAGTTGGACGCAAGCCGCTTCTTTATGTCAGCACCATAGGCATGACTGTCTGCTTATTTGTCTTGGGGATTGCACTTACGTTGCAAAAGCATGCCATGGGGCTTATTTCTCCAAGTGTTGGGATTGACCTAGCAATTTTTGCAGTCTGTGGGAATGTCGCATTCTTTTCAATCGGCATCGGACCAATATGTTGGGTCTTGTCTTCAGAGATATTTCCTTTAAGACTACGAGCTCAGGCATCAGCACTTGGTCAAGTGGGTAGTAGGGTGAGCAGTGGTTTGGTTTCCATGTCATTCCTTTCCATGGCCCATGTTATATCAGTGGCGGGAATGTTCTTCGTCTTCGCAGCAATCTCGACTGTCTCCGTAGTGTTTGTGTACTTCTGTGTGCCAGAAACTAAAGGGAAAACTCTGGAGCAGATTGAAATGATGTTTGAAGGTGGGAAAGAATGGAGAGGAGGTGAGGTCGAGCTTGAGGATACACAACATTTAATACAGGGTGACAAGAAGTCTGCGTCTCTAGGTTGATATTATTAGTAACAACAAACTTCATATCACTTCATGAGTTTCGATGATGAACCAGCCTCATCCCGCTTCCATCACCTATGGAATTCGGAACTTCAGCTTCAAAAATGATCAAACTGCCTTGGGACTACTGCCAATTTTGAGATATCGACTGGACTTTAGTAGGTATAGGTGCAACATAGCTGATTGTTTATTTAGTTTAAAGGTATCCCTTTTACAACCATATCCCAAATATTACCTGGGAGAAGGACACGAATGATTGTATCTGGTGGTACCATCCACCTGCATTAATAATATAACTGCTTAGAAGTTCATTTCTACAATTTAATGTTAACACAAGAACAAGTGTTTAGTATCGGGTATGACGAGTTAGAGGGAGTTAATGACTTCTTAGCAACACGATGCAACGGAAAACACAAACTCACAAGTTTCATCAAAATCAAAAGCTAAAGATCATAAAGTCACTCAAAACAACAGTCTAACTGTCGGCTAGGAGGCGGTTAGACTACTCGGTCAATCTGACCTCAAGTGCCACCGATCAAACCAGGTCTGGATGGTCGGACCGCTCAGGTTACAACGGTTTGACCACTCGCTGAAAAAAGGCAGAAATCAGCATGACACACGACAAAGAAGGCCTTACTCTTTTCAGCTTATGGCTTATACTATAGTTATTAGTTTTCAAATGGAGTGTCTTTTTAAGACGAGGTATATAAGTCGATTGTAGTAGACACTGTACCGACTTCAGCTATATCGGTAAAAATCGCATGTGACTGCTTCTCTCTCTCTACTCTCTCGTGCACGAACAGCTAGAATTCAAAAGTCATAAGACACAACTGAAAAAAATAAGCCCAAAAATAACTAACTCTTAAACCACTGATCTAAACAAGACAAAACTTGGTACAAATCTTCCTAAAATGTCAAAAAAGCCTATTCCAATAATGGATTATGAAGATCAATGCCAACGTTACAACCTTTATCCAAAAGAAGGAATATTGCCAAAAAAAATGGTCAAAAGAGAAATTTCAATCTGTTTTTACTCGTGAGTTCTTGATAATCTAGATGATCTTAGATGCATTCCCACATATCATAGCAAGCTAAATCATAGCATAAACTCAAACCAAAACGCTCTTAAAATCAAAACCTTAAAAATCCTCTTAAATAAAATCGGGCAATCACAAGAACTTTCCGTAGAAAGTGTCTAGATAAATAGGATCTGATCTCCAAGAGATATCTTCACCTTTTACACATCCTTGGCACAAAAATAGAATAAGAGGAGGTGACATTCAAATAATAAAATCAAGCAAATCAAAAACATAAATAGAAATTCAAGACACAATTCACTTGAATGAAATTTGGATGTTTATTTTATAAAGTAAAATGAATGTTTTACAATCACTCACTCATAAAAGACAAAACTCTAAGCCTAGAAGACCTTTTCTCTTAACAACTAGCAACTCTTAGTGTATACAACCACTTACACATGGAAAAACCCGGTAACCTACATATAAAAGGATTTTGCACTCCCATAATTGCACGCTATTTAAAGCACAACTTCCACACCGCTTCAAAAAACTTCGTGTAATGCAACGAGCACCTTTCTGGAATAAATGTACTACCAACTAGAAATCAGTTACACTGGATTTTCAGCCAGACAGCCGCCCACAGCCGATCACAACGGACTACCACTAGAAATCGATAACAAGAAGCGGATGACCTTGCGGGACAAGATCTTGTCATCATGCATGAGTGACTGCACCAGTTCCTCCATCGCGATAGACCCGAGTGTGTTCACGAACACACTACCGAACTTCCCGGACGTCTTCCATCATTTGCCAGCTGTGACCTCAGAGTGATCATCTTGACTGGCGTGACTGCTTGACGAAATCAACGTGCTGCTACGACCGCTTTGGTCACTTCCATGAGCCATCGCAATCGGCATGAGAGCGTCAATAAGAGGACGACCGGGAAAAGCTCGATGGCAAGCGGGTGACGGCTATTAAAGAGAATGCAAGCAACAAGACAATGCCAATACAGAGAACATGCAAATGCCCCAAAAGAAGAACTGCGGGGATTAAGTACACATTATGACAACGCCATTTAATGCTGGCACGGTGGGCGTGAGAATCGAGGGGATACGCGCCACGCCGCAATTGACATGACGACCCATGTCGCACAACTAGAAGATGACCGTCACCATATGCAACTTGGTCTTGGCACTTGTGCACACCATCATTGACGGTACAATAGGAATTCCAAGATGCAACAATTCAATGGGCCGAAGGGATGGAGGGAGCCAACAAACAAATGAAGATAGTTTTGGCCCACAGAAATTGAGGCCTTTTAATCATGAGAGACTACTGTTGAAGGAGTAGACCCCACCTTGGCCCAGTCGACCTATTACACCAAGAGACCCAACAATCAATCATGTAACGACATGACCAACCCAAGAGGGCAGTCACATGGAAAAAACATGATTGCCCCTAGAATTGTATACTCATATAGAGATGTTTATGTAAACAACCTCCTCATAATTATGTCTTAGGGCGCCATCCTACCCACTTTCACAGGAGATAAACTTATGTAATACAAGCTTCAATCCCCTATCTCTATGGTTTCCAAGGCTTCGAGTAGTCTTTTGTGACCTTTCTATAGCCCTACTGTTCAATGTTTGGTCTATAACTATAACATAAATATTGCAATTTCATAAAATGCTAGAAAAGAATTTGTTTCGTAGAATGTAGAGGCGACATAGAAAGAACCATCGTATGCCATTTCCGGTGGATTTTTACATGTCCACCCTAACTTCTCCTTTTTCACACGCAAAAAGATTTTCCCCCATGCAAAAAGACAGCAATGCCCTGGCATTTCTTGGATAAAATAGCATAGCTATAAATGGTTGTCTGAATAAGACCTGTAAATGCAGAACAGAACACTCAGTTTTGACAGCCAATAGAACAGTCTTCAAGCCATCTCAATCGCAAGCGCCTGAAAAGCAGCAGCCAGCGGTAGAGGCAAATCGTGAAACAGAATTAAAAAAAAGTGACTCAACAAATCACCACTACACCGCAAAATTGCTAAACCTAATGACCTCCTTAAATCTAAAAACTATATTAAAAAATATACATGGCGCAAGATACACTGCATAACACTGTAGCCGCTCAACAAGATCGGCAGCAAACTCGACCTCAACTACCAAGCACCAATTCCATTGGAGCAAATCAATGCCAACCTGACGTACACAAGAAAGTCTCTTTACAAACTGACTACCATCCTGCTTCAAGATCCATTCTCAGCTGGAGCATCACGGTTAACGGATTCGAGGCAACTCGTGCAACAGCATCGTGAGCTGCACCTTTTGGAATAAGATTGGAGATGACAGTGACACGAAATCCAAACACGACATACAGGCATCAAGGTGCACAGTCATTTCTTGCCTTCAAAACCATCTCGTCCACACTTGCAATTATGGAAGTTCTTCCGGGGCAACAGATTGCCATGATTTGCTGATGGATCCCGTCCAGTTAAGAAGTCCAGGATTCAGACACAACTATCAAGGAACACGGCCGTCATCCCTAGAATATCTGCCAGAAGGAATCCTTTGCACCGTCCACTGGAAATCTGACTTGAAGCTCTTACTAAAATTTGGTGCCAATGACCTGTGGAAAAGAGCTAACTTCATCAGCAACTACCAAACCAAACAACATTACTGGAAAACTGACTCAGATGCTACAGATATGTCGCATATCTCAGTTCAAGGGGCTAAATTGAAACTCTTCTCATCTTCCTTCAGCCTAAATGTAATTAAACGAGCATCATTTCTGCTAGCCTGTAATCTAGTTAATGAAGACTACTACTCAACACATCTATCAAGGGTTTACAACAAAGATGATGGTGCCATCTAACCATCCGAACTCAGCGGGATGGGCACTTTCATCTTGTTACATTGTCAAAACTTTAAACAGCAACCAACTAAGCCTCATTGTGTAAGCCGCTTCTATCTTAAACAATGGCAGACTCCAATGTTGTGCGCCTGATGTGCTGCAAACCTCGTATCATATTCTGTTTCTATGATAATGGAGACAATTACGAGTAGACAAAACTAGGACTCAGGTCAAAAGGCCCAAATACCTTATTTCAAAAGATATTTGAGTGCTAATAACCTTACAGATCTACAACACACACGAGACTAGCCAACCATCACCTTGGAGATCCAGACCATTTCTGTGCAAGTTGACCAAGCATGGATTTCAAAGTTCCCAGAGCCTCAGCAGCAGCCTACAGAAGGACATTATGTAAAAGAACGGTTCAGGAGTAAAGCATGAAAATTAACTGTACATAATCCAGAAAGCCCCTTTTGTCCAAAAAATTATATTCATGCAATTCGTCATTTATTATATAAAAAATAGCTCATTATCATCGTCAAGAGGTATAAATTGAAAAATACCATCCAAAGGATTAAGGATGACATGTCAGACCTGGGGCCACACATCATTGACACGCTGGATGGTATTTTCCAACTTGATCTTTGCAATGGTATTGAGCAGTATTGCCCTTTATAAAATACAAAAGAAGGCAGCATGTTAAGTTGTTTACTCTTCAAAAATAATGGTCCTATTATCCTATATACCTTAGGAAACCCATCCCACTTAAAAGTGTCCAAACGAAGAAAGGCAACCTTTCAATAGTTACTTTGCTTCCAAACAGGATGGTAATGAAGGTTGTTTACTGTACAAACAAACTTTATTGAATGCTGGTTGAAGCAAGACATTAACTGCCCATACTGTAGCAAACAGAGAAAGAGCCCTCCTTTTTTGCTCAATACAACTCAAAAAGTGAGACCCCCTGGGTTTATTTGTTGATTTCAGAACTCCTAGAACAAAGAGAAGCAATCAAAGAGATCCATTTCTTCTATCTGCTTACAAACCTGTAGCTTAGCTTCCGCCCATGTTCCTCCAACTCCTTCCCCCAGGATTTGCCCGCCTATTTTGACCTAAAAAGCCAAATGCAAGTAAGCGATGATGAGAAGAAAGTACACTGAAATCATGGGTTCAAATGAAGTTTTCTGTTCAAAGCCATCAGATCAAAATATTCCAAAAGGAGAGCAGCCCTTGACCAATGACAACAACATACAACAAATCCCTACTTGCATTGTAGTAATACATGACATTACATCAGATACAACTGGATCTCAGACATCTTATGATAACTTGTAAATTTAATGGAAGTTTGCTTTCACTAAATATTATAGTATGTGTACTGTTCCATGTATTCAGATAAAAGTTGGATGAACATTCATCCAAATGAAGTACTAACCTGAGCATGAACTTCTTTACCTGTTGAACCATCTGGAGATGGCTGAGCTTGGAAAACTAAGTTATACCCCTCAACCGTACACTGCAATGCACCACATTTCACAGCATATCTTAATTAAAAGGGAGCACTTGTCCAAAAACTGGTAATTAAAGCAGCTACTTACAAGCTCCTTGAGAGCAGCAACAGAACCAGCAGGTTTACTTGAATTATCAACCCTCCCATTCATATCTCTAGACTCATCTGAAGTGCTTGCAACTGATAACATGCCATCTATATTACTTCCTGGATATCTGAATGAGCTTGGATTGCTACTAAAACCATTGTCCTTCAGAACTGTCATCTTATCTGGATCAGATGACAGAAATTTGCCTGCAAGTGAACTTCATCAGTCAAAATCTAAACATATTTTACACAGAAAAGAAACCAAGAGTTATATAAAGCTTTCATGAGAAGATTGCACTCATTGCAGTATTTTGTATTTTTCTACCTGATTTGACCAAAAAAAGAAGAGAAGATTTCTATGTGCCCATAGATCATGCCATCAAACAAAATGGAAATTGGTAAATTATGGAGAGAGAAAAAGGAGACACATTTTGCCGACCTCGGATGCGTACTAGCAAAAACATGCCCCAGAAGTCAAAAGTTAGAACTTCAAACAACAAACTGTTCCAAGATTCTGAGACTTTAATGATACGTCAGAAGATCAGAACTCAACTACTTAAACAAAATATCTCCATGAACAAGTAATTGTCGCCTATACCCCGGAATAAATAAATATGTTAATATCCCAAATCAACTCCTATAACTCAGTTGCATATTTGGCATATATCATCCGGAATGGAGAAACTAGGGAGTCCAACACAAGCTCACCTGCCAAATTTCTTAAAGATATATCAGCAGCTTGATGTTGTGCTTCTTTCCTTGTTTTTCCAATTCCTTCACCTACCTTTTCTCCAACAATCCAAACCTGTAAGAGGCACAGAGAAAGGTAGGAATAGAAAAACATGAGACAATCCTGTGAAAACTGCAAGCAGATTAGAATAATTTCATGCAGTAGCAAACTTAAATAGTCGGTGAAAATGTTAATATATGCTTTGAACTATATGATCATCGCAGGGATCCCGTAACTCCTGCCATCAAGATTACATCCTGACATCCACATCAAGTTTTACAATTTCCAATGAATAGAAAATATCATTGCCCATTAACATGATTGTTCATAAAAATTAGATGGTAATATTGAAAGGTTCAATTAGCAGAAGTTGTAATCTACCTGAATGGAGAATTGCAACTCTGTAGTATCACATAAAATCGATCGGTACTCCACCTAGAAATGAGTGAAGAAATATATCAGACACGGTAAACTAAAAATAAAGAAGATAACTATCTGATTTTTCACATCAAAACTACCTTAAATCCACACTTCGCCGCAATCTCCTCCAATACACCAGCAGATTTCTCTGCATATTGTACAAATTGACATCCTGATTCCATTTGGCTGCTTCTATGACTTGAAGGAACACGCCGGGTTGTCATGTCCTCTCCTTCACATTGCAGACACAGTTTAAGATACTCTAAACTAAGTACAATTAAAAATTGAAGTTTAAGAGTGGCATTCATGAATTTGCAAGCTTTTCATGATAACGGAAGCACCACTAAAGGAAGCAATCGTTTATCCAGTTTTGATTTTGATATCCTCTATAATATGCCCCAGCATAAGCTTCCAAACAACCATGTATAGAGGCTTATTAACAGGGGAAAAAAGCAATCTAATAATATTCTATGTGATAACAGACTGTTATCACATAGAATATTATTTATTAACAGACACTGTGATGGGCTATAACAACCATGTATACATACACTGGACCATGAAAAGGTACACATATATTTAATTAATTGGCGTGACGTGACATCTTATGTCATTATCTAACCACAGGAGACTAGACCAAATGAAGAGTGGAAAAAACAAGACATGACCAACACAAATAGATAAAGTCATACTAATTGACTCATGCGCCTACAACAGGTTTTGAAATGGCACATTGAACCTCAAGTGCTAACTATGAATGCAACAAACCACTTATCATGATTATTAAGTCGCACGACTAGTCACGACTAAGCGTAGATTAGTCGGCACAGTGGCTCCAGCTAGTGCCATCGACTTGACTAGCTGAGCTAGTCGTCCGACTTGCCAACTAGTCGACGACTAGTCAACCAGTGCTAGTCAAGCGGCTGGTTGGCCCACTACCAAGCTGAGCCACCAAAGACATATACCAGAGAGGGGAAAGCAGATGCAATCGAATCCACATTCGGCTTCCCCACTCCCCACAACGCCGACCGGGAGAGGGGAACCCTAGCCATCGCTGCCCTCGTCCACACCGCCGACGGCGCCCACCGCCACATCCTCCTCAGCCCTCCCCTACCTCAGCACCTCCTCCCTAGCCCACAACACCTCCGCCTCCTCCTCCTCGAACCTCCCTCATCCACCGACCCAAGCCATGGTGACCACCGCCGCCTCCTCCTCAGCCCACGACACCGCCACCGCCACCTCCTCGGCGCTCCGTAGTCGCCGTCAACCCCTATCCACGCCGCCGCCTCCTCCTCGGATCTCCCTTCGGCCTTCGCCGACCCGAGCCATGATGACCGGTGAGCACTCCCTCCTCCTCCTCTCTTCTCCTTCGGTCCTTCCTCTCCTGACCTCTGACTGTATAGTCTGTAGTAGTAGCCGGCTAGACACAGCATTAGTAGATTACCATCCATCGTTGGCTAATATTAGTAATCCAAGCAATGTTTACACTTTACAGTCCCAACAACAAATCATCAACTCATCATCAAGCATTCAAGCTTATGTTGTTTTTCTCTTTATTTCATGATGTACAATATGTATATGTGTATAACTGTTGCTATAACTTAGTAAATTACATGACCTGTTTGTATACGTCCTAGTCTGCTGACTAGTCATGGCTAGTCGCGACTAGTCAGTCAAGTCAACAAGTCGGTCCTCTTATGACTCGACTCGACTTTATGACTTAATAACCTTGCCACTTATGTAGCTAGGGTCAAGGATCAAAAAACCGGAACTGGGACAAATCCCGGCCGGTTACCGCTCGGTAACCGGAAATCCCGGATAAAAACCGGATAAAATTTGGCAAATGAATTTTGTGGGCGGAGCGGGAGGAGACCGGTAACCGGTCAGTTACCGGAAAAACCGGTGAAAAACCGGTGGAATTAAGACCCAAATGATTCATAACTATTTAGACTTGTATTAGAAGAGAGTTTTTGCACTTGATAATCCGATCTCTGGTTCACACAATAGTTAATCTACCACAACAATGCCTAAACCAATCTACGAAGTGCATTACGCAGTCACAAAATTCAAATTTACATTTTAGATATTTCGGGCGGTATACCCTCTACCGGACCGGACCGGGAAATCCGGTAACCACCGGTAACCGGCCGGTTACTGGTGGCATTTGGAACCCTGGCTAGGGTACATTTGTGGCAAATCATTTACTATTCAATAGACAATAAAAGGAGTAACATAAATTAAATTATAAGGATTTAATCCAGCCCACGAATCCATGATTGACAACTTAGACCATATTAACACAACAGCATAAACAAAATATGACAAGCCAGACAAACTCAAAAGAGGTAAACTCAACGTTTGTGTGCAAGCCATAATATCTTGTCATTTCTGTCAAAACTCAAACCAAAATGTTTTAAGTAATGCCTAATTAGCAAGCATATTAACAAAGAACATATTGTGTGCAAGCCATAATGTCATGTCAGTTGTCATTTCTGTCAAAACCCAAACCAAAATCTAATGCCTAGCTAGCAAATATATTAACGAAGCACATATTGTGTGCAATCCATAATGTCGTCATTTCTGTCAAAATCCAAACCAAAAGTAATGCCTAATTAGCAAACATTTAACAAAGTACATATTACTATAGTAATGATGACAATCCAAAATTTTACCAGGACAAAGCTTGCATTCTGGCAAGTGACAACAAACACAACTGTAGAGGGATGGTACAAGAAGAAAGGCAAGAATAGCGTATCCGAAATATCTTAAGCAATGTTCAGTAAGCACAAAATGAAGACATGGACATGCATTATCCTATGCAGCTGCTAACCAGGAGATGAACATCATAAACATCAAAGGTAAAGCAAAACATACCAGAAAATGATCTGTAGGTTGTAGGTGCATGGTTCGGAAGCATATGATGATCCTCACTGTGAGGCGGCTGAATAAATGAAGCATTTGTCACCAGATCGTATAGGATCACCTCATTAACGAATAATATAAATAATTTTTTTATCAAATTAGATGATCACTCACCTGAGAAGGATATTTCTGGGTCTGATAGTTAAATCTATCAGAAGATATAGGATTATCCCCACCAGGGAAGTATGGTGGATGCAGCAGTTGCTTTTTATCATAATGTACAGCATCGGACTCTAAATGAAACCCTGTTGAGGCCCTGTTCAGATTTTTTGGGTCCATCTCATCCTCTACAGGAAACCAATTTCCATGAGATTGCACTGGTGGTACTGAGACTTGTACAGGTGGTCCTGCAGGAAAAGGTGGTGTAGGATCTCTTGTGTCTTGACCATGCTGTAATATGAGAAGCCTTCTCCTTGTGTCAGGATCCAACTCAGACTCAGGAACCTCACCCTCTTCTCTAGCTGGAGAACCTTGCAAAGGATCCAAAGGACCAGATTGAGCAACTGGCCGGCTGAATGAAGGAGGCTGAGGACCTTGATCATTATTCAAAGGCATCATGCCCAGTGGTGGTGCTAGTGGAGTAGATGAAGATGTAACAAATTGCTGGCTAGGGGCAGCTGGCAACAAATCGACATTTGTTATTGGATTCACAGCTTGAACACTGCAAGCCAGTTCCTGAAAGTTGTTTAGATACACATAAGTGGGAGGGTGATAAAAAAAAACTAAAAATGGCAGTAGTCACTAAGAAATACAAAGATATTGGCCTGCAGTTTATAACAATTTTTTTGTTACATGAAGCAAAACCATTGGAATAACACCATAGGCATAGCTTTAGCATTACGGTTGTTCCAACAAAAAAAGGTGAATCTAATACTCAAGTATACCCTCTCATTCACTTTGGATAAAAAGGAACTCTTAGTTACTTTAGGGGCCACTAGAGCTGGAGATATACTAAACAGTAAAGTTAGGCGGATTAAAATCATACAAATAGAAAAATGTCATACTGAACAGTAAACATTTTGAAGTATTGGTTCAAATATCTCTCTCATCCAATGCCCCAATGTTGTCTACTGCAACTGCATATTTTCAAATAAATATTTATAACACTGTTGGTAATGAGACTTTTATTTTACTCAGCAACTGCATATTTCAAATAAGAATAACTAACTGAGTTGAGTTTCAAGTAATGCATATTTTTAAAGTTTGTTAAACTTTCCAGGCATAACTCAACTTCAATGAACAAAAATGACACATGAAATATTAAACAATATGTCTTTGTGATTCTAAAATGTATTGCTCAACCCTAAGAACAATGGCTGAAATGCTTACTAATCATCACAGAATTTAGGAAATCTTCGACATCTTAGCATTCAATTTGATTTCATATAACAGCACCCTAGTTCTTGAATGCCGTTTTGCAATTTATCATTTTATAACCAAACATTCAGAAAAAAAAAGATTGTAAAAGTGCAAACCTTCAGTCTCCTGTCAACCTCTGCATCTGCCATCCCATCAAAAGCAAGCGGATCTTTGTTTACATTCAAAATTGCAGCATTCTCATCCTAAAAAGAGACAAACGGCATTAGTTGGTGGTTACTGGGGAGTCAATCTGAAGCTCTCCACTTTTACAAAGTTTACCTCTGAAATCAAATAATTGCCAACATCAGGAGCAAAAGGAACATCATTTAATTCGTCCTCGTAATGAACTTCACTAATCCGTGGTAGGAGGCCCTCATCAAATTCTCTGTAAATTAAATCATAAATGTGTCGGCAAATCATTCAAGCTTGTTTTATGTTGTAAGTAACAGGAAAACAGGCTTGTGTGACAGCATAGAGTGTATTTAATTTAGTTGGGACAGTGACATGAGTCATGAATCAAGACAATGAATTACTTAGATCATGTAGACAAAGATGATGTTCTTACTTGAAGAAGCCACCCCTAACATTGCATGCAACATTTCTGGCAACACAAAGAACTGGAACAGGAAAGTTTGCCTGAAAGTTAAAGACAAGGTGCCCTCAGTAACCAAGACAGTAAGACAATCTTATTTTGGTGTAAACTACAAAATAGACCTTACCTCTGCCTGGGGAGCATAATATGGAGAAAAGGCAGGAACAGCATGAACTCTGCATTGATCCTTCTCATCCCAAACTTTCAAACGATCATCGATCACTAGGGCCATTCCAGGGTGGCAAGATCCATCATGGAATACATTTAGCAAAGACTTTCTAGAGCCTAGATGAGTACATTTAGCATTAACATCAAAAGGATGGAAAATCCCAAGAGATTATGTGCATGCACATGGAAATTCATAGTAAGGATGTTACACCATAGACGACCATTGATTAAAAGAGTGTATAAAAAAGACTATGCACCTTTCGTAGTTGTCTTGTTTGGAAGGAAGATTAACACATACCAGATTTGACACAGACAAGCCTGTCAAGAAGTTGAATAGAGTTTATCAGTCTTGAATCTGGATCAAGCAACCTCCACATTTCCAAAGCATAGTCCCTCTCAGCCATTGTGCACACATACACCTCAAAACGTTTGCGACCTCTTGCAATTAAGTAGCTCCGAAGATCCTCCCATGCAGGCCTTAACCGTACCAGAACACTGGTATCTCTTATCTAATAGAAAAAGGAATGGAAAATAAACTGTGCGGTCTAGAAACAAGCAAACACGGTTGAATCAAAACCCAAGAGAGGCAAGTGCTTAGTATTAACAAACAAAGATCAGCAATGCAGTATGCACCAAAAAAGAGGAATTTTTGGTTGCTCGCAACATCTAAGGCATGCAACTTGCCCTGAACAGTACTATGGCCAAGCCTTTATTTGCCAATTCAATTTGATTCAAGCACTGCAAGCAACTGTGTAATGCATGAAAACTGACAGGACTGTAACCAAACAGGCTGTCATATTTTCTATATGACAAAGTTCTGCCAATCAAAATCAGGTAAATTAAGAGTGTCTACAAGATAGATTGAATTGAATTATGGTGGTAAATAGATTGAATTGAATTATCGTGGTAAATTTCAATTGAACACATCATACAAAATAAACAGAATTATGGTGGAACGTTTATATCTTGTCAAAAATGGCAGTTAATAAAAATGCAGAGACAGCAGGCATTGACCATCACATGCTTCCAGAACAAAGTCATGAATTACGTACCAATGGATTTATCCGTGTCAATATAATATTTTTCTCTTGTAGTCTGATAATCGGACGTGTCATGGGTTGATGATTATCAGCTAAAGGCGGGACAACCTCAGATTGTACTTTATACACCTTCCCACCATCAGTAACCTGATCACTTTCTATGTACTGCTTTAGGATAGACCTGTCATCTTGGTACCTCTTGATCTCTGCCAGCATACCACCAATACGCTGCGGATCATTCTCATTACTCAATTTTCTCTGAAGTGCATCAATTCTGTCTTCAAAAGACCGTGTGGTATTGGCAACAATTAATGTTTCATCAAGGTCAAACACAATACCAAGGCATCGAAGATTCAACATGTTCAAGCAAGAATTATATAAGCCCAATGGTACTTTAAAACCCCAAAAACATGCATGATTTGGTAAGTTTCTCTTGGATGTCATTGCCACTAAATGGATCTCTTCTGCTCCAAGTGGAAAAACCGCAGTCTGCAAGCACAAAGAATTAAAGGAAATGAGATAAGACAAACAGGAGAACTTTTTTCATTAGAAAAGAAACTGTAAACAGAATGCAAAATGCACCCAAGTACGAGGCATGGAAATTCCCAAGGCATCTAGCACATATCTTTATAACGAGCCCCACATATCAGAGTAATATCCACATAGTAGTACAGGAAAAAAGGGAGAAAGAAAATGGAAAAAAAGGATATTTTGTTCCAAAAATATGTGGCATGGATTGGCTGAAAAATATCTATACCGGAATTTTAAAACAGCCAAATAGAACAAGGTAATATTCACAGCAATGTCATGATCACAGCTACTACTAATAAAATTTACCATATGGAGGAAGTAGAAGGACAAAACATGTATCTTAATACAGATGTGCTCTTCAAAAAAATTAGGTCCCAGTGGAATAAAGCAGCACATTAACCTGCAAGCGGATGAATGCCATGCACATTAATGTGCTCAAATCAAAAGTTTTCAAGCAACAGTTCACTCGTTCCTCAACTATCTCGGTCAATACATGGAGTTCAATGGTTCAGGGTTCACGTTCAGTTGCGGTGATGAACTGCTGATAGCAAGTAATGTTAAGCCCAAAGTCCAGAACTGTTGAGGAAAAGCAAATCCTTCACCATCTCTGGTATGTCTCAACAACCAATGTTTCACATTCAAGAATTGAAACATCTCTTTGCTCCATTTCTGAAATTTGAAACACTGTTCCTGAAACCTCATTCGTTCAGCAACGTCAGGCCAGGTTCTATACTTCAATTGGTTCTATTAAGTAAAAGCCTAGTCCACACTCCACAGTCCACATAACATCATGCAGAAAAAGTGAATTCTCATATAAGTTATAGTTGGCATCATTAGTCAAGTCCACATCTTTGTCAAAAATCCCTGCCAACAGATTAAAATTGCTCGTGCAGAATTATAATACTCATTAATGCAGGAAATGTTACACCAGTTTGTTCATGCGCTAATTAATATTCGTTGTTGGGTAAACTTGTCCATGAAAAGTTAAAAAGTAAATTTGTCCATGAAAAGTTAAAAAGCTTCAATTCGTTCATTAATTCCAGTTCTGTGTCTTTTTTTTATTGTTGGGAATGATTCATATACCTTGTTGTCTCTGAGGCAAGCGGTGTGCATGGCGACGAGAGGCGGCGGGGGCTCGTCCGCCGTGGCTGTCGGCCTCGACTCCATCACGAGGCAGCGGGCGCCGGCGGCAACGGCGTGCAGCACGGCGAGCGGCGGGCACCGCTCGCTGGACGGGGACAGGCGGTCCACCCGGATCTCCCGCACCCACGCCAGCGCCCCTGCCAAGTTCGTCTCGCCCATGGGCCACACCTCCACCTCCCCAATGGAGGTGCCCCCGTAATAAACCACCGATTTGATCATGTCCTAAGCACCAGATCACACGAATCCAAACCAATCCAATGATCCGATCCTTAGGTCAAAGTTTGTTCCACACACGCACACTGGTCTCATAGATAGATCTGCACACTGGCGGATCTGTTCTTATCGAGAGTCCCAAACCAACAGAAATTAGAGGTGGGCGGAGGCAAAGTGGATGCGCGCGTGTGGTCTTATGGTGACTGCTTCAGATCGCGTTCGAGTTCTTCGCCGATTCCGGCCGGGTTCGGCGCCCCAGGGATGGTTTATGGCGGGTTTGGGGAGTTCGTGCGAGGCCGCGACAATGGCGGCGGCGGGCGAGCTCGGGAGGGGGTGGTAGGGATGGATGGGCGGGCGGCTTGGGGAAACCCTAGGCCTTTGATCGGGCTGGTGGGGTAAGACGACCAAGGACACGTTTATATTAAGAGAGAGGCGGGGAGATCAGGACGATATAAATAATTGTCGATTATTACAGTAACCTGTTGTTTCCTTTTGCTCTTTCTTTTGGATCGGGCCAGTTTGCCGTTAGTACGTTTCAGGCGCTGCTCGCTCTTTCTTTCTCTAGCAGTAGTACAACTGTTTGGCATCTTTATAGGAAAACCAAAATAAACATATAGCTTATAGAAATAGCTTCTTCACTTCTCTCGCTTCGGTGATAAAATAGGGATTATAGCTACATCATGCACCTTATTTCTCTTGATCTCATCTCGTGCACATATCTCTCTTATTTTCCTTACCACTCACTTCCCCCTTCTAAAAGTCAATTCTTTTAATTATTAACATTTATTTTTAATTAAAAATCATTAACCACAGTCAATATGATCAGGTCTTTTATATTCTCCTCCAAACAAATTCAATGTGTTTTCGAGCCGAGTTATTACTACTAAAATTAACGTTCATAATTTGATTAGTTAAATCACGATGGAAGGGGGACTAGCATATTTACACCTTTGCCTTTCGTTAAACAGAAAGCCTCTTTATTATTTATCGATGGATAGATATCAAGTGAATATGATATCCATGTACCGCATACTACCATGCGTTCTCCCATCATTGCACTTGGCACTGCACATATAAACGGCAAGGCAGGGAAATACAGAAAGGCTGCAAAGTTCCTTCTGGAAAAGGTCCTATTGCCGTGGTTCGTATCCATCCCCGGTGACGCAAATGATGGAAGAGATTATCAATAAGCATAATAGAACTTAGACATGTGTCCAAGTTGAACGTATGATTGTCATTTGTCAACCAAACACCCCTTAAACTCCCCGAATGGAATGTACATTCTCAACAAGGTAGAGCATCCTTCCACCAACCTCAAAAAATCTTATAAGATAAACCTTGGCCAGATAATCCTGAAATTCGGTATGTACAGGCTCAAAACGGACATGGTAATGGAGTTAAACACTTGTCGAGGAGCCCCATAAAAAGTAGGAATGGCAATTTCCTCCGTAGAAAATTTCTCCATAGAGGACGGGAGCAATCCCCGTGGGGAAACAGCGACGGAGCCCCACTAGGCTAGCGGGGTGAGGACGCAGTCGCTCTCCCCAGCCCCACAAGGACCTAGTAAAAAATTTTAAAATAGTTCTAAATAATATATTATAATTTGTTATTATATGAAAAATGTTTTTTTCCTGCATATTTAGACTCAAATATGAATTTATATATTAGAATATACATTTTTAAAACTATATTTTGTAAAAAAAATTTACTTTAAATAATTTTAAAGTAATAAATAAAAATATATTATTATTTAAAAACTTTTACCCTGTCTTTTAATCCTCACGGGGAATCCTGTAAGGATCGGGTCCCCACAAGGACTGGGGGCGAGGGGCGGGGACGGGCTGACGGGGATCAAGACAGGGGCGCAGGGCCTTCCCCAGGACCCCCAGCCCATCGCCAGGCCTAGTGAGAAGTGTGAGCTACTACAAGTCTCTTTCTCTTTTTTTTCTTTCCTTTGATATCTCTCTTCTCTTTTTCTTTCTTTCTTTTGCTTTTTGCCTTTTTAATAAAGGTGTCGATCAAACCATCTGATGTTATCAAAAGGGAGGTGGCCCCACCTCACCTAATATATAGAGGTGTCTATAGTGGCTGCGGTTGATGACTTTTTTACTGAAAATAAATAATAATGGCTGAAAGAAGTGGTTTTTAGAAGGAGTGAGCAAGCGATAGAAAAGATTAGTAAAAGATATGTGCACGAGATAGGAGCAAGAGAAATGAGGAGTGTGATATGCCACAACCACTTGCGTTATTCTCAAAGCGAAACGAAAGAAGTGAAGAGCTTATTTGAAAAAACCATATATTTATATTAGTTTCTAATTTCTTTAAATAAAAATTAGAAGTAGAAGTTAATATGTTGCACTAAACCATAGGCCCTGAATGGGTGGATCGGTACGCCGCCAGCACACTCGCTTTTGGTCCTAAAAGATTGGTGGATAGATACGCCGCCGCCACACTCGCTTGTGGTCCTAAAAGATACAAGGTGTCAGCGTTGCACAGTACACACCTCAGAAAAAAAATTGCATGATACAGATACATCTAGCACGATCTTGCAACTTTTTACAACAAAACATAAACAAGAAGATTCAAGGAAGACAGTTCAATATTTAACTACTTTCCCCGTTCATTTGGTCGCCGTGCTATCGAGCCGCACATCCATGGCGCTTATCCTGAATAGGCACCATGTCGAATTGCAAATCACCGGTGTCGCTGTTGTGTCACGGCCATGCGTTCTCGCGCCATTCCCTCCGATGCACGTCAGGATCAGATCCCCGAAAATCTATGAGCTCTTTCAACAGAATGGATAGAGATCTCCTAGACCTGGAGGAAGCTCACGTGGAGCTAGTTTCTGCCACCGTGGCCGCACTCTCACCGCGAGAGATGTCAGGGCTTTGGGTCATAATCCCGTTGGACTCCAAGAGAAATGGGATAGTGTTTTCTAGCAACCACAAGAACAAATACAATGAACACAGCACACGAGTACACGACACAATGGGAAAACAGTACCAGGTGGCAAATATCGAAAACATAAACAGGAGGAAAAAAAAGGCAGAGTGACCGACAATTGAACGACAGAACATTTACATCAGAAATGCAACTGCCAGCCTTGTCTAGGACTAGGAGCAAGGGCTAAGTAAGAACTCCAGAACCCGAATTTTTCATCTCTTCCTGGTTCCTGTACGGTCGTAACATTAACATTGCAAGCTTGAGAAGCCAGCGTAACGAATTCACCACTCTATGCAACTCTTTTTTGCTTTTCTATTTGTGTGCCACTGAGATTTCTTCTTACAAGAATATATAATGAAGGGGGGAAAAGAGATAAGCTAAAGCGGGCTCGAGTGAAAAACAGATAAAAGATGGCTGGCGAGGGATCTCACTCCAACCGGCCGGCGCCCGTCGCGCTCTCTCGGGCTCCTTTCTCATGTACAATTGTGGGCAAACGAATTCGCCGTGTCTTGAGTGCCAGGTCGTAGCAGGTTAGTTGAAGTTCCGGAGCATGCGCACCTAGGGAGCAACCAAATCCAATCCCAGACCGCTGTGCCAATCGCCCACATCTCCACCTATCTATACACAAAAATTACCCCTGCCGTGGGGCAGCGGCAAAAGAGTACAGGCAGCACAAAGATGGCTACTATACTCTGACGGGAAACCCGAAATTCTGAAATGCTCTGATCTGACCTCCAAGGCCTGCCGTGACGATCACCAAGCCCCAGGCCGACCGGCTTGGAGCCTGCCCAGCACCGTTGGGAAGACTGGTAGTGGATCGAGGGCTCTGTTTAGTTGGCGTCATGAGCTCTTCGGGCCAAGTTGCAGATGCTCTATCACCACTGTGCTTTGAGCTGGTGCTTAGGGCATTGCCGTTCTGGTGCTGGAAATCAGAGGAATCCTGAAGTTTGTCAGATTCAATGTGCAGCACAGGATACTCGGATACGCAATCCAGCTCCTCGTGCTTCCTGGAGTTGGTTCTGGATGTCACTGCTGTTCCAGTAGACGGCAAAGCAACAGCCACTGTCACATCCTGGCAGTTGAAGTGTTCGTAGGAATTTGTGACAGAAACAATGCCCTTGCTTCTTCTTTGTTCAGAGTAATGGTCATTTCTCCATATGTACACATAGGAATCCTCACTTGCCGAGATCACGTACCTCCCATTCACAGCTAAGCAAGCTGAGATTTGGCTATTGGTATTTCGGAAACCTGAAATGGAACAGGGCATCAGAAGCCGTTGTATTGGAAACAACCAGCAATTGATACAGCCGTTATGAAGGGGAAAAAATGGAACTCACATCCATCAAAAGGCAGAGATAACTATTTTAGCATGTTAAGTGAACATTAGAACCTATCACCTCAACAAAGTGGATTCTGACAAGTTTGGCACTTTGTTGAAAGGAAGAACATGACAGCAGAAACCAATCTTCATTAGCCACATTCAAGCAATGAGCAGGGAATGTATTGCTAAACTTATTATCACACCATGGTTTGACTACTGCAGACCTATTCTAAGCAGCATTCCATACACACCAACTCACATACACCTGGATTCTAGTACAGCAAAAAAGATAGGTAATAGTAACAAGCATCAATAGGTGGTTAACAGGTGATGAACCAGTTAATTAGGACTATTAGTACAACTTAGATGAAGCAGGGAGCAACACTGTGCCTCAAAGGTTACTGACTAAACCTTGAAACAAAAGCAATACGGTATGACTAAAATTCCGAGACTCAAAACTTAATACCTTTGAACTTGTGAACTAATTCAAAACCATCAACAACTCGGATTCGTGAATCAGCAGATGAGATAAGCACCTTTGAAGAACTCCCTGGGAGAAACTATTCAAGGAACTATGATTCAGTAAGACAGGAAAGTTATGATCTGCAAATGATTTCATAAAAAGATGATCTGCATATGGCTTGCATCATTTTCAAAAGTTGTTTAAAGTAAACACCTGAAATCCCGTTATTTTCTTCTGGCTGGACTTCTTTTTCTTATTTTGCAGGTCAATTTGTTTCTTTTGGAGAAGCTTATTATCTGACCAGAAGTTTTAAAAAAGGTCAATTCTGAAGGAAAAGTAAGGCCAAAGCATACAAAAATCAACTTGGACATGTGATGATCATGAGAGAGAGTGAGATATACCAGATGTGTCATAAATATGACAGCTGCCCTTGTGGGAACCAATTAAAGCGCTCTTCAAAAAATATGGAACAAGGTGTTAGAACTTATCATACAAAAAATCTTTTCGGTCAAAGACATCAGTATAAGTATAAAAACCTGTCCATCAGGGGTATAGCAAGCAGCAGTGACCATTTCATGCAGATCATTCCAATCAACAATTTCACGTTTTGGAATGCTCCATATGCGAACCTTTTCGTCCAGGGAACCGCTAATGAAGTATCTATCATCAACAGGGTTGAACTGGATGCATGTCACTGAAACACCAAGCAACAAAGGAAAATTGAGGATATTGCTGGCAGAGTGAGAAACGTTACATGTGCAAGGGGACAGAGAGAGAGAGAGAGAGCTAAACTGCTAATGCAATCTAAATCTTACCATAGTCACTGTGTGAGAACGTTTTCAAACATGAAGCGCTTGACATGTGCCATAACCTTACTGTTTTATCCATTGAAGACGAAAGTAAGTACTGCACAGCATTTGAAAAAGAAGTTAAAGACAGAAAATTCTGCAATGACAACAGAATCATAAGAAAAGAATTGCTACAAGATTCACAGAATTGTAGCGATCACAGTATGGGATGCATTGCTGGAATCATTGTTGCAAAATGTGAAGCTAGCATACAAAGGTACAGAGTATCACCAGACATCCATGTACAGATTGGTATGAAACTGCCAATTACATACTCATAGCTGCTCACAACAAGGACCCAACAAATTTTGTGCATCTAATCATGCATTTGGCTTTTTGAATGCCATTGAACTTGTAGCAGAATCAACTAGCATTCTCTCAAGTGATCTCTGAAATATCTAAGGAATGCAAAATTGACGGCATAGGTCCTGGATTCTAGACCATAAGACAACCGATCTGCAGCTAATTCAAACTCCATTAGTTAATATGCAACATGCTAGAGGGATTTCTTGAAACTCCAAGCTACAGTGAGTCCTAACAAAGATACGACGCAGCAAGAACATTGGACAAATAATAAGACAAGATAGACAGTTTAATGTATGGCCAAAACCTAGATGGGAAATCCTAATCCTATGGCTATGACTCCTTGTTCTTTCATCCAAGTCTAGCAAAAGACCCGAGCTGATTGACATCTTTTCAGTGAATTTGATGCAAATGGTAGTAGTGAAAAATAGGGCAAAACATCTGACGGAAGATGGTCTCTGGGTAACTTCTTCAACTCCACCAACATCACCAGATTAGGATGCATTTGACTTTGACCTTTATCAAAACCTAAATCCAGCTTCGCCCCAAAGAGATGAAATCAGTTGTAATTTAATCCCAAAAGAAGGCTTAAACTTCGTTGAATATTATATATACTAGTACTAGTAAAAGCACATTATATTGTGGATAACTAAATTTTGCAAAGCTTTATATTATATTTTGCACCCAGGTGTGGTGAAAAATGAGGAAGGGCCGGGAGTGACGCACTACGTTGGCGCCCGGATGTAGTGGAAAATGTGCAAGGGTTTTCGCACTTTACTTGACAAATGCGAGGGGTAAGGAGGCTGGCCGAGGAGAGTAAGATTCGTCTGGGTAGTTGAAATGTAGAGTCCTTAACAGGTAAGTTAAGAGAGATAGTTGATATGACGATTAAGAGACGTATAAATATCTTGTGCATTCAAGAGACTAAATGGGTGGGTCAGAAGGCAAAGGAGGTGAAGCATATTGGCTTCGAGTTGTGGTATACTGGAACAGAACGAAACAAGAATGGAGTGGGCATCTTAATTGATAAGCGCCTCAAGAGTGAAGTTGTTGACGTGAGGAAACAAGGGGATAGAATTATCCTAGTCAAGCTAATCTTTGGTGACTTGGAAAAGCTGTTTTGAGAAGTTAGGTGTTCATATTGGCTTTTGACTTCTGTAGAAGTCAGAAGGAAAAGTTAATACGAAGCATTCTTTGTATCTAGTCAATGTCAAGAAAAACAGAAAAGCAAAAGAGTCTTCTCATCCCACCATGTAGATACATATAATCAAATTGAGCTTGTGTTATGACAAGCTGATACAAGATAACTCCATAAGTGAACACTCTTTTGATTTGAATACTCCATGTTATAATGTGAAACACTTAATATCTAATGACTGCCTAAACAAGAAAAACAAAAGGGGGGGGGGGTTACTAACAAAATCAGATACAAAAAATTCTATTGAAACGATGTACCGTAGAATGCTGGAGTACAATTTCGGCACTAGCTTTTGCTATTTGATGCAATCACCGCTAGATGTATGAAGATATGAAAAATGACCATGAAATGGCAAACTACAAGCTCGGATGAAACATGCCTTCTTTAAAGGCAGATAGCAGGCTCAATTGCTTTTAAGCATTACAGCCTTCCTTTCCAATAACAGATTTCAAAGAAGCACTTGCCCAGAGCCAGAGAACACCTATTTGCATTCAATGTGGCCTGTGTTTCAGAATCACTGCATGTTGATGCACTGAGTTATATGCCTATATCAGTCCTTGGCTCCTAGTTGCCAAGGTGTTTTGTCCTGGCACGGTTGGACTCTCAAATATGACAAAGCAGGTTTGCTCAAACAATGTAGTACTTACCAAGTTTTACCTTTTAACATGAGTAAAGAGTAAAAGAGTAAATATGAAATTATTCAGAGCTAAGCAAACACACTGTCTTTTATCCCAATATTTGTGGCATGGTTCTAAATTTTAGCAGAATTTGGGTTGTGGGATTAAATTCAACATTCACCATTTTACTCAACAAGCATCAATTAGGGACTTCAGAATGAACAGAAACATCAGCAAACCTGAGATTTGGACCAGGAGAGATCAAGCACATCCTCTGAATGCCCCTCAAAGGTTTTGACTGGTTTTTCCGACAGTGCAAACACAGGCTCTGGCACCATTAACTGGTCTGAGCTCGCAGACCTCCGACTCTCCGAGACCCTTGCCCGACACTTCTTCTCCCAATGGCTCCCGTCCACACTCCCCAACGCCAATGTTGGCTCCAGCGAACCATTGCAGACAACGGCAACAAATGGATTGCACACCCCATTATCCTCTCGTCTCCTCTCAAACTCCGACACCTCCCACACATGGATCACGCAGTCCTCCCCAGCACTCGCGAGGTACCGCCCATCGGGGCTAAACTTGATGCTCCAGATGGACCCATTGTGCGCCTGTATCTCCTGGTTCATGAACAGCCCACTGAGATCCTTGTACGACTTCCCGTACTGCCGCACCTTAACGCGCCCCGGGCCATGGTGCACGGCACCAGCACTATCCTGGCTGTCATCTGTCGCTGAGCTGGACCGGCGTCCGCCCTTCTCCGATGACGTGTCCTTCTCGTCGCTGCATCGGCGGTCGCGGGAGCCGGCCACCATGGAGCCAGCGGCGTTGCGGATGCTCCGAAGCCAGCTGCTTCGCCGCCTGGAGCGCGTCGCGCCGTTGCTGGAGTCGGAGCTGGACCTCTGGATGGGGGTGGAGGCGACGTTGTTTGAACCGGAGTTTGCACCGTTCTGGCGGCGCATGAGCTCCTGGACGATGGGGGAGCGGCCGACGCAGAGGTCGAACTCCTCCATGGTCAGCTGCCGCCCCGTGCCGACCTCGCGGAGCTCGAACTCCTCCTTCACCACGAACTCGCTGCCGTCGTCGAGGTTTTTGATTAGGCACCTGGGGTCCGCCTCGTCGCCCTCCGGCGTGGCCTCGGAGGAGCCGGACAACGTCCGGCGCGAGCGGCCCCCGAGCGGCGGCTTGTTGGCCGAGGCCAGCACGGCGCCGTCCGATCTGGATCGGGAGATGGGCGAGCCCGCCGCCGGCCGGATGGGCCCTTCGTAGGAGGCCGATCGATCCATCTCGAGGCGTGCGAGGGAGGGGTCCCCGACGAGCCCCATCATCTGGAGCAGCCTCCGGCGCCGCTCCTGCACGGGCGCCGGCTCGGACGCCCACACGTCGAGAGCAACCGCCGCGGCTGCGGCGGCTGCCCCGTCCCGCCGTCGTCGCGGGTGGTCGTCGTCGTCCGAAGCGGAGGTGGAGGAGCAGGAGGAGGAGAGGATGCGGTCCCGCGACTCGTAGAACACCTCCTCCTCCTCGCCGCCGCTCATCTCCCCGCACGCATTGACCGCCGAGGCAGATCGAGACGGCGCGAGGGGAATTGCTCGCTCGCCCGCTCGGAATGAAGGAGAAGGGGACGACCGCGACGCGATGAGGAGAGAAGCACCCGCCAGCGGGTGCCGTCAGATCCACCACGAGGCCCGTGCGCGACCGGTTCGTCTTGTCGGCCCAATCGCGACGGGTTCTTGCCGCCTCGCCCCGCGCGTCTGCGTTGGTGGTGGTTGGTGCTGGTGCCGCCGTCGTTGTTATTGCGGTGATGCCGATGCCTCCCCTCCCCCCCCTCCCCCTCTGCGTGCGTCGTCATTGTTGGTTTTGTTACCACCGGTTACTGTTTACTGTCGGGTTGGTGGTACGCTCGTCCTTGGCCTTTCGGGGCCCGGCGCCTCTCCTCTCCTCCTGGGGCAATGGGAGTAAAAAAATCGTCGGCCGCGGGGCCCAGGAGTCAGCCGGTGTGTCCCGCCGCGACACGAGGGTAGCAGCTCGTGCCGTTTCGGGGAAGTCCTAGCGGGAGGCAGCGTGGTTCATTTGGGGTTAATAGATAAAAAAACATTTTATTTAAAAATTAAATACTATAAAAAATTATTTAATATGATAAATAATTTTTAAAAGATAATATAAATAGGATCTACATACCGGACAGCATCCAGCACCAGCATACGTACACCTCCAGACTCGATTGCGTCCTATGTAACTAAGGCTCTCCAGCCATAAAAAAAACACCAAAAAGCCCCGTCTCCGTGCGACACGATGTATGCTCGCGTGAGCTTGACACAGGTGCGTCCATCCACCACGCGCAACGGCCCCAGGACTCTGCACGGCGGCACGCACGCATCTGATGCCTCTTTGGTCGATGTGGGTAGGTTGGGCGTAATCCGCGCGCACGACATGATTAGACCAGGCGCGAGCACAAACCACTCGGTTATACATGGTATATCAGGTGTTTTAGGACCTGTTCTTTTTAGATACGGCTGATGGTTTTTGGTTGTGGTTAATAGTTTTTTAGCTGTTTGCGATAGAGATTGCGGAAAGAGAGATACTCGCTTGCAATTTTTGATAATACAGATATTAGTTTTTTAACGTGTACTATAATTAACTTGTAGACCTCATCTTAAAAAAATACTCCGTTTAAAAGTTAGTTACTGTAGTAAAAACTAAAAACGACTTTTAGAAACCGCAAAGAACAGGACCTGTTGTTTACGCAGCTTCTTGTGGTGTGCGTTGACCAGCTTGGCGGCAAATGATGCGACGAAAACAAAGGTTAACTGCTCCTTCGTTTCACAATATTAACTCGCCATGTATACTTAGAAGGTATAAATTTTAAATAATATTTAATGGAACTAGCACGGTGGTTTATGAACCTAAGTATACATCATTCTTAGAGTATATTTATATTTAATTAATTTAACAGTATATTTGTGATGGATAACAATAAAACTACATATGAAAAAAGAAGGGTTGCAGATCACAATGAAAGAATTCAAATATTAAAATTTTTAGAATGTTATCGATCCAATTTTTTTTTGTAGAATTGATTTCATTTTGTGATATTAATATATAGTAGTATATGTTAAAATAAAGAATATAGATTATATCTTTAAAAATAAATACTTGTTCTCGCTACTGGAAACTCCCATGTTTCCTGGGCTGGTTTTGCTAGAAAACACCCAAAAACAGTAGAGAACACTTTTCCCTAGTGCGATTCATAGGGAACAATTCTATGAGAAAAGAACGTGGGGAACGAGAAAGTGCCTTGCGATTTCATTAAAAAAAAGCATAGGGAAATATTGGTTCCCATGGGTTTGAGATCATAGGGACAATTGCTCACATGGCATGGTGTCCAATGTGTAAAGATTATTTCCCCACGTTTTGGATTTCATCCCACTGTAAGGAACTTTTATATGTGATTTTTTCACTGCACCGTATCAAAACGATTTCCTACCGGATTTGATTATTTTTATAGCACCATTAAATAGTTTTTAGCAACATTTAAATATTTTACCACATGAATAATACCACTCAAAACATCACCGCACAAACAATATCAATCAAAACACCACGTCACGATCATGTAAATCGTACTAGTTCAGAATTAGCTAGTGCACATAATGAACAACAAAGATAAATATCAACCATAATAATATTTATTCATTAACTAAATATGGGCTTAACGGTCAAAGTTTACATACATGGCCTATAAGTCAAATTTAAATATAAACAACGGAAGAAAAACACCAAAGTGAAATAAACCCACTGAGCCTGTCGACAGGCAAACAACAGTAAGATGCGGCATACTCGTTTTGGTCCTCACAGTTGTCGAAATCATCCTCCTCTGAGATGAGATAGCAAGGGTGAATACAAATTTGTACTCCACAAGTCACACAGTAAAATGTAATATAATGATAAAGACAACATACGAAGGCATATATGATTAGTTTGAGCGTAAAACAACACTTAAAGAAACATTATTAATAGATTAGAAATTGATTAGTATAATACAATAAGTAAACACAATAATTTAAGCAAAATAATATCATTAGTGCAGGTACCGATCTGACACTAATCTAATCATGGGTATTCCACCCGGGTCATCTTTTTCAAAAGATCTCATATAGATTCCATCCATCCATAAGCATTTTTAAACCATTTTTTAAAAATAAAGTCTAATCTATGAAAAACCCTACTCAACTTACCTAGACTATGGGCACGGCTATCTAGGATAGATAATGTACTCTATAGAGGTTGTACAGCTTTACCCACAAGACATGATCATCCCATATTATCACCGGATAAGCACATTTTCTTTAGTTGCGGTGAGGATATCATAACAATGTCTTTACAATGCTAAGCCGTTAGCCTGGACACTTCTCTACTAAGGTTTTACCCCAGTAAGGAATTCACCAGATCAGGACCTCTTTTATGCTGTGTGAGACTTCTCATGGTTTATGCCACGTTTACATTCAACTAGGGCTGTAAATAAGTCGAGCTCGAGCGAGCCTAGCCTTCCAGGCTCAAGCTCAATAGAAGCTCAAGCTGAGTTCAAGTTGGGATCCGAGCTTAAACCTGAATTCGAGCTCGGCTCGACCGAAGCTTGAGTAGGCTCAAGTTCGGCTCGTTGAAGCTCGATAATAATTAAATAATTTATTATGCACTAATTTTTAATCATAAGAAAAGTTTGAGTTTGAGCTCGGCTTGAGTAAGCTCGATAACGGTCAAAATAATTCAAATATGCACTAATTTTTAACAATAAAAAAAGCTAGAATCATTTACTAACCATAATAAAGGTCTACTAAATCGAGAACCGATGTTTTCCTTTTTTCTGAGAAATTCTAGCTTATTTCTTTTTTCTTAGCAACTATAAAACTCATGTTATGGACTTTTAGTATATAACAGATGGATTGGGGGGGGGGTTACTTCAAAATTTGTATGAAAAATCAAGTTTTAAAATTTTTTCCTCTGAATTTTGTTATTTTTTATTGTACTTGACATTGACTCTTTTATAAATTTGCTAGTTTTCATTTAATTTTTAGTCTAAATTCTAATTATTTATGAATGTTACTTTAGATGTCATATTGAAATCAAATTGCTATTTTTATTTCAAATTTTAGTTAATTTGGACTATATTTAACATGGGGATTCTTCCTTTTAAAGTGAATTATTCTAACTTGGGTCCACGAGATAGATAGCTAGATCTTTCTGGTTAATCTGGGAGCTTTATCAAAGTACCTAATTAATAGAGGTTTACAATTTTAATACTCTTAGAATATAGGTTTCAAATTCATTTATAAATCAAATAACTAATCATCCTTCAACTTTTATTCTGAATTTACTTGTCGTATATATTTTTAGTTTTAGGCCAAAATTTATAAAAAAAACAAGTTCTGTTTTCTTTTCATTATTATTCTGAATTAACCAACAGGAGTAATAGAGATGTTGCTTATTTGTAATACAGTGGATTGCCAGTTTGTGCATTGCCCTGTCGTTTTTAACGCCATGACCGACCAGTGCGGTCTCTTTCCGGTGGATGGCTACGAACCGATCGATATAAAAGTTGAATTACTGCGGGGCAACAAAGCATTGCCCATACTGTCTAATTAAGCATTTTCTTCCTTTTTATGGAGTATAAAGGTTCAGAAAAGGACCGAACAGCAACAAGCCATATACTGTACAGCGCGTTTGTTTCGCCGAGCAAAAAACTTTTGGTTTTAAGCAATCATGGTAAACAGCTATACGTACCCCACCATTGATGCTACTTGATGTCACCCGGCTCATGTCTTTTCTACAAACAAAGCACGGCTATGCTCATTTTAGATTTTTTTTAGTTTTTACTTCTAGCATCTGATTTTTTAAAAGATTTTTTTAGTTTTTTTATATATTTTTTCGTATTCCTTTGCATTGTCCGTGATAAACTAACATATTTTTTAAAATTTTTTAAATTTAATTATACCAAATAAGCCAACTCAGCTATATAAAAAATAAATTAGCTATAGTAAAAAAAATCAAAAACTAACGTTATTTCAAACGCGCCTAAAGAGACATTTGCCGAGTTGTGCTCAGAAACAAAAAAAAGTCAGCAGTGTGAACTGGGGGCAGGAATGCTCATTAGCTATGTTAACAATGCATCAAATCACGCGCACGACGGAAGACAACGCGGAATATATTATTACCGGTTTCAAAGAAGCCTCCAACGAGCGAGATCTTGGCAAATTTGCCCCCCCCCCTACGGCACATGAATGCCTCATTTGATTTTCTCCTGCGCATAATGTATGATCTGACCTCCTTGTACGGCTAGAAACCGCGCAAGAAAGGTGATCCGGTCGGAGAGCGCACGAGGAGAGGTGGCGCGGTCTCAGAGCGTACGAAGAAGGTGGCACTGCCACGGAGCGCGTGAGGAGGAGGTGACCATCACGATGATCATAGACAAGCCAGGCGCTGAGTGGGGCGCGGCGTGGAGGGGATGTAAGCGGCGGTAGAACCGTGTGGAGGAGGCGACGCAGTGGAAGCAGGCGCACGCCGCAAAGGCATGCGTAAGGTCCAACGGCGATGGCAAGTGGACGTCGTCGGTGAGGGCCAGTAGGTCGGCTATCGACGCATGCCGCCTCCTCCTCCTCCCAGCAGCACTCCATGGCCACGCTCGTCGCTCACAGCTTGATCGTGCCGCCTCCTCCTAGCGTGATCTACGGCCATACCACCTTCCTCGTACGCTCCTCAACCACGTTACCTTTCTCACACGCTCCTCAGCCGTACGAGGGGGGCTAGATTAGGCATTATAGACAGAAGGGAGCCAAATCGGACAAGAGGGCTAAATCGGGCATTATGCACAGAAGGGAGCTAAATCGGGCCAAATTTGCCCAGACTTGCCAGGGATCTAGCTAGGTACCTATTTAGCTCTGATCCTAGGATCTCGTATAATTTTATGCGCACAGGAGTTTTGACCAAATTAAAGGGCATGACCAGGATTCGCAGCGCACACTAACTTCACTCTAATCCAGTCCAATGCCACTGGCGTGGCACGGTGATGACCAGGACTGCAAGTGAAGGCAAGCCAGTGGACAAGATAAGTACATCTACACGGCATTAGCACTAGGATCCTGATTAATCAACTCCGCTTGCAGCTAACAACTTTTTGGTATCGGCGAAAGTCCAGTCAGAGGGAGGATGGTAGCCTGGGGAAAGCCTAGTGCCGTAGCCGCATAGGGGGGAGGGTGGTACTGGGAGGAAAAGGCTGAAAAGCTTCACAAAAAAACATGTGTCCCCATCAATGCGTGCCAATGAATTTACCACGGCCATGGACTCATGAATGGGAGCACCACATGGTAAAGTGCTGCCAGATGACCTGTTGCCATCTGAGAACAGTTGCACGTCTCTGTGTGCCCTGCTTCGGACTTCCCCTCGTTAGGTTCCAAGAACTGGCTGCAATTAAGTTTCTGAGCAAACAACATTACAACGGCGACTTTTCCTCCTCTCGCTCGCTGTCACTTGGAGAATCCCCCTGAGGCCTGAGCCACCAGTACTACAACACCAAAGCAACATTAGAGCGTTTGCCTCACAGAATTGAGCAGCAAAAAATGAGCCATTTCGCTAATGTTTTCGCCTTTCAGGCCGAACTGATGCATGCTATTCCAAAAGTTTAAGCTTACTGTTAAAAAAGAACCCATGTGCTCTACTGTTCAATCGATATTGCCACAGTAGTGCTTTTTCAGAAAGTGCTTGTCTGAAGGTGCTACTTGCCCGACAATCGTTTTTGAGATAAGTAACCATAAATGTCAGAGAAAACATGTATGGCGCTCCAAGGCATGCCTGCCTTCTCAAGGGCCGTGCCGATTCGCTGTCCTGGAACAGGGAGGCATCCCTGCGTATGCTGCCGAACGGCAGGGCGGCACGTAAGCGCCGACCCACTTTGCTCAGGTGCAATGCAGATAATAAGCCTGGCTCCGGTTCGACGGCCCAGATGCTACATTGCATAGAAGCGCTAATTCCTGGCTCTGCCCTCGTTTTAACGATGCTTTCTGATTTTTGATTAAAATTTTACTGTAATTAGCTTTTTTTACTGTAGTTGATTTTACTTTTTAAGCATAATTAATTTAAAAAAATATAAAAATAGAAAAAACATGTTAACTCATTAAGGACAATACAAAGGAACACGAAAAAAGAAAATACAAAAAAATCTAAAATATTTAAAAAAATTCAGAAAAGGACAAAATACTGAATAGTGAAAAAAAAGCAGAAATTAGAAGCAGAAACCGAAAAAAACCGAAACGAGCGGAGCTTAAGCCAAGCGGCTTCTGCGTTGGTTTTTTAAGATGTCAGTTTTTAATTTTAGTTTTTCTTTCTTTATTTTTTTGTGTTTTTCTCTCTTTTTTCTTCGTATTGTTGTAGAGATATAACATCATTCAATTTTTTTATTTTTCTTTATTTGTACTGAATAATTTTAAAAAAACTAATAACCATTAATAAGGTACAAAAGAAGTATCAGCTGGAAGCCGGTTGGTGCGGCGGCCGTATGGTGTGATGCCTGAGTTGTAGGTGACAGGTTTCTCAGCATGTGATGCATAAATACATGGGTTAGCTTTGGACACATGGCCCAAGTACGTATGAGGGAAGCCACATGAACACCGTGCGCTCGCGATTGCCCTGTAGAGATGCATGTTGAACCATGCAAAAGAGACAGCCTCCACTGTATGGATAAAATGGCCGACGCTTGGTTCTGTCGTTCCTGTAGCCCCTCTTGTAGCATGTTTCTATATGTTTGTGTTTTTTTTCTCTTGTTTATAGCTTTTAGCCGTAGATTATGACTTTTAGACTATTTATAAGTAAAAGTATGGAGTAATAAAAATTTACATATAATTTTGGTTTATATAAATGAAGTCGCTACAGTGTATATTACAATTAATTTATAGATTATATTTTTAAAAGATATTTTATTTAAAAACTAGTTATTATAAAAAAACTAAAAAATATTATTTTAAAAACTGAAAAGAAAATATCCTACAAGAACAACCTCTACCCATTCTATGATTAATCTTGTTAGATACTACACACTTGTGTTTTGGTCAGGTGACCAAATTGTATGCATAATGTGCTTGTTGAATATACAGCTCGCTTTCAGTAGTTTCGGACCTTTTCGATAGAATATCTATTTATGATTATTTTAAACTGTAGATTATAGTTTATGATTAATATTTTTAAATTCTAGGCTATTTGTGAGAGACAATATGTAGATAAAAAATAGTCGTATGCTATTTTGGCCGATATAGCAGAATTCGATATAGTTTGTATTACAATCTACCATAGACCCCATCTTAAAAAATACATCGTTTAGAAGCTAGTTACTATAACAAACATAAACTAAAACCTAAGCCAAGTGATTTCGAACCCACCCATTACTTCCCTAAGGGCATTTATAATAATTTGTCTTGTAAAATTGTCTTTAAAATTTCTATCTCATTTAAAGATAGAACTAGAGACAAACTCTTTAATAGTAAATTATTTCTTTAACTATTATATATTTTTTATCATAACTTCTTGTCTCACATTCTCTCACTATTTGTATTGGTTCGCAGGATTAAGTCATCTATTATATAAGAGACAACATATTACCTCTCCTCACCTGCTCTTTCCTCCGCATAGAATTTTACTTATTTAATATAATTAAGAGACAGTTGGGATGACACTGTTAGGGCATGTAAAATAGTTTATCTTTTAAGATTGTTTATAAGGCTTTCACTTCATCTAAAGATAGCACTAGAAACAGCCTCTCCAATAGTAAACTATTTTTTTAACTATTTTATACTATTTTCATCATAATTTTCTGTCTCATATCCTCTCACTATTTACGTTGATTTACGGACTCAATCATCTCTTACATAAGAAATAATATATTATCTTCTTTTTATAGAGAATTTTACTCAGCTAATAGATAGCTGAGATCTTTTTATACAGAATTTTACTCAGCTAAAAATAGCACTGTCGAAGAAGATACACCAAGGCGGAAAAGAATGGCGCATGCTCGTCGCTGCCGTACGTTTAGTCCTCCAATGGGCTACGTAGGTGCGTCCCGTTGAGCAGTGCGTGCTCGTTCCGTTCAGCAGGCGAGCTAGGGCATTTGGCGCGTCTGGACCGTTGGATCACGATCGTACGGTCAGAACCGAGCTGTTGGGAAGTCATCGGATTTCTAGGATCGCAACGGATGCGAACGGACTGCTGGTCCTCCGCTCGCCCGCCCTCGCGTAGTCGCGTAGCCTCCTGCCCTCCTCCCCGCCGTCGGTCAGGCCGCCTGCGAGCCGTCTCTGCTCTTGCCGCCGTCACCTTCTCCCTCGCCCCCCTATGCTTGCCGGCAAGGGAGAACTAGTTGGCAGCGCACAGGAATGCGGCTGGGCGGGAGAGGTCATCGGGGGCGAGGACCGGGGCCGTGGGGCGGGAGTTGCAGAGGTGAGGCGCGATAGAAGAGAGAGGAGACGAAGGTGAGGAAGAGACGGGAGGCGAGGTCAGCGACGGCGACGGTGAGCTTTTGGTCGCCTTTGCGGAGGAGAGGTGGGCTTTTGCCTCGGCGGCCACAGCGTGGAGGCCGGTTGCGTCGGACGATACCCTCGACGGCGATGGCGTGGAGGTCAGTGGTGGCGGACGAGCTCCGCCAAGTCGCTGAGATGCTATTGGGAAGAAAAGGCGCTAAGGGCTTAAATTCAAGCGCCAATTTGCTTGAGCAAACTCTAGGTACATGTTTCCTCTTTCTGTCTTTGATTTATTGCAGAATCTTTTCTTCCTACCAACAGTGCATGGTTTGATGTAGTTAGAATTGCTTTGGTACCAAAAGGGATATTTTCTTCCCTGGATCAATGATTCCAGAGCTATTGTCCCAAATGGATGGTGGGTACAGCTTTAGTCATGATGCCGTTGAAACAATGAGCACTATTGAAATTGAAATTTGAGTTTACATCTTTGCACGAATCTGACTACCCATAGGTAATCTTTGTGTTTATACTTAAGCTAACAAATTCCCTTTTGTGATTTCGCTTTGTCATGCAGGCTATCTCCAAGGACTACCATTGGTGCTGAAGGGCATTGGAAAAAGTAGTTTGCTAGGACTACTATTGCAAATTTGCAGGTTGTAGAGCCATCAGGGCCTCATCTAGCGATCATGTAAGTCCCTTGCACCTACCTACTCCGCATGTGAACTATGACAATTTGTAATTAATGTTTGTGGGCAGCCAGGGGCGGACCGAGAGAAGGATAAATGGGGGCCGAGGCCCCCACTCAATTTTAAATTTGTAGTGAAGTAATCAAATGTTTTAGTACTTGGCCCCCACTCGAGCGACTTCGTGGCCCCCACTCAAGCGATTTCGATGTCTAGATCTACTACGACGTTGTCATATGGCGTGGGTTGAGTGTAGAGCGCCCCCACTCAGTTTTTGTGCTGGGTCCGCCCCTGTGGGCAGCGAACTGAAATTTCATATAGTAAGATGGCCAATCATGATTAAGAAACAACTATATTGTGGCATAGAATTATAGCGAAGATGGGAGGTGAGCCACCCACCTACTAAGATCCAGTTCACTGTTCACAGACCACCTAGAAATTTGCAAGTGTAGTTGAAATATGCTCTCTTTTTATGCACGTAGAAAAATGATCCATTTCCTGTTATCATTTTCTGTTGTGCTGTGTCGAATGTTGATGTGCTAAACTATCATGGGGCCTCTCTTTTTTTTACTTATCCATTGCAAGAGGACATGCTACTTTTGTTTCCGATAATGTTGTTTTAGATGAATTGACTTTAGTTGGCATGGCATTCTCTAGTGAAACAATGTCTGATTTCCTCAAAATAAAGATGTCAATTTTGGAAATTTATTTGTTCTTTGATCCTACAAAAGGTTGATCTCGCATACTTGGTGGTTATAGTTCTACAAACCATAACAAAGATGCGAAGATTCAGGACCAATCTGGTTCAGGCTTCTTGGTTTTCAGGACACTTTTCTTTTTTTAGCAATGATATGCGAGTTTTGATGTCTTGTGAGTTGTGGATGATTGTGCCTTTGCGCATATTAACTGTGAGTTCTGAGTATTTGCGAGAATTGCCATATATTTGCATTATTGTGATCTACCTCTCCCTTGTTTACGGGATGCACATTCCTGTCTAGGAGCAGAGTGCAGAATGTTGATTATTGGTTTCTCGCTGCATATGCAGGTAATTCTCTGGATCCCAATGTGAGTAATACATTTCTTCTGCTGTTGTTTTTGTTTGCATATCCAGGAGATGGATATACACTTGAGATTACATTTATTTGAAATATTAACATGGTTTCACAATCACAACTGAAGAATAACTCTCCAATAGTATAGCATCAAAAAAATATAAAGGGATCGGTTGTGATCTGTAAAGCTGCACATAATAATTGTGCTAATATTTATGATTGTTTTGCATCTCATCCAGATGTATAACCAATTGGATGATGACTCATTATAGAATATTGTTTTTTTCCTATATCAGGACTATTTACTTGCTCAGCTATATTTTACTATATATCCTCAATTGTATGGTTCTCTTTTGGCGTCAACTGTTGAATCAATTAGGTAGTGAATGCCCGACCTTTCTGGGCAGAATTATGGATGATTTCATTGGAGGACTAAAGGAGTGCATGGTTTGAGAATAGCTGTTGCTGCAGCAGCAAGTGGCCTCAACCAGCAGCAGCAAGTGGTCTCAACCAAGAGGCCTGCCTTTTTTCCCCTTATGAATAGTGCTTGTCTTCGTCATGAGACCAATATGTCAGTATATATACACATACAGGTATAACATATATGCAGGAAACCCATCACACAACAGGGTAAATACATAGCTATATAATACATATTTAACACTAAACTCCTCAATTTTTGTAGAGAAACTGAGTTTTGGTGTAGTCGTGATTTTTGGAAGGGTAGTGTGGTTCTATTTTCATGCCATGTTTAAAGTTTTTACTGTGTTATTAGGTATATTAAGATTTCTTGCAGTGTAATGAACAATCTATTCTTTTCTTCCATTCTAATGTACTATATGAACATCCTTTCTTATATCTATGTATGTGCCCAGACTCATTTGAATTTCATATTGCTAACCATCCGTGTCTTTCCTTCACGAGAACTATCTAATCTCAAAATTGAAGATTTGTTTTAATGTCTGCTTTGAAGCCAGATTCAGCACTAAGTAGGCCACATTGTGTTCGGCTTAGCCTTGCTTTAAGGTGCCTATTCAGTCACACTCACAGTTATAATATCCACATCCCATATTATCACCGTGTTAACAGCAATCTTACGCCTTTTCCCAATGTGCTACCTCAATCAAGCAAACCAAAGTTGTGGTGGTGCTTGTTGTTGGTATTGAAACCACCATAAATCATCTGTATTTGTTATAGTTAGTCCTTTGTAGGTTTGCTCATCATCAATGGTTTACATGTTATGTTTGCATTCTTTAATTACCTATTTTTGTTTAATACACAATAGATCCTTCCATTTTTGGTTTTAGCAAGCGGTATGTTCCCTGTTTCCTGGTATTGATGTTGTGGGATATCGAACTATTAGCCATGACAATGAATTAATGTCTTCGATATCTTGCTATGCACGCACATGTTCCTATCACTAGGCATGTGGTTGTTCTGACAGCCAAAAATATATGTCCATTTCTTTATGTTGCATGCTATCCTGTAGCTATGTTTGGAGAATGGTCATTGCACATGTATTGACTATGCTTTCTTCTCTGCGGGCAAAAACATTGGACCCTTCATTTCTTACCATATTAGATTGCATGTGATCCTCAAATTTATTAAGGGTGAGTAACTGCGGAGTTCTATTTTCATTTCATGTTTAGAAATTGTGGTTTGTCGTTCACCAGATTAAGTTTGCTTGCTCTATTCATTTATGTTTTTGGATGTTCAATTGTTCATGCAACAAGATCCCTAGAAAGCTTTTTCTTGAGGCTTTTTGGGTCCAAATAAACCAAATCGCATGTGTATTGTAAATGGCATCTTATCTTATATGCTTATGTGGTCCAATTTCTTTCAGGTTTCATATTGCTAGCAATCAATGGTCAACTTGAACAGAAGTGTTAGATTGTCAAGCTCAAGATTTGTGTTGATATGAAGCCTACCACTTTTTTTTGTAAGAATAAGACCTTGTATTACCAAAGAGCCCAACAGGTCAATATATGTCCATATACAATATGCAAAAAAACACCTAGACTATATACGTATCTAACACTCCCTTAAATTCAAGGTGGATCAACAACATTGAGTTTGGAGAGGTAGAACTGATACTGAGCTCTAGTCTGTGCCTTGGTGAAGAAATCTGCTAACTAAAACTCTGAGGGTGCATACTGAAGATCAATAACTTTGTTGTGCACTTGTGATCGTATGTATGAGGCATCCACTCCAATGTGCTTCGTGAGCTCATGCTTTACAGGATCTCAAGCAATACTGATCGCACTAGTACTATCTGAGAGGAGAGGAGTCGGGGTAGAAGCAGAGACATCGAAATCCTCAAGTAACCACCGAAGCCAAGTGATCTCAGCTATCAACGACGCCATGGCTCTCAACTTTGCCTCAGCACTCGATCGGGAAACGACAGCCTGCTTCTTGATCTTCCAGGCAATCAGGGAGGAACCAAGAAAAACATAATAGGCAGAAACAAACCGGCGATCAGAGTGATCGCTAGCCCAGGTCGCATCAGAGTATGCCTGAAGCTGCAAGGAACTGGAGCAAGGAAAGAAAAGGTGACAGGTGATAGTCCCACGAAGATTTCGCAGAACACGGAGAAGGTGACTGTAGTGGAGTTGAGTAGGAGCAAAGACGAATTGACTCAGGATGTGAACTGGATGAGAAATGTCAGGGCGAGTGATCCCAAGATAGATAAAGCTCCTGATAAGATGGCGATAGCGAGTGAGATCCTCAAGAGGCTCATCATCGATGGGCCGAAGGTTAACGGCAAGCTCCATAGGAGTATCCACCACATGCTACTCAGTGAGATAAGTGCGAGTAAGGATGTCCAAAATGAATGCTGTTAGGAGAGATGTAGCCCTCGGGTATAGAAGTGATCTCAATCTCAAGAAAGTAACGAAGAGGACCCAAATTAGACATCAAGAACTGCACACTGAGATGCTCCTTCACAAAAGTGATGTACTAAGAGCCATCGCATGTAATGATCATATCATCCACAGAGAAGGAGAAGCGTCTGACCTCGAGGAAGATGTGAACAAGGAGAGCGGGATCGTGATCACTGGCGGAAAAGCCGACGGTAGTGACAACAGAGGAAAAATGGTCAAACCAAGCACGAGGGACTTGTTTGAGCCCATAGAGAGAAACGAAGGCGACAGACCGTACCAACAGGAACAGAATACCCAGGAGACGACTGCATGTAGACTAGACATTCTTGATGTCCAACTGAAAAATAGGCCACTGTCGAACAGAGACCATAGCAAGGAGAGTGCGAACATTGGTTATGTGAGCAACAAGAGTGAAAATTTCATCATAGTTACGGCCATACTTCTGTTGAAAGCCACACACCACAAAAAAGATCTTTGTAGTGCTCAAGAAAACCATCCAAGCGGGTCTTGATCTCGTATACCTACTTGCACGTGATAGGAGTGACTCGTGCGGCTAAGGGTACAAGATCCTAAGTGCTAGTACACTCCAAAACAGCAATCTCCTCAGACATCGCGAGCTGCCACTCAAGGTGAGCAGTTGCTTCGCGATAAGTCAAAGGCTTAGAAGTGGTAGTGGTTGCAAAGCCATAGCGCTCAAGCTGCCTAATAGTGTGGCGATCGCAAAGATCGTATCTGGGAGGAGAGGGTGGAGCAGGACCCAACAAGGACGGAGAAGAAGAACTGGGAACAGGGCCCAATAAGGAGGGAGAGCCAACTGGGGAGGGAGGAAACCGAGGACAACGAGAGTAGCGCAGAGAAAAAGGTGAAACCTCAACAAGAGAGTGGGAAGGAACCTTCGACAGAGGTGGAAGAGGAGCAACCAAAGGAGAGGGAGACAAAGGAGGTGGATGAGGCGAAGCAGCAGTGGAAGTAGGTGGAGTAGGCAAAATAGTAGTTGGTGGCAAAGAGTGAGGAAAAGTTAAAAACAAAATCAACTCAACAAGAGAATCAGGCCTAACTATGGAAGAACAAGGGTAGTAAGGTCGGGACTAATCGAAAGTGACATTCCGGGAAATCCTCATCCGGTGAGCAATAGGGTCGTAGCAGCGATAACCCTTATGCTCAGGACTGTAGCTAAGAAAAACACGTTCAACTAACTGAGCAGTCAACTTAGTGCGCTCATGAGATGGAAGAAGGACGAAGTAGACTCAGCTGAAACTGCGAAGGTGATCGTACTTTGAGGATCGACCAAAAAGACGCTCGACAGGAGTAGAACCCTGAAGTGCTGTGGAAGGCTGTATGTTAATAAGGAAAGCAGTAGTGGAGACAGCCTTATCTTAAAAGTAGGGGAACAGAAGAAGCAAGCATGAGGTCTCGAGCGGTCTCAAGTGACGATGCTTACGCTCAGACACCGTTCTAAGCACGAACACCAGGACAAGAGTACTGGGGAAGAATGCATTGTTAAGTGAGAAAACAACGAAAGGCAGTAGAGAGATACTCGTCAGCAGAGTCAGCATGAAACACACGAATAGCCAAATCAAACTGAGTGCAAACCATAGTGGCGAAACTCTGATAAATAGAGAGAACCTGATTGCGAGAGGATATAAAATAGAGCTAAGTGTGATGAGAATAATTATCAATCAAAATCACATAATAACGATGACCTCCTTTCGAAACGAAGAGAGTCGGATCTCAAACATCAGAGTGTACAAGATCAAAAGGACGAGTAGAAATAGAGTCACTAGAGGGATAGCGGAGCTGCAGCTGCATGCCAAGCTCGTAACCCATACAATGTAAAGAGGTGTCCCCAGAAATAGATTCAAGAACACCACGATCGACAAGTGATGAAAGACGTGATCCACAAAGATGACCGAGACGATGGTACCACTAAGCGAAGGAGGTAGTGGAGGACGCAACAAGACCAAAGAGAGTGGTAGCGGCTGACTAGCTGGTGGAGACAGCGGAAGGCAGATGAAGGCAGTCTAGCTCCCAAAGGCGCTGCGAATCACGGCGGTGAAGGCCAGTACCAAGCAGAGTCCTCGTGCGGTGATCCTGAACATAAGAAGAGTCAGACTCAAAAACAACACGATAGTAGTGATAAGCGATCTAACCAGTCGACATAAGTTGCATAGTAAGCTGATGAACATGAGAGACTGCAGGAACATGAAAGGAGTAGGTAGAAAGTGTGCCTTGACCTTCAACAGACAGAGAGGTACCATCTGCAGTCCGAACAGTGGAAGGAAAGATTGTGGGTTGCATGGAAGTGAGATGTGTGGAATCTGGTGTCATGTGAAAAGAAGTGCCAAAATCTAAAACCCACAGAGACAAGAGACCTGACAAGAGAGGAGGTGAAGGCATGGAAGACTGTTGAGAAACAAGAGCCAGACGAGCTAAATCCGAGGAGTCTGAGGACGAGCCGACACCGAGGCGTTGAAGGGGCGAGAGTAGCTGTTGTGCGGCATCACCGGAGGAGCCCTAGCGAGAGGCACCAACTCCTGAGGAGGAACCACCAGAGCTCTTCAGAGGACGTCCACCCCGGCGACCCTGGTCCCTCCTCCGTTTGTAGCAGTTCTAATACTTGTAACCCTCATGCTGGCAGTAGGTGTAGTGGAGACCCGTAGTAGAAGCAGTAGCTACAGGGGCGCTGGGAGCTGTGGCCAGCCTATGGAAGGGATCTCGGTTGGTGCTGAAGAAACATGCGCTGAGACAGATCTATGTTGTCACGGCAACAAGACGAGGCGAGGCGCTCCGGAGGTGCCAGGACGCCTAGGCGCCTAGGCGGGCGTCTAGGCGATGATTAGACGATGGTAGGGAAAATAAGAAAATAGGATAGTTTATACTTTATAGTTGACAGTTTGACACATACATTATTATAATGTATAGACTATAAAGCAGCAATAAATCTGTGCAAAATTAAGCACTGTATACCTTCAAGTGATGCTTTCCAAGAGGCAGATGAAACATCCAGAAGCTTCAACAAATCACCTGAAATAATATTGATAGAATCATTAGAATTGTTTTCCTGCATGAGAATTAAAGGCTTTAGTTATATTGAGTATTTGAGTACATAAGAATAAACTGACAAACATCACAACACAAGTCCACATTCCACAACTAGCAGTACAAATTCATAATACAAGTCCATAACATCACAAGTCCACAACTAGCAGTACATAAACATTTCCAAATCATTCATCATCCAACATGAACACATCCAAATGCTCATCATCATTAGCATTTCCTTCATCCATCTGTTCAGTAGTAGATGGTTGTTGGCCAAAATCATCTTCAATTTCCTCATCATCACAAACATCTTCTTCATTGTCGGAATCTTCTTCATGAGTGTTTGATGTAGAACTAGAATCTTGACGTCGAGAATAACAAATGCCATCCCCACAAGCTCTCCTAGGAACATTGCGACCTCGAAGCGATCTCGATGCGCCGATGGCCTCATCAACATGAGCCCATGAAAGATCATCATCACCTCCATGGACTTGTGCTATATCCTTTTCAACCCATTTATTTGTCCATTGGAACTTTTCTAGGAGCAAAGGGTTAAACTTTTTACCTTCAGATTTAAGCTTTTGAAATCTAGTTGAAATCTTTGTATTGTATTGGACATAAACCAAGTCATTAAGCTTCTTATGCTCCAATCAGTTCCACTTTCTGGTATGAATCTGAAATTGAAAGAAGAACATCATCAAATTATATGAAATATTGTATGATGCTATGATTGCATATCAATTTGATTAGTTTATGTGCTTACGAACTCAAAAGTACTCCAATTACGCTCGCAACCGGAGGACGAACAACAAAGGCTTGTTATACGCTTTGCAATATTTTGGAGCGGCAAAGCTTCACCTCCATATGCTTTCCACCAATCAACTGAAATGACATAAAAATCAGCACCAATCAAATTTTAAGAATTATAGCTAATTTGCTTGTAAAGTACAAAGTGAATAGTGAATACAAATAGACTTACGAGGACTCTTCGTTTTTCTTTGCATCTTTGGTAGTATGCCACTGAATGTGCCACGAGTGCAGATGCCGGATCCGGAGGCGGCGGTGCGAAGGCGCGAAGTCGCGGGCAGAGGACCGGAGACGGAGGCGCGGAGTCGGGGCGGAGGGCCGAGGCGGAGGCGGTGGGGAACCGAGGACGAGTGAAGATGCCAGATTCGGAGGCGGCGGTGCGGAGGCGTGGAGTCGCGGGTGGAGGACCAGAGGCGGAGGCGGCGGGGAGCCGGGGACGAGCAAAGAGCCGAAGACGCCGGATATCCTCTAGGCGAGTGGTTCTCTCTCACTCCCTTTCATATCCATTCCCACCCCTTTAACAGCTTCTACTCTAGGCGAGCGCCTGGACGCTCTAGTCGACCGCCTAACTTTGAAAAATTAGGCGACAGCCCCTGGCGTCCACCTTGAAGCGCCAGGACGCCTAGGCGTCGCCTAGGCGATGCCTTGATAACATAGAGACAGATAAGGCAGCTTGCATCTGAGCGGCGCCATGGAGATGAGTCTCCTCAGCACACACAACCATGACAGCCTCCACTAAGCTCGAGCGCGGGTGACGAGTCAGAAGCTGAGCTCGCATAGTCTCGAACTCAGGTCGGAGACGTGTCAGAAAGTCGTAGAGACGGTGAGTCTCCTGGTGAGCACGGAGCCGCACACAGTAGAGACAGGTCCTACAAGCATCCGACCCCAAAGAGTCAAGTTGATACTACACCTCAGACACCTGCTGGTAGAAGTCATCGATGGTGGCATCAAGTTGCTGAAGGGATGAGCTTGGTGCACGACTGAGAGATATATAGCATCACTCATCGGTTGATACTGAGCTTGGAGGTGCTTCCACATAAGCTGTGTCATCGGCAGCTCCATCACATCCATGGAGATAGTCACTGTCATGCTACCAGCATGGCAGTAGCACGAGTCTTAGCCTCCTGCCACCGCTCGTAGGCATGCAGGGTAAACTGATAGAGCTCCAGGGCCTCCTCCAACGCATCATTGGTCTCATCCTGAGCTGCCTGATCCACATTAGCAGGGAGAGCGGGCTGGATGGGCGGTGTAGGGTGAGGCGGGTAGGGGGTGCTTGTCAGTGAGATGACCCCACAAACGTCAGCTGTTGAGGAGAATCATCAGGTGAACCGCCTACTCCCAAAAATTTGTCCCGTCAAAACGAATAGCGGGGAACGGGATAGCGAAGGAGCCGCCCTTGCCATCCGGAGCAGATCGGACCGATTCTTTTCAGTGGCGGTGGCCGGCGGTGGCGGCCGAGGCTGGTTGGGGTGACGGTCGCTGGAGTTGGAGACGGACGGGGCGGGGTCGGTTGGGGCTAGCTGGGATGTTGGAGACGACCTAGGATGGGAGCCGGTCGAGGTTGGCCGGAGCAGGCGACGTTGGCCGGTGTGGGAGTCGCCGGTGGTGAGGAGAAGGGCCGGCAGTTGCCGGCGTGGGCGTGCGCCGGCGCCGAGGAGGAGTGCAGACGGGCACGTGTGAGCATGGGCGGGACGCGTGTGTCGGTGTGGACGCACATAGGTGGCGGCGTCCAGATCCGATGCCACCTGGAGAGAGGAGCAGATTGCAGCGGGCTTGGAGGACGGCTCGGGGGCGCACACGTGCGAGATAAGTGAGGAGGAGAGGGAGAGGGCGGTCTGGCGGCGGCGGTCAGCCAAAGCCTAACCCTAACCTTGCTCTAATACCATGTAAGCATGAGACCTTGTATTACCAAAGGGCCCAACAGGTCAATATATGCCCATATACAATGTGCAAAGAACCCCTTAGACTATAGACATATATAACAATTTTCAAGTTAGTCTTCATAATATCCACATCTCACATTTTCCCCAGCTGCTCATACCTGTTTGCAGTGATATTCTTCCATTTCTTTTGTTTTGGTGAGCAAAGTAGATGTGAGTTCAAACTTTTGGTTATTGTCAGTCTTGGTAGTATATGTTGGCCATGCATAAAGATAAGCCTACCATTATTAGGACATTCTCTTGGCGTAAAAATGTTTGCCATGAAAAGGAGGCCTCCTTGCCTCTTCTATGCGTCTAATCTGCCTCCGAGTTTCCATCTAGGAAATCAATTTCGCTATCTCATTGTTTTTGTGTTCCTAAGGTACCTTTTAACTTATATCTCCCTTGTTTAAGAGAGTAAATTTTGATGTGGATGAGGTAAAAAATGGCAGCCTGAAGAGATTGGCACTATTTCTGTGCACTAGCAATGTAAAATAGCTCTATTTACCTTTACAACAAAATCAAAGCCTGTCATCAATATGGAGTTGTGCTTGATCTCATTTTGGACTTTTAATTTATCTTGGTTTATTTCATGCTGAAGATCCTCCAAACCATCCTTGAAGTTAAGGCAGCGCTCACGTTGGCTTAAAAGCCAACTTCAGAAACTGGCGTTAGCTTTTTTTTTTTTACTATTTCATTTTTTTATGTTTATTTTTTGGTTTTTTTATGTATTTATTTGCGTTGTCTATGATGGGCTAACATGTTTTTATTTTCTATTTTTAAATTTTTTAAAATTTAATTATATCAAATAAGCTAACTCAGTTACAGTAAAAAAATAAACCAACTACAATAAAAAAGCTATAAGCTACCGTCATTCTGAACGCCTCTTAATATAGCATGCTGGGAAAGATACTGCTTGCCTAGCCGCTTTTCGAGATGTTTACATTTCCACAACCAGTATAAAGTACTGTTTTTTAATAGCGCTTATGCATTGCAGACATAGCACATAGGAGGTATTCAATAAAACTCGAGGTTGTTTCTTGCCTATTTGAGCATATAATTGCAGGCAGTAGTTTTCCTATTTTTCTTATGCCTTTCATTGCATTCTTTCAGGGCAATCCCCATGGTGATAGGTAGCCAGGTCTACTTTGTAACTAGCAGTACCAGTACCAGAAGAAGCAATCTCGGGCTGAAGGACCGCAATAGGAGAAGGTGCAAACTCTTGGATCTCTTTCCCTTTACTTCTCTATTTTGTATGCATTTATTGTATGATTAGAGCTCCTAAGATATACCCTGCTACCATTTTTTTTTTCACTACTTGCTCATAGAACATAAGGTCTGATTTTGTTACTTCAAACTGAAAGTGTTCTCTTGCGGTCTTGCCACAATTACCTGAAGGTTGACACCACTGATTGGCAAAACAATGGCTGTCGTTTCATCATGGAATAGTGACCGATAACCATTCACATGTTATCCAGTGGGTAATATTGCAAGCTGGTGGAAATCGAACTCGGACTTCAGTTAAAGAGAAGAGGCACCATACAGTTACACTACGTAACGGTTGGCGAAGGTGGCTGTTTCGAATCATCCTAGTCACCAGTGCTGCGCCGACGAACGCCCGTCCTGTTCGAGTTAATGGGATCGATCCCATCTTGGTCGGTCATCATGGTCAGACTGACATTTTCGTCGTCGGGTGCCCAACCAAATCATGGGCCTTAGTTACCTCCCCTCCCCGTTAATTAAGCACCCTGCAACATGCCGCCATGTCCTTTCGTCAAGAGAAGACGTGCGGTTGTGCGATCGATCGATCGACATATCACGTGTGCTAGCTTACGGCCGGCCGGTATGTCGATCGAAGTCTCGTCGATCGTTGATCCCTCTCGGGCCGCGCCACGGCAGGGAAGCCCCGCGAGAGCGACCTTGCGCGCCATGAACGCCTCGTACGTTCCGGCTCCGCCGTGCTTTGGTAGTCTTGCCGTCTTGCCCTAGGCGCGCCTTCTCTTATCTCCGTCGACACGCCGCACTGCCGGTTTCACCAACCATGTGGACCGAAAAGAACAAGCTACTACGAGGCTGGCAAAGCTAGAGCTACAAAGTTAGGGATGTGATAGGGACAGTAGGACATGCATTCGCTATGTTAGGGATTGGTTGGACCATGAGGCCGGCGTCAAGGGATCGCGGAAGAACAAGGGTTGGTGGCGTGACAAGAGCTGCTTGGTTTATTTATGTCCCTTGATTGTTTGCGTGCGTACGAACAAAGTATTTACGAGCAATGACTTGCAGATCGAAAATGGTCATCCGGTATAGAACTGGAGGATATGAAATTAATCACATACGAAGCTAGTGCACGGCACAATTCAATTAGACTGCCCGCATATAGCAGCTAAGAAACCGGACTAGTATATAATCTGAACTGTGTAAATTAACTCGCCGCATGCATCATCCTTCCGGTTGTCCTTGCCTTTTCTGCCAGTAAACTGACGAATTGAATCTGTCACATGCACGCAACTTGTGGGACGCAGATCTGGTACATGACGCAGAGGTGAACCAGCAACTTGTGGGAAATAGGTCTGGTACATGACCCAGTTTCTATTATGAAATTAAGAAAGAAAGCATCCAGTAGAACTCACAGATCTTCTTCCATCCGCAATTAGCACACTCAAATTGAGTTTAGCAAAGAAACACATGCTTAGTTTTGTCAAAGTCCAGGGAGAAGAACGTTGAAAGTTGAAACTCGGGGCATGCAGGATTCTGGTAGGCGCTGCCGCCTGCTGACAGCATTATAGGCTCGGTTCAGAAGTACCATGGCTTTTGGCTTTTAGCTAATTGAGAGAGATTGGAGGGTAAGGGACCATCCGTTGTATTTTGCGAGGGTATTTTAGTAATTTCTCAATTGAGAAAAAAAAATAAATGAAAAAGGAAAAAGGAAGGGGACCCACCAATACCAAACCGAAGACATAAGGGGAGGAGACCTAGTCTCCTCCCGTGCGGCGCTTCACTTGGTGGATCCGGTCTTCGGGGCGGCGATGAGGTGGCGTAGGCAGTGCTTGCGGCCCGAGGGCTTTGGCTCCTGCCGTTGGTGGCCACCGCGCTGAGCTCCTCTCCCTTCTCCTCCTCTCGACTATATAAGGAGGTCACCCCCTCCCTTGAGAAGTATCGGGTGAAAGATCCAGTGAGCTCTCTCTTCAATCCATTCTTTTCCTCCCAATTTGGCTTTGGAGCTTGGTCCTTAGGGCTACTTCTCTGTTGCATAACCGCTGATCTCGGTGGTGATCTATGGTCCCTGGTGCTCAATGGTGAGGCGCACTAGGCCGGTGCTTCTCGGTGTTCTTGTGCGTCATCTCCTTCATCTCGGCTTTGCTAGTTTTGGTGTGTCCCAAACGGCAAAATGAAGCATTGTATCTTCGACTACCACGCCCTCTCATCGCAGCACAGCGAGGCATTAGGTTTTCTAGGTCAGCACCTATGAGTGTGCCTTGCCTGTTCTTCTCAGTGTCTTTGAGTGCCATCCGCTGTGTGAGATTCTTTACTACTCTTTGTGTATTACATGTTTTGTGAGCCGTAGTAGTTGATTACATACTGTGAATTTTCTAGTACCGGGAGACATTATTTGTAATGCTTGTTGGCTATGGGATTAAATGCTCTATGAAGAAATTTGTCGCATGTTGAAATTGATATTATTATCAAGTTTAGATTTGTGCTCTATTAGTAGTGCTTACTGCTGTCATTTGATTCTTAGCATCTTGATAGTTTACTGTCGGTTATGCTGGTTGTTCTCTTTACTGAGATCCCTAGTTTTCAATACTCTGTAGCATGTTCTCGGCTCTTTAGTAGGAGTTCTTGTTGTCTTACATATTCTGTGGACATGTGTTTTTGAAGATGATCATCTAATCTTAAAACTGTTAAGCATACTGTTTTTGAGGTCATTCCTTTTTGTTGATACCCTGTTAGACCTACAGTAATTTATGTGAATGCTTATTTATGTGACAACACAGTAAAACAAATTTTAGAGCTCATAATCTGAATTTTGATTGTCATTTCAAATTGTGAAGAGTATTGACAAAGTATTGAGAAGGCCAAGTTTTAAGTCTTGAGCAACTCTACTTCTCAGAGCAAAATATCAATTAAAATTGAGCATTAGGCTGTTATAATTGATTCCTTTATCATGAAATTGTATTATATGCTCCTTTTAGCAAGTATCATGTTTCATGCTTCAAGTGTATGCTTTTATATAAATGACATGGAAGAATTACATGTTTATATGCAATTTTTGTTATTTATATACTGTTGAAAATATGCTTTATTATGCTGAAATTAAATCTGAATATTTGCTTATACCATATTATTCACAACACCATCGCATTGAAAAGTCACTATATTTAAAGCGGCTCCTGCAATAACTCTTACAAACGGCTTATAGAAACTATTTTGAGAAGCCACTCCGTTTAAAAAATGACTTCTAGAAGTCAAAAGCTTGAGGGCCTGTTCGTATTGGTTTTATCTTCTGCCTTTTGCTTAGAGAAGCCAAAGTCAATATGAGCTCCCTCGCTTCTATATGTCATTTCTATCAGACAATACTTTTCACTTTGACATCATATGGTGGTCCGAATATTATATACCTTTTATTGCACTATCTTTCTTACATAATACACTCAACAAAAAGCCATAAATCAATATGAACACCCTACCTTTTATCAGTTATTACTATTCATCAGTCATAACAAAAAAAATCATCAGCAAAAAGGCCCTAGAATAGGGCCAATGGACATCCAAACTAACTTGCAAATGGAAGGCTCTACTTATTGGGTTGTTTCTCCTTGAGATTTATGGCTTATGTATCGTAGCTATATGACTTTTTATAAAAATTGTGTATTTTTTAAAGCGGAGTCTAAAAGTTAATTGTGGTATACATTATGCTAACTTCATATGTACTAATCAAAATTATATATAAGTATTTATCTCTTCATAATCTCTTTCACAAATAGACAAAAATCAAAATGCATAAACTAAATAGTCTAAGCCATAAGGCAAAATAGGCAGCGATCAACTCAGCTTCCAGACGCGACGATGGGCGACATTTTCACTGTAGCAACAATTTTGGTACTGTAGCATTTTTGTCCTTATTCAAAAAATTTTTTTGCGTTTTTTGCGTATTTTTGCGTTTTATTTTTTCCATATTCCTTTGCATCGTCCGCTCTAGATTAGTGTGCCGTTTTTATTTTTATATTTTTTAAATTTAATTATGCTCAATAAGCTAACTCAGCTACAGTATTTTTTCAACCAACTACAATATTTTTTCCACAAAACCAAAAACCATAGCTATTCCGAACACCCCATGATCCACCGGAATTTGTTCGATCAGTGTTTCAATATAATACAACGACCGATAGCTCTGACCTTTCTGCCGCTAGGTGCTCGTTCATAAATGTTGACTGACCCTAGCTTCCGGTGGTGCCGTGGTGGTCTTACTTCTTACTTGTAGACTGATGTCAGAGCTGCGTCCTCAAGGATCGATGTAATGCATCTCGGACAGACGGAAATGCCACTAGCTAATGCCGATGTCAGAGCCCGTTTATTTTGATTCGAACTTCTGATTTTTTATTTATTGTCCATTATTTTTAAAGTTTGCTTTTTTCTAGTTTTTTACTTTTTTATTTTTAAATTTAATCAGTTACAGTAAAAATAACTATAAATCATAGCTTATTAGGCCTAATTAAGCATCCCAAGTATCACGTACTGTGCTCGTGAAAGAAGGAACAACGGATGGTTGATCCGCCACTCCGCCTATAACTCTCCAAGCTCCCGACCCGACCGCTCGATCCGTGTATCGCTTGCTCCAAAACCCACCACCGATCTGCGCAGATCGTCCGAATAATTTGCCCCGGCAGGCGCGCGCATGGGCGAGTGCCGTACCAATCAATCAGGGCTAGTTACGCCTTTTGCCATCGCCATCGCCATCGCCATCTCGATCGCGCGCGGCAAGGCGATCGGCGGCTTCGAGCCACGTACGCACAGAGCGCGGCAGGGGACGGGATCCGTGGGTGGGTCGCACAAAAAAAAAAAAAACGGAGCTACGGCGAGCCCGTGCCCCGTGGATGGGCCATAGGCGTGGCTAGTGCGCCCACGCCGGCAGCCGCATCGATCGCATTAACGCCCTCGTCGGTCAGAGGTGCTAGATTAGCTGCAAGCTATTATACTCCATGATCACGGGCAGCACGACGGACCGGCCCGATTAATGGAGTATCCAGCAAGAACTGCGCTATACAAGGCCTATGTAGACTCTGCACGAGATCGGATCCTAGTATCCTACATCCTGCAGTGTCAAAAAGGCTAGGGCTTCATTCAGGAACCATCACCCCGCCTGTTCGTCTGCCACGGTAAAAAAACGAAACCGTTCCGCCACGATGAGAGCATCATACATGCTCAGATGAATCCGCTACGCTAGGAGCGCACACACGCATGCGATTCCATTGGTTCATTCACCGCAACAGCATCGCCCGTGCAACACGCTGACATATTGTGCACCTGTACCGGCCCGGCCTGTAGGAACGCATGCAGTGCGGCCTTGATATATCTAAAGGGAAGTGACGCAGAAGCTGCACGCGCGTGACAAACATTCATACCTAGCTAGCTTAAAGCAGCCGTACGTGAGAAGAATGCGAAGGAACGGAACTCACAAGTATTTTTAGATCGACGTGTATGGTTGTTGTACGTTTGACGATCGAGAAATGTGGGTATCGCAGATCGAGCGAGCCACATGCATTATATATATGTGCATACCAAACTGAGGCGGCAGCCGTTTGTTCAACTCTCAACCACGCATGCGAGCACCCTTACAGATCTAATGATCTAGCTTCCGGTATCAAGAGAATGCATGCATGCACCGCACGCATATAATTGGGAGCCAATGGCAGATGCCTAGCTCATGTGCTCGTGCCAGGCAGCCAGATGCCGTTGCAACTGCATGCATCCACAAAAACACATTTCTGGAACAGGCAATTTGTCTCGAAAGCACACATGCATGATGAAGCATATGTGAGCAGGGACCAATCCGGCCGTCCTTAAATTCAGAAAGAGTAAGTGGGGTTTGTAGAAATTATTCTTACGTTGTGGCATGTTTCTTTTACAACTTTATTCCTCTCAGAATTTTATTGTTAGTATCGCTGATAGTAGCATAATTAAATCCTAGCTAATCAGATATATTGAATAAAAAAAGAATGCACGCCTCGTATTTATTTTGGATATGTAAAAGAGCCCCATGGAGACCCCGACAATCTGGTTCCTGTGCTCCTTTCCCCCCTTTTCCCTATTCACGGACGCACGGTGCGCATGTCGGACATGTCTGACCCCGGCCTGGTACATCACATGGCCTCGCCAGCTCGTTCGTGTGTACGTGATGTGTCGCAAGATCGAAGCTAAGGATGGGATTGGCCGACGTGGGGAGGGTGTGAGGAGCTGCACAAACTAAACCAAGCCACAGCCACATTGCTTCCGGTGGAGGAGACCATCTTGGAGGCGAAGAGCTCGTTTCGTTATGATTTTGCCCCTATATTACTCTGAAAGAATGAACAAAAACAAATGGTTAGTACCATTATTAATCGGATCAGGTTAGCTAGTCGCGTAATTCAGTACAAAAGACTACATTGGACTGATGTACTAGAATGGCCGAATAATCTCTCTTAACTTACCTTTGTTTTGTACTTACGTTCCTACTGTTTTCATTAAAAAAGAATCCAGATTATGTTTCAATCTCCTGGTATATAACATTTGGACCAGTAAAGGAGTGACTTGTTAATACGCTGGTGTAGAACATATAATAGTACTACCACGAAGTTGGGCTTCAGAGAGCATGTTGCTCGATGTGACTCTCGTAAAGCAAATGACGGGGTTACTGGGTGCGCTCAATGATTGGGAAGCCTTGTTCCCAACTGCTCGCGGAGGGATTTGGGCGGGCCGTGACAAAAGAAAAATCTGCACGAGGTCTGTAATTGCATAGGCGCACAGGGACAGGATCCTAGGCTAGCTATAGTAGGTCTGTTGCTTTTGTTAGTTATAGGATAACCTTTTTAAGGTAGTTAGGAAAGCCATCACTGTTTTGGCATGTAGTAAATTGTTTTTTCAATTCTAGTCCCCGCTTGTGCAGGATTACAGAGACAGCTCCTTAATCACGACAACAACGGTAGACGACGTGTATCACTTGCCATGCTATTCGACCGTAATAGGTTCTACCATGGTGTCCAAACGTAGCAGCTCCTGCTGTAGTACCGCACTAGAGTAGGATTAGCTGGCTCGTGGGCACATGCATAGAGCCAGCAACGGTGCTCCAACCTAGCATTTCCTATTGCAGTCCTACAACGCTACAGGTCCTTTAGATTGTTGCTGTAATAGAAAAACGCAACAGATACACATATCATTTATCGCTGCTAATGTGGTTATACACAGGGCCGAAAGTGCAATTTCTCATGAGAGAGGGCCCAAAGTTACAAAAAGAAAACGCCGGGGGCAAACAAGGCAAAGCTCCACTGTGATGCCATCCAAAGTCCACAGGCTTTTGGGTCGTGATGAGTGACAACGTCTGAGCGTCTGACAGGTTGGTGAGGGGCAGCGAGTTGGCGCGTGTTGCTCGGGTCCAGCCGCCCAAGTGGTCACTGATCACATCCAAATCAAATAGGAGTACCATGCGGACCAGCGGAGTGGTCTTGCCGACTACCGTTGGATACTTGGATTCTTGGCATCAAAACCCATAGTATATCAAACCAAGGTGGTAGAGGCAGTGTTTTTTTTAAAAAAACAATATTGTGCATCGCAGTACTATTTGTTGGTCTTGTTCAGAGAGGTTTAGCTCTCTCGTGGGTTGTGGGTTTTTTTTTTTGAGGAACGATTGTGGATGCTATTTGTTTTATTTACTTTGCATAATTTGGTAGATATGGATTTTTTTAGTTCACAGAATTATGCCATCTACTGATCAAATACTTGATGCGATCTATTTTTGTCTAACAAGAATGGCAGGATCAAATTTTGCTGAAGTTTTAAGGACGTGGATACCTCTATAAAGGTCGAATCCTCAATGTTGTGTGCAGTTCATCGCATCCTAGAGAAACGGGCATTCCTTTTTCGAAGAAAAGAAATTAGAAAGGTCAAATCCTTAATGTTGTGTGCAGTTCATCTTATCCTAGAGAAACGGGCATTCTTTTTTCGAAGAAAAGAAAGGAAAAAAAATAGAAGTTGCACGAGCCCTTTGTAACAAAAGCCCCCATGGCCTGGCCTTGAAAAGTGGGCTGCCGTATGCCATGACCAAGCGCGCAAGCGTCTGGCATTGCCGCCTAGCTTTTGAGGCCTGCTTAAAACGAGAACGTTAAAAACGGGCCCAGAATTGCCCTTTGTCCGCATCACAAACCTTTTCGCTGAAGGCCCACAGGGCTGCAGCCCGGCCGCCGGGGGATATACGATCATGTGATTATGCGAGCGTTCCGTGTGCGACGTCTGGCGCTGGCTGGGACGACGTGACGAGGCGTGCAACGGTGTCGCCCGGCGTCATTTCTGGGGCAGCCACGCGCTACGGAGCGGCGGCCCGCCGCCCGCGCCCCTCCTGTCTCGGTCACCGAGCAAGCACGGAGCTGGTAACTAGTTCGTCGTGGGAAAAGGATCAACCGTGCTGCCGCGTGACAGAACTGATCTTTTTTAGGTAGGTTTTGTTATTTTTTAAGAGTTTATTTCGTATTTAAAAAGTATTTGTTATAAATACTAGAATTAGTTTGTTATTTCTTTTAGATACGTAGAGTCTTTGTTGAATACATATAATCTTTTGCTCTCAGGAAAAGAACACCCTGTAATCAGTCTTAGGCTGTGCTCATTACGGCTTCGCATTGGTCGCTAGCGTTCAACGATTGCGTCCGTGGGCACTGTAGTTATAGTAAAAAAAATTTTCTTTTCTTTCTTTTCTTTTGTTTTTTTCCGTATTCTTTTACATCGTTCACTCTAGATTAATGTGTCGTTTTTTTATTTTTTTTATTTTTTAAATTTTAATTATATTTAATAAATCAACTCAGTTACAATAAAAAATAAATCAGCTACAGTAAAATTTTAGTAAAAATTAAAAATTATCGCTATTCTAAACAGAGAATATGTCAAGAACAGAAGAGCACGTCCGGCGGAGGTGCAGGTGCTGTTCCTTGGCTTGTGGTCTTGTGGACGCAGGCGAGGCCACCTCACTCGTCCCCTCGGTCACATCGGGGGAAGGCAAGGACCGGTGGGTCCCCCGGAAGAAAAGGAGGGCACCGTTCTGAATTCCAGACCAGCACCCAGGTAACCGAGTGCAGCGTGTAACGCACTCGCGGCGCCGTGCTGGCGACGAGTATTTGGCAAATTTACCGCCATAACACCGTACAAAAACGGAAGACCGTTCGGGAGGTTTAGGTCTACTCACTTTAGATTTAAACTTCTGACTTTTAATTTATTTTTTATTTTTTATAATTTTTATTTTTCTGATTTTTTTAGTATTTTTAAGTTTTCATCAGTTTTTATATTCATTTGTATTATATATAATGAACTAACCTATTTTTTATTTTTTATTTTTTAAAATCAATTATGTTCAATAAATCATATTTACTATAATATAATTTTAGTAAATTATAGTATAATTTTAATTATAAATTATCAAATTTTAGTCCAATCCAATGATCTCTTGGAAGGAAAGCCGGTGCTCTTTGTAAACGTTCTGCTTTGCTAATCGGAGCGTTCGATGCCCGCAAGGTCAGATAGACTCGCAGCTCAGTCTGGGGTTCTGACACCTCTAGGCTTCCGTCGCAACTGAAAACCTCCATCGACAAGTGTATTTCAGTATTCTCCTCCACGGTGAAGAAAAATCGCTGTGACATGTCGCATTTGGTTTGCATTTTCAGCGATTGCATAATGATTGAGCAGTACGTGTGCCGTTTAAGCCAAGGCATTATTTAAGGTTCATGTAATCTGATGATGTTGATCACCTCTTCCGCTAACGGTGGACGGCAGGATCGCTGATAGCTAGGTAACGTCGATCACCCATCTGCTCTTTAATTTAGTGTCTGAAACAAAGACCACCTTATTTTTTGTTTCCTTCGCCTGCAATGTCATTAGAATTGCTGTTATACTCTGTACCTTTCTTTCTACACAGTAGCTCCTAGATCGAATCAAAGTTACGAGATACAATATAAGTGTATACGGTATCAAAAATAAAGTAGATGAATCTCGTAAAGAGAATTGAAATAACGACGACGAATAGCCACAATGAGAGAAAAAAGATTTAACGAAACTGGTCGTAAATTTCTTAATCATAACCTAAAAAATTACAAGAGTATCGTCCTCTCGTAACCTTTTTGAACCTTTTAAGACTCTTAGATCTTTACCCTATATACGAATATAATGTTAAAAAATAACATAGTTTCTAGTCCTTTTGTACGTCTTTTGCTTTGGATAAATTGATTTATGTTTTGGTTCTATGTGACCATCCCTTATGAGTTTATATAGTCCTCTAGTTCTCTGTTAACGTGAAGTAGGAATCCACTACAAAATACTAAATCCTAATCTAATTAGAATTCTTCGTTATAGCATATCTCTCTAGTGTATATCCCTAAGTCCTGGTACGATTATGACATGAGTCACTGTACTCAACGTCTGCTGATAAGTTGCCCGATTTTCTGCTTCGTACGACCACCGAACATTGCATGTTTGCCTAACTGAGCACGTATTTTAACGATTAATGCATGGCGTGAGCTAGCAGAAGATATTTCTAACTAGTATTCTGTTACAGTGCCAGAACCGGAAAGGTTCGTTTGCAAAGTATTATTATACCTCTAGCTAATCAATTTTGCTGCTTCTATGCTGTTAGTACAGGTTAGGTATGACACTGTTGAAGTGTTAGCTAAAAATTAGTAGTACATGCGAGTATTTTGGACATTTTCCCTCCATCAGAATTTTTCTGCTAGTGCCAACTCGGACCCGTCTCCATTTTGCTCTGACCGTGTAACCAATACCCACAGCGACATTGGCATTATCATGCAGTCATTATCAGTCATCACTGACTATGCTGGATTCTTTTCTATTTTCAACTGACTTATATTTGTATAAACTATAATAACTAACTTTTAAACGATATGTTTTTTTAATATGAGTCAATAGAAAGATTGTATTAAAAAGTATACTGATTTCGGCTGTACTGGCCAAAATCGTATGCGACTATTTTCCTGTACGTATCATCTCTCGCAAATAGCCAGAATTCAAATATTTAAACCATAAACTATAAATCCATAAGAATCCACACTTTTATAATACTACAATACAAGTGCAATGAACAGGGTATGTCATAATCATGCTCAGTTTCAGGCTTGCTTCAGTTGTAACCGAAGACATCTAAGTAACGGACAATCGTGTTCTCGCTCTATTTAGCCGTAAAATTTTACAATCTGATGTTTTTTATTTGATGATCTGTAGATGTTGCAAAATTTGATTAAAATGAAATTTGTCCCTAGAATTAAACAACATCAGGAGAACCCATTTTTGTCAATAGCAGAGACGAGATGAATCATACTTTACTCTCGTTTTCAGACAAAGACGTATATGTGTTTTGTCTCGATCATTGCTAGCATTTCTCATTTCCTTTTTGATATATGTAAGATCTCATTCGGTAAACTAAAAGTGATACCACAGATACTCTTTGTCGAACCAGTTAAAGTCGTTGTAAACTGAAAGGACCCTAACATTAATTAACTTTAAACAGTATAATTGGTAATAATTAAAAAGGTAATTAAAATTATTGTAATACAATAATTACAAGAATGAATTATAACTTTTGGCTCTAGGCCTTGAAAATGAATTAAAGGTAATTATTACATCTCTTTTTCAATTACAAGGATTATGCATATATGAAAAAACCAATTTCTAAATAAAATTGCATTAAAATAAAGGCTGAAGTAATTATTGCATTGCATTTCTTGCCCTGTAGTCTAGTAGTTGAGTAGCCGGAGCGGCCGAGTAGTCGAGTAAAGTCGACCAATCAGGGTAGCCATGTTGCCAAAGGTCGAGGGACCTGAGAGGTCGAAGTCGTCGAAGAGCCTATCGAGCACATCGGACCAGTCAAGCCACCGAGTAGTCGAGCAGCGGTAGATCCGAAAGGGTAGCTATAGATTTGGTGAGCAGCCACCAGATTCGACAGGTAGCCACTAGATCCGATGAAGGGAACGGTAGTAGCCACTAGATCCAACGACAGATGACCCGGAGAGTGGCGAATCGACCAGATCTCGATTGAAAGGAAGAAGTGCACTGAGTAGTTAGGCAAGGGAGAGCACCAAGCCTTGGGGAAGAAGAGAGGAGGAAGCGAGCACCTGTGCCGAAGGGGAGGAGAGCAAGATAAGGGCGTTTCGTTGGCCGAACAAAACCGAGTTGTTTTAGAACGAGGAGAGGCGTGTGTGAAGCGTCGGCCGAGTAGGGGAGATGCCTCGTTTTGTCAATCAAGCTGGGCCGAGCTAGGCCAAGTTGGTCGAGTTGAAGGCCTATCCAGCCATTTTAATTAGCCACTTAATTTGATAAGACTATTTTCTATAATCAGATGATTAGAAAATTTAATAAACAAGAAGAGAGACATACCGTGTATTTTGCTATTATAATGCTTGCTGAGTACGTTAATACTCATTCTTGCTATTATTTTCTTTGTTAGGCTCTACTTCGATCGGAGAGTACTCTTAGCCGGATGAAGGGGCAGCAAGCACAGCCAAGTTCACTAGACAGAAGAGTGATAGTTACGAGGAGCCGGGGAGGTGGACCCCTATACTACGGTTGGAATGAGTAGGCGCCCTGTTGAGCCAAGCAGGAAGGCCATAGGGTGTTGTCCTTTAATCTTTTGCTATTTATATACATGTATTAAAGATCATAGTCTTCGTGGTAAATGCTATAATAAAAGAACAGTTTTTATATTATTGTTCTCCTGTGCGACTCTAGTAAAAACTTGTTATTCGTTGGAGCAGTGTTTTAGTGATGTCATAGCCTAGTTTTTATAAAAAATAAAACAATAAAAAATTAAAAAATTAATTTAGTTTAAAATAAAAATCAGTGTTATGTGGTTGCTTGATTTTTAAAATTTTAGCTAACCTGATTTTTTGCTTTTAAAAAGACATTTCTGTTAAAATATTTTATAAAGAAAAATGCCCAACTTTAGTTACAAATATTTCTAAGACCAAAATAGCTTCAGAAAACTCTATGATTTTTTTCTAAAAATTTTAGGCTTTATTTGCAATTTTATTGGATTAATTTAATGCTAAAAAATAAAAATAATTAAATAATTAAAATAAACTTCAATTAAATATGAAATTATTTTATTTGGTCTATTCTGATTTCAAAATTTTTTGTGAATTTTTTTGAATTTTTTCTACTTTTCTTTTTCTTTTCTCTCTCCTCTCTATCTTCTTCTCCAATCGTTCTGTCCCAAGCGTGCCGCCATGAGAGCTTCTTTGAAGTTTTCAAAACCCATGATATTCTCCATGATTTCTTGCGAAATCAAAAGCATTCAACCTCTCTCATTAAGACTCCCATATTTTCAGCATTAGCTCTCAATTTCGTGTGCCCATTTCGCCAAAACGAGTCATGCCACCAGAGGACACGCTGCGTGGATCTCCTTATCCGGTCCACCTTTGCCCCTCTAAAAGAGAGCCCCGAGAGTCTCTTCTCATCCTCATTTATCCTTGAAAATCTCAAGTCCTCTCCCTCTTTCTCTTGGCTGCAATCGGCATTTTTATTTTGCTGTCCAAATGTTGTTCCTCAACCTTCTATGCCACCTACAGTGGAGTCCCACCACCATTGAGCACATCATTGGCTTTGCCTTCGCGCGTTCTATGTGGTGCTCTCTTTGCCTTCACCAGAGTTTCGCTAGAGCATCGATACCATCGTGAGCCAAATTACGTCGTTGTTTCTCTCCTCGTCGCTAGCTGACTATGCATATTTCACCACCACCAAGGTGAGCATTGTGTTCACCACATTCCCCTCTTCGTTTCACTGGGGTGAAACCTTAGTGTTGGTTTGGCCAGGTTGAAGGCTTTGTATTGTAAAGGTCTTGTTATGATTCTCTGAGTCGTATGCCTACGGAAGCGTATAATGACCGACATTATGAGATAATCGTATCTTCTGGGTAAAGTCGTACAACCTCTACAGAGTGTATAGTCTATTCTAGATAGCCGTGTCCACAGTCATGCGTAAACTGAGCAAAGTTTTTTATAGATTATACTTTAGTTTTCAAAATAGTTTCTGAAAAGATTTTATGGATGGACGAAATCCATAGAAAAATTTAAAAAGCATATCGATGGATGGAATCCGTATGAGATCTTTTGGAAAAGACGGATAAGATGGGATACCTGTGGATAGGTTAGTGTTTAGTTAGAGCTTACACTAATGTTATTATTTTGTTAAATTGCTATTTCTATTTATTGTATCAAATTCAATTTTTGAATATATTTGTTATATTTACTTAAATTCTGCTTTACGCTCAATTAACTCTATTAAGCTTTTTATTGTCAATACTTATACATACATGAACTCTGTTAAATCTCCTATTGTAACTTGTGGAGTACTTTATTTACTCATATTGTTTCATTCATTATTTTTAGAGAAGGACTTCATCAACTTCGGTGAGGATAACAACGAGTAGACCACGTTTTATAGTCATTCGCTTGTGGATAGACAGGATGAGTTGCTGCTTATATTTAATTATGGTTTATGAACCATTAATATAAATTTTAGCCATTAGGTCCATATTTAGTTAATAAATAAATGTCATTATGTATGATATGAATCTTTGTTATCTACTGTGTGCACTAGCTTGATTCTAAATTAGTATGATTTACACATGTGGGGCGTGACATAAACCAATTGTTGTAAGAAACAAATCCTCAATCGATCCTCGATTAAAAATTTCTGAGCTTATCAAGATTGTCGTTTTACTGTCTGAAACAAATCCTACTTAAATTAGGTACACATCATCTTCGCCACCACTGGCACTAGCTAGATCGGGATGACAACTCACATAAGAAGACACGCAAAGGCTAGCTTATTTAACTGACGAAGAAAAATACTACTTATGCCAATCCGTAACATCCGTTGAGTCCGACCATTCACATTGTGCGATTGTTCTCTTGACGATTAGAAGTACTTGACGATTAGAAGTACAAGTCTAGATTCTAGCCGCCCGGATGACATTGGCAGCTGTGCGTACATATATGAAGCCTAGACCAGGGACCAATTGCGGTGATAACTTTGTTATATGCCTTTGATGCGCAGATGCTAATACAGTACACCAATTACGATCCCTTAATCTCATTTTATTGGGTGCAGACTTTAGCAAGTACCGTGCACACAACTTTACATTGCGTGATTCGAGTTTAGTTGAAAGAAATTTAATTTGTCATATAGATTTGACACATTCAATAAACATTACAACTAATCACAAGCAACTCATACTTTTATGGGCGGATTTATACTTCGGATAGCCTAAACTCTAGTTAGGGGTATACGATATTTATCAGTGCAAAACTCAGGTAAGTCCAAATAAATATGCAACTTTCTCTTTCAGCTCAGATAATAGCAATATCTAACCCTTTCTAATTTAACATATAATAAAATTCTAAATTCATCCCTGCATACATTGGTATCTTACAAGTGAAAGATACCACGGTATAAACCAGTCTGATCTACGGTGGAGGTAAAGTGGTGACCGGTACCTACTCCTTAAAACAAACCTACTCATATGACTTAAATATGGCTGGGACTAAAGTCTATTAAAGTCAAAGGCCTCTTTGTCAGGCTCAATAAATATGCCGAAGGCAGCACGCCATGTAGGCATATATAACAAGCGGTCTTGCTATTGAGCACTTCACTGAATTTTTTTATCTTTTAGTTATTTAAAATTATACTTTCAATCATTTAAAGTTAACTCAAAAAAATTTCCTCTCTTAAAAAAAATTCCTTCACATCTAAAAAAAGAGCTGTTAAAAGATACTCATTAAAAGTTATACTTTCAATCACTTAAAGTTAACTTAAAAAAAAAATTTTCTTTAAAAAATTCTCTCAAATCTAAAAAAGAGCTGTTAAAATATACTCATTTAACGGATAAAAAAATGATTAAAAATATAGCGAAAAAAAGTGAACTGCAATAATCTATCCCTATAACAAGTGGCGACTTGTTTCGACGGGCACTTGGGCTCGATGCCTTCGTGTCCCGTTAACTTGTGGCATGCAGCTTGACGTCGGCCGGAAAGTCTTCGCGCGCGCGCAATTGCATGCGCAGCTAGTAATCCTGCACGGAACTGCACTGCACTGCGATAGCGACTGCCTGACCGACGACTGGGCCCCATCAGAGTGATCCCACACGTCGGTTGGTCGGTGTGCGAGAGCCCGACCGCACGGTTGCTTCGGCCACACGTAGTGCTCGGGAGTGGGTGCGGGTGGGCGGCTGTCCACCGTCACGAGCGTGGTGGTCGCCGACCGGCCGGCCAGTTGGATCGATGCCCCGTGGAAGATTTCTGTGTACTACGTGGATCCGTGGACTTATTCTATCTGCGGAGGGGGTGTTTTGTTTTGGTTGCAACCGATAACTTTTAATTAAAAATAAATAGTAACGATTGAAATAAATTATTTTTACAAGATGAGACGAGCAGAGAGAAAAATAACAGAAAGATAGATGCGAAAGACAGCAGTAAGGGCATCTTCAATGGTCCTAGCTAAGTACTATCTATAAGAATTCCATATCATCTATAAAGTACACACTAAAAGCTAGCATTCCAAAGGACTATCTATAAGGGTAGCTATTTGATATTTACATGCACACACAGTTATTTATAGATGCTGCCTCGTTTTGCGTTATAGATTAGAGACGAAATAGTAGCTAGCTGTTTGTGTTTTGCATACTCTCTTTCCTCCACATAGGATATATGCTAATATGTACATGCAAATAGCCAGCTGACTCAGCACCATTGGAGATGCCCTAAGAGGAGTAGGATACGTGATGCGACCATAAAACCGTAATTCTTTGTCTTATCTCTGGAGCGGAGACCGGAAGGAGAGAAGTAGAGATGTCGTTTTGAGAAGTTAGATGTTTATATTAATTATTTTTATTACTCTAAATAAAAAACAGAAACAGAGGCAAAAACGAACGCCCGGTAGGATGTTTTGTTGGGTCTGCGCAGTTCTTGCCGAAAGCATCGTGGCCTGCGAGTTAGGTATCCAGAGAGGAGGTACTCGCGCACGCGTGCCCCCGAATGCGCCCAAAAAAGAGAGGGCGAGCGAACAAACGGCCACTTCGACCTCTTTCTTTTTGTCATATCGATGGGAAGAATCTGGAACTGGGACTGGACCAATGCCTTGATAGATCGACGCCTGTGGCACTGAGCTGTTGTTCCTGCTGAGGGCATGATCGCGCAATCAGAGCAGATCGATCCGTATGTGAACCAGAGGCAGGGAGGGTAGGACGCCTCTCTCAAGAGCACGATATAAACCCCACCAAATTAAAGTTCGCCGCAGTCCGGTGCTACCTTGAGATGGCGACATGTCGTGCTTGTGGCTACCTAGGATTGCTCACAGGGAGCGTACGCATCCTGATCCATCGAGCTCACCTCGATCGCCTTACATTGACTAGGGCAGGAACCGTAGCCAATCTTCTTTAATTCGTCTGATTTCATCCCATACGTACATGCATACGTACTTCCCTTGATTCTTTGCAACTGTAAGTAACATCGAGCGACATATATACGTAAGTCACCTACACACACAAATCGAACGACCTGAGCAGCCTCTATGACGCACTGTGGCGTATGAAACAAGGTGATCATGAGAAGCAACAAGCGTGCATAATAAAAGCCCCAAAAGAAAGGGTAAAAGGGGCAATTCATGTCGATCGCCCGGACAGATCACGTGGTGAGAGGAACTAATTAGGGTGCGTTTGAATTGACTTTTATTAATGATTTTAAATTTTTAGCTGAAAATAAATAGTAACAGTTGAAGGAAATGTTTTTAGAAGGAGAGAATAAGTGAGGCAAAAAGTGAGAGAGGTGCGTATGCGAGAGGAATAAGGTACGTGTATATCCATGACCCATAACTTATCCTCGGAGCGAGACAAGAGCGATAGGAATGGAAAAACCGTTTTTAAAAAGCTAGGTATTTGTATTGATTTCTGACTTCTTTAAATAGAAAACAGAACCAAAAACCAACACAAACAGGATCTTAAATAACAGACAGAGCTTTAGGTTTCCTGCTAGTTTATGCGGCAAAGCTTATCACTTGCCTTAACTAATTCGGTGGAGATAAGATATAATAAAGTTCCAACAAGGCGATATGCTTTAGTTAATTAATTCCCCTTTCTGGCAGGTCGGTCGTACATACGCCGAGCGCGAAGCATGCAAGAGCAAACCCGCGAACTGGGCCGGCATGCCATTAAGAAAACTAATCGCTTCCGTAGTCGCCCTCACCTACCGCATAATTATGCACCATCTTTATTAACAACAACCCTAAACGGTCCGTTGCAAACAGCAGGACAATTATTGCGAGCGTGATCGGATTGGCGGGGAACTTGGAAGCTCCGATTTTTTTTTAAAACGAGTCGCTATTAGCTCGCGCGAGGGATTGGAGTACAAGGAAAGCAACGGGAGGGTCTCCGTCTAGCACAGTGTAGCCGTTCTTTCTTTCCGGATCGGTACCGTCCACGCAGCGGTGACAGCAACAGAAAGTCCCGTGTCGCGGTCATGGCGGTAGCGTCGAGATTCGTGCGTCCATGACGTGTCGGTTGCGGAGGCCTCCTTGACTTGTCAATGCGCGTGGGGCCCGATCACCGACCAAGATCTTTTCCCTGCCGCGCGCACCGTTTTCTCTCTCTTTTTTCTTTTCCCCTTGGCTGAAACACCGCGAGGCTGATTGGAGAAACGCGCTTCTGTTTTCCCTACCTTTATAAGCACAGCGTTTCGATCGCAGCCGTCTCGGAATCGGAACCAAGCCCCACCACGCGCACGCCCGCTCGCTCAGTCGCAACGGTCGCCCGCGACGCCAGAGCGATCAGTTCAGTTCCGAGTCTCACCGGCCGGAAGTTTGTTCGTCCGTCTCCGTCCGTGCTGCAAGTTGGTGTCGGGATCAGTTTTCTTTACGACGTTTGGCTGATATATAGCGCAGCGAGCTGCCGGGTACGTTGCACTCTCAGCTTTCAGTTGCGTATAGACACGGCGCCTTGCTGCATTCGTCTCCCGCATGGACGCGTCGAGTGCGAGCGGCGAGAGCGGCGGCGGCGGCGGCCGTGGCAGGAGATGGAAGGGGAAGGGGGTGACGCCCATACAGCCGCGGCGGCAGCTGGCGCCAGTTTTAGAAGACGCGTCGGCGGCATTGCTGCGCCCGCTCAAGAAGATTGGAAGGAGCCCCGACCGGCTCCACCGGTCCGCGTCGTCGCTCTCGATGTCTTCGTCGGCTCCGGCTTCGCCTCGATCTTCCTCCGTTTCCAACGCCATCTCGTCGTCGTCGCCTCCTTCGGCGCGTCATACCTTCCCCTTCACGTACGAGCCCTCGACGCCGGTGAGTGGGAGCTCGCTGCTCCTCCCTCTGTGCCAGCACTCCAGCGTGTCCCAACCGGCGTCGCCACAGCAGCAGCAGCCTTTGCGGCATCAGCATATGATATCGTTCGGTGCGTCGCCTCCGTACCCGACGCAGTTCTTCGTCCCGGAGAGCGCGCAGCAGCAGCAGATGCTGCTGCGGTACTGGAGTGAGGCGCTGAACCTGAGCCCCCGCGGTGGCCCAGCCGGCGTGCCGCCGTCGCTGTACCAGCACCTGTTGCGGGCGCCGCCACCGCCGCAGAAGCTGTACCGCGGTGTGCGGCAGCGGCACTGGGGAAAGTGGGTGGCGGAGATCCGGCTGCCGCGGAACCGAACGCGGCTGTGGCTCGGCACCTTCGACACCGCCGAGGACGCTGCCATGGCATATGACCGCGAGGCCTTCAAGCTCCGCGGCGAGAACGCGCGGCTCAACTTCCCGGACCGATTCCTCGGGAAGGGCCGCGCCGGCGGGAGCGGCCGCACCAGCGCCAGCTCCGCAGCTGCCTCGACCACTGCCGCCGCGTCTTGCTCGTCATCATCGTCGTCGCCTCCGCAGACTTCCGACGAGGCAAACACGCAGCAAGCTCCGCAGCAGCGGGAACAGCAGCACGCAGGGCCGTTGGAAAAACAACCACAGCCTACGCTTCCAACATCTATGCAAGAAGGCAGCTCTGGCGACACGGCTACACCATACTCCGCTGAAATGTTTCACGCGCCGGCGGCGTCCGGCGGCGTGTGGGCTCCGGCAGACGAGGCATGGTTCAGCGCGTGGGGCCCCGGCAGCTCCTTCTGGGACTACGACATGGACAGCGCCCGCGGCCTCTTCCTCCACTCCCGCTTCTCCGATGATGAGGCCGGCGTGGAGCATTCCAACGCACAAGAAACCGCACCGGCAACGGCGGCAGCAGCAGCAGGAGGAACGTCGGACACACCATGCGATGACGTCCCGGTAACTTCTTCTTCTTCAGGTCCTCCTTCCCAGACTCAGATTCCTTCCAGCATGTGGAAGGACTAAACATGCATGCACATCCAATCACCTCGATGGTCTCGTTCTCTCTTACCCATCGACTCCTCGGACAAAGTATGATTAGGACAGAGATGCACGCAGGTTGCAGTTTTTAAGACAACTTTTGCGGCATCACACAGTTTCACATGACAACAGCATTCCGAGAACCATTTGGCCAAACCTTTATTTCCCAAGACTTTTCTTCTGAAAACCACAAGGGAACCCTGTTCTAGGCTGAGATTTTTAGGTCAGCTGGATAGGGTGACCAGTCAGTCTCCTTTATTCCGGATCTTCCCATGACGAGTTTGTCAGATATTCGTTACACTCTTCAAAATGTTTCATCTGTTCGTTGCAAATTAACCTTATCGTTTCATGTGGCGATTTACTGATTTAGGTACTGATTCTGGGGGTTAGGAGAAGGGTTTCTTTATGTATGTTCTACTCTGATTTGTTCTCCTGTAATCTTCGTTTCTTATATACTTGGCAGTGATCATGTATTACTTTTGACATTTCAAGCATTAACTGTTTTCTGTATGCCCGTTTGTTGATTAGTGACTGCATACATATACGTGTTTCTGGGGATACTTCAGTCTTCATGCCCACAAATATCTCAAAGTAGTGTAGAATAGCGATGCAAATCATGTAGTTTTAATTCTGACATCAGACCATGGAAGCACGTAATAACTCGTACGTTTAGGCGAGCGAGAGCCTAAACATGGTGTTTGTTGACTCTTCCGCTATTACAGAACTCAACGTGAGAACGCGTGTAACTGAAGCAAAATGTACGCGGCGCGGCAGCGGCACAACCTGTACAGGGCAGTGGACGAGCGTACGACGTACGTGCATTCGATGGGTGCAGCTGTGCAAGGGGCCGCGTGCGCGGGGCTGGGCATGAGCGGCCGTGTTTATCTCCGTGCCTGCCCCTGCCGCGCGCGGGTTCTCGGCCTAGCTTCGCGGCCGGCAGTGCGCAGCTCATCCACGCGACCACGCCGTTCGTCGTCGCCAACACGGCTGCCGCTAGCATGGTGAGTTTGCCCGGAGCTGCATCGGCGTCTCCCACCCACCCACGGCCCTTGTGCGCGCCGCCACCGGTGTCTGCAGAATTGCAGATGGGTGACTGTTGGCTCATAATTCTGGAGAGAACTCACACATCGCACTCATGGAAGAGAACAGGAACAGGCACACAAGAACTTTAGTACTCGACTGTAACTGTTTAGCCAAAGCTTCTCTTTTTTCTCTTATCTTAACCTTGAAGTTAGTATTTATAGCATATACATAGACTTATCTATGTAATAACTTAAATAAGAAAAGCCTAACAAAGAGAACAAACTAACCAATTTTTATCTGATGCCGATTGCATCACAATCCTTACAATTTATTTCTTCTTTGAGTGGAGGCCAAGACTTTAATTGGTTTTGGTCTTCTGCTAAAGGAAGATCGGGGGTATTTTGGTTAATTGGAGTACTGGTAGATATCAAATTTGTTTTAGAAGGTAAACAAGAAAGAGAACATTTTGTAAAGTTTTCTATAAGAAATAAATGTAATAGTTTCTTATGGAATTTGATTGTGGTTTATGGAGTGGCCCAGGAGGCTGGCAAATATGCCTTCCTCACTGATTTGGCTAATGTTTTGCATAGAAACAAGGACTCAGTTATGGTGTCTGGGGACTTTAATGTCTTGAGAAAAGAAAATGAGAAAAATAAAAAAGGGCTTATAATAAATGAAGTTTCTTGTTCAATGCTATTATTGAACAAAAATAATATAAGAGAGTTAGAGTTATGCGGTAGATCCTTCACAAGGAGTAATAATCATGATAATCCTACCTTTGAAAAACTGGACATAATTCTAGTTAGTCATGATTGGGAGGATAAATATCCTTTGACAAATGTCACTGCTTTGGTGAGAACTTTGTCTGAACATGCTCCTTTGTTGGTTGATACCAGTGAACTAGTTAATAAGATGGCAATTAAAATGAGAATGTTGAGGAAGAAATTGAAAGGGTGGAACATAATTATGGAAGGATGGTTTAAAAAGCTTAAAGCTGAGTTATTAGAACAAATTGATTGTTTGGATAACAGTTGTGAACCATATGGTTTGAATGTTGAGGATAGAAAGGAAAAGAAAAAAATTGGAGTTTAGACTGTTTCAGATTTTAAGACAGAAGGAATTGAAATGGAGGCAAATATCTAATGAGAAAGAGTTATTGGATGGGGATAACAACACAAAGTAATACCATGCTAAATCTAATGGGAGGAGGAAGGGTAGGATCACTTGTTTACACCAGGAAAAGGGTGTGCCTGAAGGGGAAATGAATCTGTTAATATATATAACAAATTTTAATAAGAACCTTTTTGGACATCCAGAGGTCACTGATATTGCCTTGAATTTAGATGGCATTAAGAAAATAAATTAACAAGATGCAGGAGACTTAATAAAAGATTTTACAATGGAAGAACTTAAGAAAGCTGTATTTGAGATGGAGCATAATAAAGCACCCGGGCCTGATGGATTTCCTATGGAGTTTTAACAAAATTGTTGGGAGCTTATTAAGTTTGATTTCAAGAATCTCTTGGATGATTTTCACAAAGGGCAGTTGAACATTGCAAGACTTAATTATGGGGTCATCACCTTGTTGCCAAAGTGTCATCACCTTGTTGCCAAAGTGTAAGGATGCTAAAAAGATTCAGAATTTTAGGCCAATTTGTCTCTTGAATGTTAGTTTCAAGATTTTAACAAAAGTGCTTATGAATAGAATGATCTGTGTGGCTGATCAAATAATTTCTTTGATTCCGACTGCATCCTTAAAAAATAGACATATCATGGAAGGAGTGCTTATGCTTCATGAAGTTTTGAACAATTTGCATAAAAAGAAACAATCTGGTATACTTTTTAAAGTGGATTTTGAAAAAGCTTAGGATAAGATTAAATGGCCTTTCTTATATCAGGTGATGAAAACAAAAGGCTTTTGTAACACTTGGCATGATTGGATAATGAAAGTAGTAAGAGGAGGTAAGGTGAGTGTTAAAGCAAATGATGAGAAGTCCTTGTTTTTTAACACACACAAAGGTCTTAGACAGGGAGATCTATTGTCACCAATTCTTTTTAATGTTGTTGTTGATGTCTTAGCCATCATGGTTGGCAAAGCTCAACAAGAAGGTTTGGTATTTGGTTCGATCCCTGCTTTAATGGAAAATGGTCTTGCCATTCTACAATATGCAGATGACACAATCTTCTTAATTCAAGGTGACTTTGAAAGTGCTAAAAACCTAAAATTCATCTTGTGCCTTTTTAAACAGATGTTTGGTTTGAAGATTAATTTTCATAAGAATAACATTCTTTGTTTTGGTAGGTCGAGAATAAGAAAATAGAGTATAATCAAATATTAAATTGTAAAATTGGAAGTTTTCCTATAAAATATCTTGGGATTCCTATAAATAATAGGAAGTTGAGTAGTAAAGACTGAAGCGGTATTGAAAACAAAATGGAAGGGAAATTAGGATGTTGGCAAGGTAAATTTTTATCTATTGGGGGTAGGTTGACCTTATTGAATTCAAGCTTGAATAATGATCCTTTATATATGTTATCCTTTTACAAACGACCTGTGGGTGTTAGACAAAGGATGGACTTATTCAGGGAAGACTGTTGTGGCAGGAAGATCAAGGCATAAGGAAAATGCATTTAGTAGGTTGGCATATAGTGTGTCTTCCAAAAGATCAAGGTTGGGCTTGGAGTGTTAGACTTTGATACTATGAACATTGCTTTATTAGGGAAATGGCTTTGGAAACTTAAAACTGAAAATGGTTCATTGCAAGATTTGCTCAGGAACATATATCTAAATTCGAATACTATCACTCAATTGGAGTGTAAAGTCAGAGATTCTCATTTTTGGTCTGGCTTGATGAAGATTAAGAAATGTTTTTATAATTGTTGTAAGAGGGTGATTTGTAACAGGCAAAGATCTCAATTTTGGGAAGATATTTGTCTAGGAAATGTTCCTTTAGCTCATAAATACCACAAATTATATGCTATTACTTTTATTAAACATATTACTGTTGCTGAAGTAATAAATGGGGGTTGGGATAAGATCAGTTTTCATAAAACTTTGTGTGTGTGTGGGGGTAACTGATAGATTATGCCGACAATTGAAGCAAGATTGTGCTAGAATTGTTCTTGGAAATGAAGCAAATACAATCCGATGGAAATTTATACGTTATGCGGGGGGGGGGGGGGGGTTGTGCATAAATTTATATGGAAAGTAAAACTCCCTGTTAAAATAAAGGTATTTCTGCAACTAATTGTGAAGAAGAGCATCATAACTAAGGAGAATCTAAAAGTTATAGGTTGGAAATGATCTTACAAATGTCAATTTTGTGGTTTAATGAAACAATGGATAATCTTTTTTTGCTTTGTCCTATGGCACGGTTTGTTTGGAGTGTGGTAAAGTGTGTTTTTGGTTTTTGACATATACCTTATAATATGGACCAATTGTTGGGCCCTTGATTGAATTTTTTCCCCCAGACATCTCAAAAATTTGGTCATGGTTGGGGTGGTAGCTATTTTGTGGGTTATATGGAAGACTCACAATGAGGCTTGCTTTCAAAATAAAACGTCGTTTGATCCTTTGTCTTTCATACACCTAACTTGTTATTGGATGAATCACTGGGCTTCATTGCAGACAAAGGAGGATGGGCGAGAAACAATTCGCTGGGGGGCAAAGTTGCTGGATCAAGTGACCATGGAGATCTTTAATGCTAGTAGGGGATGGAGACCTAGAGTAGGGAGGATTACAAATGGATGAGGATGGTTGCAAAAAAATTATAGATGGCATGGAATGGATTGCTTTTTTTTTTTTGTAGTTCTATAGTATGGTTTTTGCTTCCTGGAGAAGTGGACTCCAGTTTGCTTACTCGTCTGTGTGGATGGAATAATGGATGATGTCTTATGCAGCTTCTGTTCTGCTTCAAAGGCTACAAGGTTGGGTAGGGTGTAGGCATGTGGTTTCTGTTGGTTGAAGTAGCCTTAGATATCATGTCTTAGTTTTTTGTTTCCATCTTCTTGTAGAACCTTGTCAGTTTCTATAAAAGAAAATTGGAGGATATTCCCCTCTGCATCCAAAAAAATTAGAATCCTAACACCTTATTACTTGGCAAGTTTAGATTACTTTAAAACAATATCTCCCTAATCTAGACTTGTCTTCTCCTAGTTTAAACTTAATGTATGATCTGAACTACTAGCTATGCTCCACATGAAACGGTCTACATGCAAATTAAACACATAGCTACATTTATGAACTCAACTCAACTGGTACATATTCATCTGCATGCAAAGACTCTAACTCGATTAACACCCCTTAATCAAGGTTCATCTCTAACTTATTGAGATAGTTGGTCTCAATTATGACTTTCCAAACTCATATTCATCATAGGACGATAAACACATCTCTTACGTCCTGGCTCAACTCCATGTACTCAATTCGGGACAACGAACACATCTCCATAATGTGTCAGACTCGTCTCCCAACGGCATCACACTACCGTCGTTGTTAACCTCACACCGAGGTTCTTGAGATGATGACCTCCACCAACGCCATCGGCTTCTCACTGAATCGTCTCCCGACAACTTTGCACCATCGTTCGTGCACGTCCTGCGATGGCCTCGCACCGCTAGAGGTGTCCTCGCCTTCGCGCTTCGATATCGACCCCCCACTCGACGTGGGTCAGCAAGACCTATTCATCACCATTGTCATTGCTGTTGTGCATACATTCCTTATACACTTTAAGACGACCGATGACCTCCTCTATGGTCATTGTCTTTAGTCTCCGAATTGCTCTATGATTGAGACAATTAGAAGGAACTTTGAAGGGACAACTTGAAAGAATTTTTTCACCACATACAACTCTTCCACCTTCTCGCCAAAAGCCTAAATTTTGTTGACGATGGTCATCAACCGAATGGGGAAGTTATTGATCGACTCTATCCTGCAGCACATCGAACTCAGTTTTGAGAGTTTGCACCTTTGCTTCCTTCACACAATCAATGCTAAGATGTATCGTCTTCAATGCCCCCACACATTTTTGGTCGTCTCCTTTTCGGCAACAGGAAGAGTGTTTTCTTTGGTTGTCTCCTTTTCAGCAGTAGGAAGAGTGTTTCTCTGTGATGCCCTTATACATGGCCGCCAATATCATCTGGTCCTCACGCTCATCGACATCGTCGTTCTCGACTGTGTCCCATACTCCTTGAGCCCTTATGTATACATTAATATTGACTGCCCAGGCTGCATAATTATTCATCATGAGCATTAGATAATGCAGTGAGTTGGTAGAACTCTCATTCGCTATCACACCTGATATTGCCTCATCATTGGTGACACTACTTCCCGAAGAGTGCGATATGATCTTGGGCATACACAGATCAAGAACTCTGGCTCTGATACCAATTATTGGCCCAGACCCTGGAGAGAACTCACACATCGCACTTGTGATAGAGAACAAGAACATGCGCATAAGACCTTTGGTGCTCGGTTGTAACTACCTAGCAAGAGCTTTCCATTTTCTCTTTATTCTCTTACTAGATCTTAACCTTGAAGTTAGTATTTGTAGTAATAAGAAAAGTCTAATAAGGGAAACAAACTAACAAATTTCAATCTGATACCGATTGTATCATAATTCTAACACCCTATTACTTAGTAAGTCTATATTACTTTTCAATAGTGACAACGATGAGATAGTGCTCATGCATCCTGGTGGATACTAGGGCACCAAGCCCACCAGACGCTTATTTGTTCTTTCTTTCTTTCCCCCTTTTTTCATTTAGTTGTAGTTCTTTCCTTTTCCCCTTATGTTCATTTATTTGTTTCACCACTCTATATTAATATTTTTTATATGTTCAACTAATTGCATTGATTCGTTCCACCAATATTTTTATTTGCTCCACTAATGGTTATGAATTGTTCCACTAACAGTCTTGAATTGTTCCATGAGTAATCTTGATTTTCTTTGCTAATTTTTCACTAATAACCTTGAATTGTTCCATGAGAAGTTTTCATTCGTTCTATTAATAATCTTGAATTGTTCCATAAACACTTTTGATTCATCTGGAACATCGTCGATGAACTATTGAAATATTGAAACCAAATGCGTGGAATATTAATCCATCCTATGTATAGTTTAATGCATGAAACATCATCGATGAACTACTGAAACATTAAAACCAAATATATGGAACATTTCATTTTAATTGCTGGAACATCCAACACCCACCTACTTCATTCCCCTACCAAATTTAAAAGATATGTATTGGAACATCATGAAACAAAATTATAAGGCAGCCCATACACAAAATTGATTCGCAACCGCTAGATATTTAAAAACAAAGATATGAAAAAAGATCACTCGGATAGTTGGAATCCAGTTTTGATTACTGATCACGAAATGCTCCTATTGAACATCTTGCAAATTACCAACGTGGGCCCAAAAACATTATAAGGCAGCCTATGAGCCCATTTATCATGTGTAGAACATAGATGGTTTAGAACTACAACTAATCGCATGGTTGGCTGGGCTTGCCAACAATTCAACTTCCAACTCCCCGAGTGTAGCCCACGAATTAGTAAGTAACAGCGTCAACCCATGGCATCATTTCGTGAGGCGGGTAGTCGCTTCCCAAGGTCATGGGTCAAAACTCGAAAGCATTGACATTTTTTGGTTCGACAGATAAAGTCAGAAGAAACCGAAAAGGTAATTTGAGAGATGGCTTGGCCATGGGCCCATGGTCTAATGCATCGGCCCATATAAATAGGCTAATTAGTCCAATGGATTTGTCTTTGAACCAACATTTGCTTATATCTAGGTGTGGCAATTTCCCCCATAGGGGCAGGGCCCCGTGGGTAATTTTCCCATTAGAGGTGGGGTGGGGGTTGCCCTCCTCTTGTGGGGATCCGGTAAAAATAAAAAATATTATAGATTATAGTTTTTAATATGAGCAATTGTATTCTTCTCTTGTATATGTAGGCTAAAATTTGAATTTATATGTTAAAATATATATTAAAAATACGAGTAAATATTATAAAAGTACTAAATAAAGTCATATTATTATCTACAAAATAATTTAGCCTTTTTTAATCCCCTACGAGGATCCCCGTGGGGTCGGGTCCCCATAGGGACCAGGGACGGGCGGTCGATCTCCACCGTTTTACCTAACGGAGTTGGGGCAAGCTAGTGCGGATTGGGGTGGGCCACAGGGGATGGGATCAAGGCGGGGGTCAATTTCCCTCTGCGGGGGAATAGGGATGAGGCCCACTACACCAACAGGGGTCATCCTCTGCCTTGGGGACCCGGTAAAAATAAAAAATATCTTTAATTATAGATTATAGTTTTTTAATATGGAAGATTGTATTCTTTTTTTGTATAGTTAGACTAAAACTTGAATCTATATGTTAGAATATATATTTTAAAAAAACATGCCTAAATAATTATAAAGTAATAAATAAAATCATATTATTATTTTAAAAATAATTTAGTCTTTTTAATCCCCCATGGGGATCAGCTCCCCGCAAGGGCCGGGGATGACGGGCCGATCTCCCCTATTTTGCCTAATGGGTCCGGGGCTGGGGCGGGCTAATGGGGATCAGGGCGGAGTCGCGGGTGGTCTCCCTCGGGACCCCCGGGCCTATTGTCACTCCTACTTTTGTCTTTACTCTTTTAACCAACTAGATTGTGTGTCCGTGGCTCTGTTCGTATTGGCTTCTGCTTTTGTTTTCTGCTTGGAGAAGTTAAAATCCAATATAAACACTCGGTTTCTCGAAGCGATTTCTTCACTCTTCTCGCTCTCGTCTTGCTCTGGAGATAAAACATAGAGTCACAGAAGCATCACACACCACACTCCTCTCGCTCTCCCTTGTGCACGTATCTCTCGTGTACTTTCTCTATTGCTCATACTCTCCTTCTAAAACCTACTTCATTCATTCACTTCTATTCATTTTCAGCCAAAAGATATCAGACTCAGTCAATACGAATGCTCCTATCTATATTTGCATGAAACCAGTTCTGTTTTTAAAGAACAGTTTCAAACCAATAATAAACAGCTAAGACAATGAAAGAGAGGGAATTGAGCGTAGCTCGGTTTGGTGGCGCTACCAGCGTGCAGGTCACTCGCCTGAGTTCGAACCTAGTGCGCCCATTTTTGGGCTGCACTGTTCATAATGAATAGTACCTCTCGGAGGTACTGTTCATAGTGAATAGGACCTCCTCTGAGTACACACACATGTAGGTGTATTCAGTGGTTAAAGCACATGTCCATGCTTTGTGAGACTTAGGTCTGCGCTTTTGCAATAGCGTGTGGGTTGACACACCCACGTCAGTGTCTATGGAGTAAGTGTGTGTGGTTTCGCGTGTGTATGCGTGCGCATGTACTCTAAAAAAGACAATGAAAGAGGAGTGATATGCTCTTGACCTCAATTCTTTTCTGCTAGTTGATCATCACTCTGAAAGCTAAATCAACTCTCGGATCCTTGCCGGTTTTTCTGAATCACCCATCATTCATCCACGAAACCTTAACGTTTGCCACTTGGGGGTGCTCGTAGGACAGTCGTGCATTTTTTTTTGAGGAAATGTCTATCTCGCGAGAATTTTCACGCCTCTCGTCATCACCTAGGGGATGGCAATGCCCCTGATACCTGGTAACCATAGGAAATTCCTCTATTAGAGGATGTATATGAGAAAAAAATTTGTCTCCTCTAGGTTATCTATGTTATATGGGAATAGAGACCAGAATGCCTCCTCCATCCTCGATCCTCGCTATCCCCCATATATATTCATATACACGTAGATTGATATTTCTATATATATAAAATATATGTGTTTTATCCTGAGCCTAATATATTTTAGTATAATATATTATACACAACTTATCTAGCATTATTCTGCTGTTTCATGTATTTATAAATTTACTTATTTCTATATAATCATATGATAATATATAAAATTATCGTAATGTTATTAAAATTTAGATTTTTGATGAGGCTATGTTCTCCGTAAAAATCCGGATAAGGAAAAATAGCTTTCAATAGCTAAATAAAAAGCGAGGATGAGAATGTATTCCCGTGGAAAATTGCTCCGTTGCCATCCCTGCATCCAGCTCCACCTTCCGCTGCGCATTTCTTATCCTCACGTGCACACCACCTACTCTACGCAATTCCCCATACGCCCACCAACCTCCAACCCACCCGATGGCAACCAGCTCCGCCGTGGCGCGCCACTCCACCTCCTCCTCGCTCCTCCTCCGCCGCTTCCTCCCTCCCACACCTGCGGCCGCTCGCTGCCTCCCGGCCACGCGGTGCCGCGCGCGCGTCCGCACCGCGCGCCAGGTTGCCGTCAGCAGCGACGTGTCCCCGTCCTCTGACGTGGCCGCCGAGGAGGCCGCGGCGGCGCCCAAGCTCGGCAAGCGCGTGCAGGTCACGGCGCCGTTCCGCGTCCACCACGTCTCCAAGGCGCCGGACCTGGACCTCCGCGGCATGGAGGGCGTGGTCAATCAGTACGTCGGTGTCTGGAAGGGCAAGCGCGTCACCGCCAATCTCCCCTTCAAGGTGGAGTTCGAGCTCAAGCTGGACGGACAGGACAAGCCGGTCCGGTTCTTCGCCCACCTCCGGGAGGACGAGTTCGAGTTCGTCGGAGATGAATAGGACTCTCTGCTGCAGAATAACGCTCTCTTGGCTGCGGATGCAGCATCTGTACATTAGGGGAGGAGGGTGAAGAGGGTGCGAGGAGATAGCAAGTAAGTTGATGTTTGTTTACTTGTTGTGTGCTCTTCCTCACTCTTCTGTTCAACATCAAAATTTTCAGATGTGAGAATTGGTTGGATGATGCGATTGTGAACGAAAGTAATTATACTGATGATTCTGTTGTTGGCTGTGTTCAGTAATTTATTCTGCTGATTGTTTCAAGAGAAATTGTTACAAGGTATATGCGTAGTGGTAATGATGTAAACAGCTTTATCTAGTATAGCCGTAAAATGCTTACTAGGAAATAGGAATGCAAGATCTTCTTTATATATTGGTCTCTTGAATTCAATGTGTACCGCACCTTAAATTATTATGTGAGGGAACTTGGTGTGGAATGTGGATTGTGGAACATTGAAAAGCATTATGAGCAATTAAGCATCATGACAAAATAGTGTAAATGGACAGTACACTGCCAAGCTGAATATGCTAATGTTACTAAACAAGACACTTAACATTTCCTTTTTAGGTTCAAGAGCTTTTGCTGTATTGATGTCTTCTGAGGAAGGTTGGGGTTTCCCTATTCATAGAAAGGTTGATTTTTTTTTCTGATTTCATTGAAAAAATGTCGAGAATTTTCCACACGCTGAACAAAATTAAATGCCTGTTCTACTGCATTTGTAGTGTTTTTTATGTTGTAAACATTGAAAAAAAAACATGGTGTGCCAACACGTACAAACAACACCCCTCCACCCTGATTTTAACCTTGTCAAATTCATATTTCAAAAGAGTGTTTTCAGTGGCCTTATGCTATTTACTCAACTTGAGTTTGTATGAATTGGTGGTGCTCTTGTTTGTTTAAGGTTTGGTACTTCCATCTAGAGGAAATATATAGTGCATACCCCCCCCCCGGGTATTTCATCTTGGGCACTTTATCCTTCAATTAACTTTACGGTCTTCAATGCTTAATTTCACCCTCACTAAAAAAATATTGCTGTTTCTTTTACTTGTCCTGCAACACTGGGGGCTGGTTCAAGTTACTGTTCTACATGTTAATTCATACTACATTCGACATACTGGTAGCATAAGAGTGCCATTTCCGATGGCTGCTATAAGTTTGGCACTAATCTCTCTCACAGCCAGGCGGTGTGTTAATATTGGCCAAGCTCATGGTTTGTGTTCTGTTAGAGAAACCAGAGTTAAAAATAAAACAGCAAATGAGAATTTGGACTTCGGAGCGATTAAAGCATATGATAGTTCATAATCGCTCTGCCTTCTCATTTCACGAATAAGCAGTTTGTAGTGAAAATCTTAAGAGTAGCAAGTCTTTTTGTAATTTTGTCCAATAAATATGGCCAAAGAAGCCATACAGTGAAGTTGCCCCGCTTGGTCGATCAGTGCCAGCTCTCCTCCTTCAGCCTAGAATCTGAGAGCTCAGCCAAATACTATGCATTTTTTTTTTAAAAAAAATGAAAAGACAGAAGACATCTAAAACATGCATATATCCAAATTGTGTAATTATCAGTTTGTCACCTTGCAAAATAATCAATGTAACTGTATTCTATTACAAACTTTGCATCATGGCACCACCGACCTGCAGTGCTCTTTGGGCATCTTCTATTTTCCATCACTAAATATTATGGGAAAACATATTGCTACTGAAATGCTGGTGATTCTTTCAAGATATAGACCAACAGCAAGTCAGCATTTAGGGAACTCCCCGTATATGGTTATTGTTGATATGGGTGATTTGCATATTTGCTGCTGGCCTTTTCTAGTAAGATATGGGTAATTTCAATTAATTAAATACAATGCATAGCTGTTCATTCATCATTAGGTGAAGTTGTCATATAATGTCTTTATTACATAGAAATCGTTGCATTCAGTGTCCAGTGATGTTGCTATACGTAATGGAATTTCTAAGAGATCAATCAAACCTTGTTTTAATCTTAAACAAATAGACCTTGAATGTTCCATTGGGTTTGCTTGTGCAGTTGTGCTTCAATGTATATCCTTGCTCATGCTATACTGAATAGGACAGGACACTAAGCAAATTGGATTGGTGAAGTGGCCCTTTACTGCTAACATTGTTGCTATATTCAATATTAAAGAGTTAAAGGCTATAACATAAAATTTGTTATAGGTAGTAGTAGTAGCTTTGGTAATGACAAATGGAGTTTTTGGTATTCCTTGTTGTTCTAAAAAAAAATATTTTACTATTCATTGCTGACAAAAAAATCGGAGATCACGTGACTCTCGAATAAATAAACGAAAATCTTTTCAAAAGTAACTTATCAGTATTCGATTTATTCATGTAAATGTTCATACTAGAATCAAAAACTATTTAAAAAAACGCACCTAATAATATAATAATCCACGCCTCCCGAAGGCCCGCTCGAACACCACCACGTACACCACCTCACCTCGGTCCCAAATCCGTCCTCCGCATCTGAAAGCCATGGGTCTCTGCTTCGGCAAGAAGCAGCGGCGAGAAGAACAGCCGTCTGTGAGGCCAAGAAGAGTAGCGACAGCAGCAAGAGAGCCGGCAAGGACATCGCGCTGGTCCCGGAGGCCAAGATGGCAGCGCTGCATGCAAAGCCGGTGCCGTCCAAGCAGGCCCCACCCAAGGCGGAGGAGCCGACGGCCGACACGAGGACGGTGTTCGTCGTCAAGGCTGTTGTGGCCGCGGCGGCTGCCGAGTTCGCCGCGGTGGCGAACGGAGAGAATGAAGAGGAGCGGGTGAAGAGGGCGGCACCGGAAGAGGAGGCTAAGCCCGTTCTTGTGAGCAGGGTGCCGGTGCGGACCTCCAGCTGCACCAAGGAAGAGGTAGACGCGATACTAATCCAGTGCGGCCGGCTCAGCCGAAGCTCGTTGTCGTCAGGGAAGGCTTCAAACCCTTGCCGTACTTTCCAGTTATTTTTTAAAATTCTACACTCTTGACATCATTAAATAGGATAGAGTTAGTATAGAAAAATCAACAAATATGATCATAAACCTCCTCTCTCTATTGTGTTTAGTAGAACTGTTTCACTGTTGTTTGGGCTTTACGCTTGTTAGCAAAACGATTTATCACATTCTCAGCGTGATTATTCCCTGCTGCAGCATCCTCTCGAGAACATGACATTGTTTCCTCCATTTGTGATAGCTTCCTCTTCTTTGCATCCCTCTCCTTTGATTGAGCTCCCAAAAGCTTCAGGAACATGGCTCGAACATCATTAGGAACTTTTAGGGTACAAAACAATAAATGGCCACGATTCAGTCCATAGTCTGAGTCGCTCATAGTTGTAGCACAATTACAACTGATTCGACGATTTGAAGCGTGATTCTACCAATGACTCGTGGTGTGACCTGGATCATTTGGTGTTGGTGGGTTCGTAAAATCGGATGATTCTACAATGAGTGTCGCGATTTTAACAACATTGCCTCTAAATTTCTTTGAAGGAATCGATCGTATTGGTGGTCATGTAAGACTTCATCAATTTATATAATTCCCATTATGCCAAATCATGGACAGGTTATACTTTGAGATGGTAATCATCTGTTATAAATCTATTGGAGAGACATTGAATGTCATCTTGGGAGAACCATTTAGAGATAGTTGCATAGGTAAAACCCTATATGATAGGGACTGTATATATATTATCCAACAATGAGGTACTGCAACTATATCCCTCATAGTCCTCTATGAGGATAGTTCTTGTATTGCACAAGATAATTGTGAGATTATGTGAAAGGTTAATATAAGAAAGAATATTGCTCTAAATTCTGGGTACTCATGATTCTTATAAGGACATCGAGCTATGAATTCAGTAGAAAGATCTTTGTGATTATCGGTGGATGTATTCATAAAGTCCTTGTCTACATCCATTCAATGGATGATTCAATGTGATGGCTATATCGCAAAGGAATGAGAAGATTACAATGGTTGTTGTCTTGGGAGGAGCGAATATCTAATATACATTCTAAGGGCATCTGTAGTATATGAAAAAGGAGATCTTAAGCCACCTTAAGGTCAACCTTATATATTACAGGGTTGGTCTTAAAAAGACTATAAGCAAAAAAGGCTTAAGACCAGCCCTCAAGCTAAAGACCTAGTCATAAGCATTAAAACACAATTTTTTATTGAATCATGTGTTCTCTCTCCCCCCACCATAAGGCAAAGGCCAGTTTTTTTATTAGGATGTGGGCCCCATCTTAGTACCCACAAAGACCTTATACATTGTAACAGATTGTAATAAGCCATGTCACCATACCTTAAGACCAATCTGAGTCTTATACATTAGAGATGCCCTAATACTTAGTGATACGGCCCAAGGCATCATGTGGCACCAACTTTTATTGTGTGATACTGTTCTAGGCTTATTTTATATTATAGCTGTTGTTAGCTTTTTTAGCGTAAATAAATTTAAAAAATGGGGAAAAGGAAAAAAGGTTACGTCGTCTTGGATAATATTCAAGAAAAATGATAGTACCACTGGTATTGTTGCGGTCATACCGCATGGCAGTAGTACTACAAGTGTTGGAGCGGTCATATCGTAGAGCGATAGTACCGGCTTAGGGAGCTTTTTTCAGAGATGTCTAGTTCGGGATTGCAAGGTGCGATAGTACCAAATTTGAGAGCGGTAGTATCAGCATGTTGCGTGTGGTACTATTGGATTTGGCAGAAAACAGGATTTTGGGTTGTGTTATGGATTAAGTTTTGTTGACCTGGGTTATTGCATTAAGATTGCATAAAGCATGTTTTAGTTAATATGGGTCAAGTTGTGAAGAACTTGTGCTTAAAAATGATTTCTTTGTCTTTGGATATGTAGGGTCGCTTAGAGTCAACTGTAGTCAACGACGAGAATCAAGACTAGGCTCATGGAGGAGTTGAGGCCCAAAACGATCAAGGTTGCTAGGTGGGACGGTGAGCTCAAGCATGGCACGAGAAAGGTAAAAAATGTTGAAGGCAAGTTCGAACGACAGGATTGCACCATGAGGCTTGGACGGTCTAAGTGAGCCGTGGTTCGTGGAGCCGAGACGGAAGAGACTTAGCGATACATCAATGAGGAGATTTGCACCTACTCGTGGTAAGTATGACGATTGCTTATAAAGAATGGTGATGACCGGATCAATAATGGGTAATTTGATAGTTTGGCAAAAATATCAAAAACTACTTTAGATCAAAACCGCAACACGTGAGCGACACGTTGGAGAGCGATTTAGATCAAGGTGAAACTGGTTTGATCGAGATGGATCAAGACAAAGGACTTAGCGGAATCACACTTATGCACTTTGAAATACGTGTGTAAGTGACATGTGTGAGTTAAAACCCGTGTGTGTGATATTAATGGTTCCCCGTTGTGTTAGTAAATATGATCTGTTAAGGGCTAGGTGTGGTTAGTTACCCACCTATTTATAGGGTTGGGATAAAGATATGTAGGTTAACCATCTAATCCATCTCTCTTATGCTTTCAAGTCTAGGGTTAGGGTTTGAGAGTTCAGTACTCTTGGGTGCTCTCTGTCCTCCAAAGTGAAGTGGCTATAAAATCTACCTCTTCATATGGAAATATATCAATCTTTTATGATCTCCGTGTCTATTTCTTGTTTTGATTTATTTACTCTTATTTTGGTTGATTTTGATATCTCTTCTTTTCTCTTCTTGATTTTGTTGTACCAAGAACGTGATTAAGATAAGATAAACTTTGAAAATCAATCTCTTATCATCTATGTACTTTGATAACAAGTTCATGAAGAACCCAATTTTGCTTGATTTTGGCCCCATCGAGTGATTTTTTGTTTCAAAGGTTTTTGGGTCATATTTTTCGGTTTTCTAACTTGCTGTGATATGTGAGAAATACATCTAGAGTCATCTTAGCCATCATCTACCCATAAACAAGTTGTATTCACTATTTGATGTTTTGGCTCATTTTTGATACAACATTCTAACAAACTAAAAAAAGATCCCAACTTTAGCCATGATTTTCATGATCGTTTATTGTAATAGGTTTCTGATATCCTAGAGTAGATTTCTACAAAATTTCATATCATTTGGATTTACGGATCAAAAGTTCTCTCAATTTTGGTTTTTAAAATTGGGCTTAAAATATTATGCATCCTGATTTTACTGTAGCAGCGGTAATAACAGGGTACTGTAACGGTAGTACAATAGTATTGTAGCAAGCACTGTTTTTCAGCGTTTTGATTTCCCAGTTTGTGTGGTGGGTTTCTATCCTAATCTTTATAGTTTTGTAATTATTAGAGTGAAAGATTGATGAATATTTAGGAAAAAAATTGAAAGCAACATTCACCCCCCTCTGTTGCTATTTTCGGTCTTACAATTCTAAATTTAAACTCATTCTATGTTAAAAGCAGCAAAAAAAGAAAAAAATCAACAAATTTGAACTCTTAATATTTATTAGATTTTTCTCTTTTTTGTTACTGCTAACAAATAATAAATTTGAACTTAAAATTTTATGCATGATTAAAATAAGTTTAGAAGTGCATATAGAAATTTTCTCAGAATTTTTCGTGACTTTTTTAGTTAGGTTACACCGTGAGTGTATCATAAGTTTGAGTGCATGGGGCCACTCCAAAGAACTTAAGTTTCTAGTTTATACCTTTGGCTGTTGTTTTTTTTTTTTTTGCTAAAATTACAATGTAGGTGTTGTTATTTTTTTTAGATCATTCAATTAACAAAATTAAAAAATAAGAAAAAAATTGTTATATCTCATGGATAATATAAAGAAATAAGGAGAGAAAAATAAAAACAAAAATAATTAAAATTAGAAGTAAATATGTTTTGAGTAACTTTTGATTTAAATAAACAAAAAAAAAAGCTGTTTGAAGCGATCACCAGATACGTTGCCCGTAAAAACATAGCCGAAAGAACAGCTCCCAAACGTCAAGGCCCACGCGTGCCGAAGAAGGTACCGAGCCACCACAACGTCCTTGCGCGCGAAGCCTTCCAAAGGCGCGCCAAACCCAAAAGAGTTCCGCGACACAGCGACACTCGCGCGGCCCCCCGAGGAGACGAAGCCGGAGGAAGCCGCCGCCATCGCGGAGCGCAAGCCATGAAATTCAAGGCCTTCTTCACCGAAGACGGCATGTCCCTGCTCGACAAGCGTAATCTCCCGCGCGACACACGCCTTTCCCTCCCTCTCCCTCTCCCGCAATTCGTCGAGCACCTCACGCGCGATTCGTTGCCGCAGGGTTCCTGCCGGCCATGGACAAGGTGGGCCGCGTTTGCCACGTCTACCTCACGCCCTCGCACGCCATGCTCCTCCACAACCTCCTCGGCCCCACGGGGCCAGACGGCGGCGGGCCGCAGTGCGTCGCGCAGTTCGCCAAGGACCTCCTCTTCCGCGAGTACAGCATCTCCTCTCGGAACGGCAACCGCGTCGCCTTCGCCGTCGACGTCGCGCTGCTCCACCGCGCCCTCCGCAGCGCGCTCGCCGTCCACGCCCAATCCCCGGCTGCCGGGGACGCCCCCGCCGCGATTCAGGTGAAGCTCGTCAACAAGCTGCCCGCCGGGTCCCGGTCCGCCGCGCCGTTCCTCACGTTCGAGACCAAGGGTGCCCGCGCGGCCGTCGTGCAGGATGTGCCTATCTCGCGGCCTCTGTCACGCTCCGATGTTGAGCGGTTGCAGGCTGCCCTTGACGCCGCCCAAGAGCTCCCTGAGGTGTTGAACTTTCACATGGCATTTCACGGTTTCTTATCATTTACTAAACCAAAAAATGGTCCTATTGTTTAGTTTGATTAACTTTCTTCAGAGTCTAATCTAGCCGTCTAAATGTGAAACGAATTAGTCCAATTGAAATAGGTTCTGGCGGTTCCATTTTTGGTGGCGTTATTGTCGTGTTGGATGGAGGAATTAAAATTATGCACCTCTGCATACGGAAGTTTTTGGTCGAATCTGTGAACGACATATTCACATAATTTTATAGTAGTGAAGGTAATTTCGTTATTATAGGATGAACTGTGATCCCATTATGTGAAGCACTGGTCCAGTCCATCTAAATTTGATGTAGAACTAACCTGTCTTATTTTGTTGTACCTTGAGAAAAAATCTTAAAATATCCATTGCCAGCAAGATACAGAACATGAGGCAATCCGTAGTAACAAGCTAACAATAGTCAATAAGTGATTACAAAAGTAAAATGTAGAAATAGCAAGATGCCTTTTGAATAGTTCTTATTTGGAACTACAGTTCAGGTGTTCTTAGAATGACTACTTAGACACGCCTACTAAGCTTTCTCTGGGGAATTTTCACTCAGAGAGGGTCTATATTGTTTCTGATCTTAATAACATGTCCCTAAAGTTTTCTTCTACTTGGATGATTCTGCTTGCTAGAAGGAATTTATCCTATTTTTGTTTAGCTATTAGTAGTCCTTATGGGTGTTGATACTTGGTGAGTGTTCTTTCTGCAGACCCTAGTCCAGGTTCCAGATCTGCCACAGTTACAAAGCTTGGTGGATCGTCTCAAAAATGTCGGCGATCTGCTGACTGTAGCTGTTACCCAATACGGTGATCTCCATCTACAAGTTTCCACTTCTCTTGTTACTGTAGGTTCAGAATTCAGGAAGCTTCGGATTCTGGGCATTTGTGGTAAGCTATGGCTGCTGGGAGTTGTAATAAGCAATTCAGCATTAGCTGTCTTACATTCCAAACCAGGTGTTGTTACTGTTCAAATCTTGTCCACATTTTTATACAAATGTTTTACATTTCAGCGAATGCACCTATTGGTGATCAAAATTTGAGTGCTTCCACTCGTATGGATATGGCAGTAGAGAGAGGGGAAGCTCTCTCAGTGGTATTTCTCCTAAGCTCCATTTATTTTATTTGTTGTTTTCTTCTTCTTCATGTCAGCTGTTCACAAGTTTCTGTCTTTCTATGTTTTTACAGCAAGTGAATATGAAGCACCTAGTTAAGAGCCTACAATGTCATTTGGCCAAGCCAGATTGTACCTTCTATGGTATGCTTTTTGGCTTTTCTTTTAATCTCGGTGACAAATGCCCTAAATTTTGTGTTGAACTATCACTTTTTCCCTAAACATTGCCCTGTTTTGTTCGAATAGGTATTGCTCCTCGTGGTGCTTGCTTGACAGTAATATTCCAGTATTTCATTCCGGGAACTAGATTGACAGACAAATCCATTAGCTTCTACTGCAGGCTTCCAGTCCTCGACCCTGGCACCAGTTAAATATATGACAGCATGGTACTTACTGACTTGCTTCAGATATCAGCAAAACATTATCAGCTTAGCTGTTGCATCTTCTGTTTCCCTATCTTATGACTTGTTTGCGGCTTAAATATATAGATTTTTATGGTACATTATATTAGTAGTAGAAATAAAATCTGACCGTTGATTTGTAAGGATATTATAGACTTTTATATTTTAACCTGTGTTTTTAGGGTATACTTGTGTGGATGATTAGGATATAAAACTCCTTTTAAAAAATAGAAATCCGTACAATACCAAAATGCATAGGGAACAAATTCAACACAGTGCACTTGTTTCGTACGTACGTGGGATTATGTGCTTAGTTGCTTACGATGAAACCTTGGCGCCGGAGTTGAGCGTGTTGATGACCATCTTCCTTGGGTCGACAGGTCCAGTGATCACGACTGTGCGGTCCGCGATGGCCGGGCGGCACGGGCGCGCACGTCCAGTCACCGCGGACGAACCTCGTGGCCGAGTCGAACCGCGGCAGCTCGCCGGCGTCGTAGCGCCCGCTGGGCCTCCCTTCGGTGCTCCGTGGCGTAACGGATTTTATGCCATTTTGTTTGCAATTTTACCCTTTTAGAGATTTTATTGCTAGAAGTGTAAATGGTAGTATAACTAAATCCTAACTATTCTGAATTATTGGATCACAAAGATTGAACAATTCATATTTTTTTAAGGTACTGTAAAAGAGCTCAAATATATATTAACTTTGTTTTTTTGTGCTTTTGGTTTTTATCTTTTGATTTCTCCGAAAGTTGAAACAAACAGGACGATTTTTTGAAACGGATTCTCGAGTTCAAAACCGTATGTATCATTCGTGTTGGTGTTTTCATCGTCTGCTGCTGTTATCTTAAAAAATAAATAAAAGTTATCAGCCGCAGTCTAAAGAACAGGCTTACAATGATCTGGTAATTTATGTGAAAAAATGGCGAAATCAGATCGTGAATGGTTGTCATGCTGGATGTGTTAGTTTCTTTTTCCAGAATACCACTTTCCTGCACCCTTCTTCCATTTCGACACTTGTTAATTTTGCTTGCTTGCCCAAATCGTCATTTCACAATTCTGTTCCGTTTTGGCCTGTTGGATCCCTATCAAGGCAGCTACTACGAAAGGTAACTGTTGCACATGGCTGGGAAAGAGTAACTAAAATTTAGCTAGTACTTCCACACAAATTTAGGACAGCACAAAGCCCAACAAAATCCAGCTGGCCCTGCAATTAGGCAATGCTTGATATAGGGATTAAAACTTTTGGGATAGCTCTTATGCAAGATCTGCAAATCCAGTCTTTTTAATATCATGGGATCTATTTCATGACTAACATTCCTTCTTCAGACCTCTAAAATGATACGAAGCATTTCGTGGCATCCTGCTCCGACGTGTAGTAAGATTTGAAGCCTGTTAGTTCTTACGGATAGGAGGAACTTTGCGCATGGCCTACCATTACTATTATGAGACCTTATATGCAAGATCTGCAAGTTCAAACTTCCAACAATTCAATGCTATATCCCTAAAAAAATATGTTCAATGTTATTGGAGTATGTTTCATGACAGTTTTGTCAGATCCCGAGTAGGAATCTGACTGAAATGGACCAACTTGGACAAGTTTATTCCTGCTTCAAAGCCGCCCTCCACGCCACTATTGGCTTCTGGTGCTCCTCATGCGATCCTCCCGCATGCTGAAGAGTATTAGCATAAGCAAGTTTTAGGACATAATATTGATAATGATACCCTTAAGCATGTATTTATCAAAAATTCAGAATGCTAATTGCACGCATTAGCTCTGGCCGTTGAGGATCAACTAAAGCTTAATGCTAGGGAAATATGCACATACCTCCACATGCTCAAGTCTAAGTAGGTTTAAAATTATCCTTCAAAAAGGAGTAGGTTAAAATTGTAAAGGGTTTTCCCCTCGTAAATGCACCTGGCACGTCTAGAACTAGTGAGGAAATCTGGGCTCTCACAAGTTGAGTTTCATGCACCAAAAAGCTTAGGCATTTCTATTCTTGGTACTTAGACTTACAGTAAAATTCTATGGGATATTTCTGCAAGACCCGCTCAATATTTTTAGCTTAGGAGATCAATTTACGTTTTAGCCGAAAACAGTGAGAAGAAACTTAAAAGTTGAAACTTTTTTTTGAAGAACTTTATCAGAAAATGAATCTGGGTATACGTCCATATCCTCCTGGACAGATTTTTTTTTATGAGCACATGCCTGAAACCTGCTCTCGACTGTCACAGCCACCAGCTGCATTTGCTCTGACGAACGTCTCCCCGCATGACTCATGACATCACGTACATCTTCGCTGTTGCTATTTACCGTTTCCTTCTTGCTTCTTACAACCATGACATTTAAGAAGGCTTAAATGACTACGACGAAGGGCTGAAAACAAAGCCTCGTCTGGGAGACTCGTTAGATCGATTTAATTTTTTAATTATATCTATTAATTAGATAAATATTGAATGACTCAACTTTAGATAAAATTAAATTTTATCTTAGCTCGGCTCGGTTCATTAACTCTATTATAAGAATACTTCCAAACTACTAATAAAATAATATTAAATCAAGTAGTATTATTTTCAGTTTATGAGTTTATGGTTTCTCGAATAAATAGATATGACGGTTTATCCATCATCGTTTCCAAACAGTTTATCGACTTATCAGTATTCGGTTTATTCGTACAAATACGTACGTTAGAGCTAAAAATTATCAGCCCAACCGAAAAAGAATACACTCTATTTCTATATGACCGACACCACTATTCCAGGTTCATCTATGGAGTATCTTTTTTCTCATCAATGGCAAAAGCTTGGTTAAGTGTTACCCCGTTTTGACTGTCAGAAAATGCAAAAAAAAACACACACATTAGTTTCATCTCCGAAGACCTCTGTTATCTGCATTCCAGAAAGGAAGTAGGTGGTCTGGGACAGATTTAGGTGGTACTTATTTAGGTTTAAAAGCTCATGCTTATGATTTTTTTGTACTGTAGTGATTGAAAATGTAATGTAGCTACTGATAGTTTTTTCAACATAAATAAATTAAAAAATAAAACGTTATATCATCACGAACAATGCAAAAAAATAAGCAAGAAAAAAGAAAAGTAAAACAGCCATAAAAAACTAAAAAATGAAATTAAAAAGTTAGAAGCCAAAACTAGAAACAGAAGCTCGAAGAAGAAAGGAGCAGAGCAGCAATTGTTAGCAATGATAGCATGGATATATACAGGCTTTGAATCCATACACAGGGGTGAAAATGGATAGGATAGTTTCCAACTGATCTAGATGAAAGCGAATTTGGATTGTCTCGGATTGGATTTCCTTCAGATAATTCTTGGATTGGAAACAAATACAATATTTTTGTCAGAAACAAATACGAATACAGTAGGCCTATTATCCATCGAATACGGATACAAATACAGATTATCCAGATAATACACATGCTGGATATCTAGAATTTCAGCCCAATAGCCCAACTAGCCAAACTAGCTTCGAGGCTTATTAGGGGAAATCATGATTAGCACTTGAACAAAGTACTTAGGCATGCAGGATGAAGAGAAATGTTACATGCAGGTAACAACCCTTCACAAACATTATTTTGCCAAGGAAATGTGTAAAAGAATGCTTGCAAGATGTGCCAGGAGATGCAAATAGTACAGTTCGGGGTTCAACATAGGCTAGTGATGTGCTAACAATAGTTCATAACAGCAAGCTAGTATTGTGTATAATTTTAGAACAAATTAATTTATCATCCATGATATATCTTTCTGCCCCTGGATTTTTGCCTTGAGCTAAATAAAGGTGCGTTGTTCTACCAACGAATCAAAATTTACACTGTGTTAGTTAACATTTATGAATGAAAATATTCTACCTGCATCAAATAAACTGGTTATATGTTTTCATTAATTTTTGGCATATAATTTAGAGGGTTTTCATGTTCTAAAAAATATCTATGGTCGTATTCGTTTCGATTTGTATTTGTTCTATATTTGCATTCGATATTATTCGTATCCAAGGTATTCGTATTCATATCCGTATCCAAGAAAAAAAAATGAAAACAAATATGGCAGAACTATTATCTATCCGTATTCAATCTATTGTCACCCCTACCCATGCATCGTGAGTCTTCCTGTACACGCGTCCTATACTAACATCCTTGATCTGGCTTCAAATCTATAGTTCGTGTTGCTAGTCATCGGTGTTCACCTTTCTTTTGGGTTACAATTTATAGTTTATCTTAAATAAATGAATAAATAAATAAGATATTTTTGCTAAAATTTTGAAGCGGTTTATTAGGACAACCTTTTTAAAGCGGCTTATCGGCATTCAGTTTATTCATACAAGTACTCACACTAGGATCAAAAACCATAAGCTATAATCATAAGCTATTAGTCGCAACCCAGAAGAACATGACCATTAAGTTTGGCCAATAACTATTACTCTATAATGTTTTTTTAAGAAGGGCCGATTTTTACAAACACAATGTAGTTCCTCACATACCAATATGAGATACTAATATGAAGCATAAATAGGAGCAACAAAAGAATTCTCAAGAAATTAAAACTTGATTAACACTTTATTAAAAAAACTAGCGGAAACTAAAATAAATATTTATAACAGGATACCGGTCCACTTCTAACCAAATAAAGAGTAAATAAAATAACATAAATAGTGGCAAGCCATGATGCTAAAAACTCGAGTACTCCTACGCATGCATGTTGCAATCACTCCACTGGCCTTTAACATGTAAAATCAAGGTTGTCAACCATCCAAGTTTTATTACATCATAAGTGATTATTAGTCAGATTAACAGATATTATATATAAATCCGTCATAGCTCACATACAACATCATATAAGTAATGGATCATAATATCAACGAACTAAAGCATAGTAGCCCTAATGTTAAAAGAGTGCTAATGGTTTAAATCTAAATTAAAACATGTTCATATGCTACCTCCATTAATGATTAAAACATTAATTCTAAATCACTGATTAAAAGCATGAATAATATAATGTTATTAACTGAGCATTCTAATAAATCTAAAAGCATGTAAAACCAGATAAACTAGAACATCATGATATAAATACTATATTAGTAGTTTATGACCAGGTAAGCATTAAAATATGATAATTGTACTCAATGGTAGTGATGACAATTAATCATAGAACAAGTGATATATGAAGCGGAGAAGTTAACGACTGCGAGGTACTTGCCTTGAGCACGTTCAACGGACTGGTTGCACGAAGGATCCAGGGTGCACAACTATCCAAACGTTCTCTCAAAGGCCACATGTGAACCTATAAGATGAAACAGACATGAATCAGATGAGGGTTAAGATAAAATTGTGGAAGGACAACAAGAGATTGTTCGGCCAAAAAAGATCACATTCACTTAGACTTTACCGTGCGAATCGCCGTTCGGTTGAGCGAACAACATTCAATCGAGCGAATGACGTCCCACTACAAGAGTTAGTAAAAACCCCTGCGCGAATCCAAGTTCAGCCGTGCCCCGGCCAGCTAGGCCGTGTGGCCACTGCACCACGGCTGCAAATCCACCACCAGCCGTCACCAGTCGGCCACCGCCACCTGGCTGCTGGCGCTACCTCTCAGTCGTCGCCTCAACCTACGCATCGCCGTCGGCCCTGCGCTACCACGGCCAGCTGCACCGCCCAGCCCGTTGCGCCAGCCGTGCCGCCTCCGGTTTGCACCGCCTCCTGGCCACGCCTCCCACACGCCGCTGGCCTGCGCTGCCTCCTGACCGTGCCGCCTAGGCCTGCGCACCACTGTCGCCCCGCGCTGCCATGGCCGGCCACGCCATACACAATAATCTGCCCTTTAAAGGGGCCTGGTTTAAGGCTAATTAGGGTTTTACTGTTCTTTTTGTGGCCCTTTTCAAATTTTAAGACGCTACACACAACTTTTAGGACTCCATGTGGAATGTTTCAAAAGAGTTTTTACTATCTTTAGAAGATACCGATATCTTATCATTAAATTATATATAAATTCTTGGTATCAGGAGGTACTAGTATTTTGCCACTGATTTGTATATAAATTCTGGTACCTTCTGTTAACTTTATAAGGGTGGTAAAAACTCTGTCAATCATCTAAGCGCAGTTATTGCATTGATCTTGTTGTTCACTGCGAGTGGGGCCTCTATTGTTCCTTCAATACTTGCTTCGGTAATCTGCACGCGAGCAGAATAAGATATGCAGTGACACAACTGGTGTTTCCTTCAATGTGATGATTGAAACGCCCCGCGTTAATTAACTAGTTAAATAAACTCAATTAATGTTAATCATGTGGATTAATTAGTTAAGTGGTTAACGGGATTAAGGATTAGTTGAGAGATTCAGTAGAATTTAAAATTTTGTTGTAACCATTGCACACAATAGCACCAGTAGTATAAACACTGAACAATCTCAATCTTTATTAAAAGTTTACAAATTACAACAGAGGAAAAACAAGTTACATATAGGAATCATCTCATACATTCACGCATACATTAGAAATAGTACACATACGGTTGCATTGCCATAAGGGTAGAGCCTATTGCACGCTACTCAGTTCATACATTAAAATTGCCGTCGAACCACACCCACACGCACTTCTTCAATTGAGAACCACTCAGTAGATATTATACCAAAAGAGACCGAACAAAAGATCAAATGTTAAATCAACAAATAGAGAGAGAAGAGATTGCCGTCAGAGCCCTCGAGGTTATCTCGGGCGGGGCATTCCGTTCACGGAGATACCTGACCGTCCGGGGGCCAGTCGGCACCTCTCACAACCTAGGGTTCATCACTCGGCGTTAAACAAACCTGTTTTACCTCACAAACACTGTAGCAACAGAAGACCAAACCAACACATGCCCAAAAGCCCTCAGACCAGCACGGCCCAGATAGAGCCTCCCAAAGATAGCGGCAAAGCCAACACGGCACGGTGAAACCCACGCGTCTTTAGCCAACCGCCAGCACACCATCATCCAGAGAACTCCACAGAGCTCCACACAGCACAGAGCAGCACGGCCAGCTCAAAAGCCAACACCACAAGCTCCAGAAAACACCGCTACGGCCAACAAACAGCAGCACCACAACCAGCCGAAAGGAGCAAAAGAAGAAGTCACCTACCTGTCTCAGTCTCACCATCCCCAAACCGAAACCTTGCTTCAGCCACAAACCTAGCCATCACCACCCAGCCAAGAATCATCCAACCGGAAATAAGCAAGAAGGGGCCAAACAGAAGGGACCACAAGCCGCAAGCAAAGAGGAGGCCATCCCAGGGACCGTTGACACATCAGGGACCATCAGCATCCACCATCATCTCATCGAAACAACAGTCAACCAACCGCAAAGGTAGCCCACAATACTCTATAATGCTAGCATACAATTCCAGCAGCAATACTTGCAGAGCTCGTAATTAGCCAGTTAACCACCGTGTAGCATAGCATCATCACCATACACTAGAATCCACACAGATAGCACCAACCGACAGTAGGAAGGGGGGGATCGAAAAGAGGAATATTACCGTAATGCGAAGTCGGCGGCGGCATGCTAACCGCGGCAAGGCACGCGCCCCCGAAGGCCACTAGGCATCCCCCCGGCATGCTGCGGCCTTGGGCTCCGCCATGCCTAACCACGGCGACACACCTCCAGGCCAAACTGCACCCTAGCGCCAAAACCCAAAAAGAAATCAAGCGAAAGTAAATAGTACCGAGGGAGATTTGGGGAAGAAGAGAAATCGGGCTTAGAGAGGCCAGATCCGGGCCCTAGACCCCGGATCTAGGGGTAGGACGGTGCTGCGGCCGCGCAACATTAGGGCGGCGGCGCACGGCGCCGTAGGCGGCACAGGAGAGGGAGAAGAGGAGGCGGTGGCGCAGGAGAAAGAGGAGAGGGCGCGGCGTCATGGGCCGGCGGAGAAAGGGAGGAAGAGGTGAGAGGGAGAGTCGGCGAAAGAGAGGGAGAGGGAGTGAGAGGGGAGAGGCGTCGCAGGCGTTGGCGCAGGAGAGAGGCGGCACAGACGGCGACGCAGAGGAGAGAAGGGAGAGGAGGCAGGCGGCGGCGCAAGGAAGGAGGAGAGGCGGCGGCACAGGAGAGTGGGAGAGAGAGGAGAAGAGTGAGAGGAAGGGCAGCAGCGCCGACGAGAGGGAGAGAGAGGGGAGGAAGAGCGACGGCGTGAGAGGAAGGTAGAGGAGGCGGCGGCGCAAGGGGAAGGAGAAGGGGGATCGGGCAAGGGGGAAAAGAAAAGGGGAGTGGGCCGGGGCAGGAATGGGCCGGCCGGACTAAAAGAAAAGAAAGAAGGGGGAGAGAAAAATTGAAGAAAAAAAGGATAGAAATTAAAGGGGGGAAATTTTGTTTAAGAAACTGCACCTAATATTTTGATGGCATAGAAATAGTGTTAGTTTCTATAAACTCATTCGAAACTCTAATCTAGTTATTGCTCCATGTCGAATTACGATCTTTGAATTGTACGCATTAAATCGGTATTAGCTTCATCGGGAGTTAAAAGAATAACCAATTACCTAATTTCCACACTTCGAAAATCCACTAAATGACCAAACCTCACCCTAGAAGCCTCACGACAATATTGCTACATGTTATTAATGTATATTAAGCTTCATCAAAACCATTAAGTAAAGTAGTAGCACACTATTATTGCAGGAGACGGTCCAAACCCAACCGGGGAAGAATATCAGAGTAGTACGGGGATTCAGCATCCTTTATATAACTCAGGCAAGCATTTTGTTGAACAACTTGTTGGGTATTTTGATATACAAGTACTTTGATATTACTTTAATATCACCTGGCATAGCAATGAAAACTATTTAAATCGAGAATCAATTGAGAAAGAAAGAAAGATGGAGAAGCCTCGGCGACTGATGGAGCAGTCAGCCGGGGAAATTAATAAAAAGGTGGGCAGAGGTTGCCTCGGCAGTGTGAGAGGCGAGTTGGGGACCTCTGCATGGGATATAATATAAGTAATTACAAACTTCGTCTGTATGAATGGACTGTATCAAATCGTATCAGCCAACATTTCGTCTCCGGACGGACAGAGTTAGTAGTACTATCAAAGTTATTATATTCTCCACAAGGGTAAGTATTATTTAGGGGATGTACCCAGGGCCGGTAAAGAGCCGGGGGTGGGGGATCCATAGTCACAAGAACCCAGGACTGGTTGCATGCCAGAGGTGGGGGCGCGCATATATTAGCGCAGTGGAGTGTTGGGTAGGGTTGAGCAAACCGACCCAACCAACGGTTATGTCACTTTTGGTGAGTCTGGTGATAGTAATAATTCGCACAGACTGCCGATTGCGAATAACTGGGTGGAGATATAATATACTGAGATAGATACAAAAGTTCTGTATTCTGATCTGAGCACCGCATCTTAGGAAATGCGGGATTCCACAAGCTACTAGGATCAGAATGATGATGGGTAAAGTGGTACAAGTCTGCGCAGTGCTATCTAAATCATGATTTCATGCCTGTCTCCGGGAAAGGAGATTACGGAAACTTGTGGAAGTTTTAGCTATTCATACAAATGTTCAGTAGCTTTTAAATTAATGAAATCGAAATCTTTACAACTCAAAACCTTATTTTCCTAGGGGCACAACATTGGGCTTGCATGTGAGGATGAATGATCAGGAGAAAGGAGAGAAGCATAAAATGCATTTTGTTATATAAAAAGCTTGCTGAGTACTCCGTACTCACCCTTGTATTAATCCCCTTTCTTAGAGGATGGCCAGTTCACCGGGACCGAGGAGGGAGTCGAAGCTAGTCCAGAGGAGCCCTACTCTCCAGGAGAGGGCGGTGGTTCTGAGGTAGAGCCGTATGGGGGTTATCCCTCATGCGATGGCTGGGATGATTAGAGGTGCAGAAACAGTCGGGACTTCACTACTTAGGTATAGGTAATTTCAATATATTGTATATATATACTTCCAAGATATGGTATATGTACTCTTGCCTTTTTGGTGTAATTAGAAGGCTGTTTGAACTTTTAGTTGGCATTGTAATAATTGAACCAGTTAGGTTGTATTAAACTTTAGCCCTGCGTGGCTATATGTGGATGTATGTTTTATGCTATCGTTAATTGTTGTTCTGCTGCAATACTCTGATGGACTTACTATTCGTTAGAGCGATGTTTTATCGGCTAAAACGAATAGTAATCCGTTGACTAGCATTATTACCCCGTGGTAATAGTGCGGGTCGTCACAATGATACAGTGCAGTCATCTGAGCAGTGCTTTTCGGCCTTTAGTGCTCCAACTATTTCTTTCTTTATTACTATTGCCTTTCAAGAGGTTCTGTGTCACTGCATCTCTGATGCCATGTTGCACACATTACATGTATGTATATACCTGTACTCAAATCAGTTTCAGCTTCAAAACGTATAAATTAAATACCAGTTTCTCTGATCTTAGATACACATTACACCAAGAACCCGCAAGAAATGGCCTATTTCTGGTACTCAACAGCCAGCTTATCTTCTAGCTTTTGTTAGGACCAAGCTCCGGATCCACAACATAGCTTCTCAGAGAAGGCGTCTTGCCGATGGCAGGTTCCTTCTTCTGAAGCCTTTTCCTCGCAATGTACCCCCGAGTCCATGGCAACACGTCCTCGTTTACCTTGATCATGAGGAAGAACAAGATGCGGTAGATGAAGATCATGCTGAAAATGACTGATAGATCAATCCACTTTGACCGGTTCACGTTGATCTGAAAGATGTACTTCATTATGAAGTCCCCAGGGATTTTCGGTTGGTCTGGGTACTGGTTGTCGAATACGAGACCTTTCAAGTCATTCTGGCATTGGCCCTGTTAGATGAATACAGTTTGATGTCAAGTTTCAGTTTGAAATTTAGTGTGTTGCGCTAGTCGAGAGTGGAACCAAATTTACCTGCAGTGCCCAGTAATGGAAACTGATGTACTGCATGGGATATCTCCAAACAGGCTTCGGGATGTCGTACGGAAGTCTGAAGAATCCAGAGACAAGCATAAATACTCCCTGTCAAGGAAAATTGTGAGACAATTTCTTCTTGCTGAGCTCAGAAAGTCGGAAAAATCGTGGGAAGTGCATCTACACTTCTTTTGTGGGGCATTAATATAACACAGTAACTAAAAAATGGGATCAGTAATAACCTATTTTCTGCAGTACCTACTAAAATAAATAAGATTTTTAATGATCTCATGCTGTCTTAAAACTATGCTGAAATTGTACCGCAATGGTGGTCAGTATATGGTAAAGCTGCAATGCTGTTCAGTACTTATTTATTTGTCGAACTTGATGATTTATTGGATCAGCACATTTTATCTAAGTCTTTTGATGTATTAAGAGTCCCAGAAAACCTTTCCAAGTTTTGGAAGTTCTCGCATTGATGAACACACCTTAAACATCACATGGTCCTCATATAAAATGCAGACCTAACAACTGTATCAAACAGAAAAAACAGGCTTCCTTTTATTTTTTCCTTTGATAAAGGAAGGTGTTTTAATCCTGTCTGAAGAGAACTGTACAAGATTTAAAGCAATTAAGTTGTAATTAACATGTGGATATACAGCCATCCGTAACCACCATATTTTTAAGATGAAGACATAAAATGCTATTCATTATTTGAACACATACAACTACAGATGAGATACTAGGTGTACAGGAAACCAAATGAAAAAATGGGTAAAAACGCACCTGAATTCCAGCTCCTATGATGATACCCATGAGGAAATTGGGAATGACACTTGCAATGGCCATCATCAAGCTCTCGACCACGGTGACGCTGGCGTAGAGGTTCAGGACGAAGAAGATGTAGTGCGAGAAACCGGGGTGAAGGCGTACCATGAAGTAGCATATGGTTCCGGACAAGAAGCATATCAGAATCAGGAATGGCAGCGCCGAGATGGTGTTGCTGATGACAAACGCGGCGACACCGTAGTGCCCGTTCAGCCGCTCCCGCTGGAAAACCTGTGTGAACGAATCAATGGACAGGTGAGCAAATTTTACATAGCAATTCCAACTTCCAGATGAAATGAAATAGTCTGAAATTTCACCTTCATTTCTTCCACAAACGAAGGGAATCCTCCAATGGACATGAACGTTACGAATCCAAAGACGAATGCGGAACAGGAAACTCTGGCCTGTAGAGAACACGGAGTAAATGCATTAAAACTAGTCATTGGTTTAATGTCACTGCTCATGTGACTATATGTTATTACACATGTATAACATTCTGGTCCTAAGAATCGCTGATCAATTCCTTCAAGCTTACCAGGATGGATTCGTATTTGGTGCCGACGTCCAGGTAGATTGTGCCAATGCAGACGGTCACGAGGAGATAAATCACGAGCCTGAGCCAGTAATACCCGAAGTCCCGTGACATGTTGATGAATGAGCGCTTGGTCAGTGTACCAGCCTGCATCAAGAAGCTGGCCTGGCTGCCACCTGAACCCAGCAACGTTCCTTTCTGCAACAAATACCATGTGTATTTCTTCTGGTCATTTCCTTTCCCGGATGCAATAATCTTAATTATGTGGACACAAACAATAGAGAGAGATCAATATATGCTGCGTTTTGGGACTCTGAGAGAACGTACGATTCGTGAGATGTCATTAACTTTCTCCCTAGCAGCGTAGCAGTACTGAGACCTGCCGTAGGATGCAACCAACTTCCTGATGGCTTCTGATGTGGTCATCCTATCCAGAGGATCGTCAGACCTGTCGGCCTTTATGAATGTGTCAAAATTAGATCATTTGCAGTTCTCCACCGGAGAACAAGTTGGTAAAGTTTGTGAATTGTGAGGCCATCGATCGATCCGGTTCCTTCTTACCCTTGCTTTCAGTGATCCTTTCAGGGTGGCCTTCACCTTGTCGAAGTCGGAGTTCACGCACCTCAGGAAATGATCCGACGGATTCCTCAGAGGCGGGCATGGGAAACCAACTTGAGCAAAGAACTGCAAGTAAGCATCGTTAAACCAATCGCGGCACTCGTTTGCATTGTAGAAGCGTGCATGATTAACTGATCCATCCATCTCGCTTTCTGCGGATAACTCTGAAAGGGATTTAATTACCTCACATGCTTGCGACGCTTGGCCGAAGTAGACGGTTTTGCCCCCGGACAGCAGGAAGAGCATGTCGAACAGCTCGAAGACCTCGCTGCTGGGCTGGTGGATGGAGGCAATCACTGTCCTCCCGTCCCTGGCCAGGCCCCGCAGCGTCTGCGTCACGAAGAACGCCGACGAACTGCCCAACCACACACACACGGCAACTCGCCATCAATTAACTCCCCAACCGCGCAGCTAGCGTCTCGCCGGACGGGCGACGCGAAAGACGTCGACATGTATGGTACGTACCTGTCGAGGCCGCTGGTGGGCTCGTCGAGGAAGAGGAGACGGGGGCGCATGAGGAGCTCGAGGGCGATGCTGACGCGGCGCTTCTCGCCGCCGCTGACGCCGCGGAGGTGCCAGTTGCCGATGACCGTGTCGGCGCAGTCCTGGAGGCCCATCTCCACGATGGTGCCCTCCACCAGCGCGCGCTTGTCCTCCCGCGGCATCTTGTCCGGCAGCCGCAGCAGCGCCGAGTACCCGATCGTCTCGCGCACCGTCAGCGTCCCGATCAGGTTGTCATCCTGCGTCACGTACGCCTGCATGCGCCAAAACACACGCACACACCGTATAAACACATTCTGCTTCTACTACTGCTGCTAGTATTATCTTCAGAAAGTCACTACAGTCTGTATGCAAAGTGTACCACGCAAGTACAACATGCTGTCTTGCATGCTTCGATCGTTCTGGGGAAAAAAAAACAAGCATGGGATCTGCTCATGTTGGGACGATCCAAAAAGTAGTATTTTGGTGGTATCGTTGCAGCTAAAGTATTTTGGTGGTATCGTTTCAGACGAGAAACAGACTTGTTTCCATGATGAGAGAACTTGGCGCTCAGTTATTACTGACTGCAAGAATCAACCGTAAACGACCAAATATTACCCAAATTTATCAAGTATAAACTAGCTGATTTGCAAATACGGGAAGGCGTCCCGTCCCGTATAATTGGTGGTAGGACAGACGCAGACGCTACAGCTGAACTGTGCATATAATCATAAATTCGCAAATCGCAACAGGATCGCGATAACAAACCCAACTGTCTATATTTATGCTATGTAGGTCGCACTAGGGCCTTTTGTTTTTCTTCTGAAATCAGAACGATAATTTTGCCCTTCGAAAAGAGAAGAGCAACGTTGCGTACGAAATCTATATGAGTGAATTGAAAGTATAGTATGATCGACAAAGCAGAGCGATCGAATCAATTGCTAGCTGCACCCAACTGCTCCACGTTATGTTCTTGTAGGGATAGATAGCCATATACACGTATGTACGGCTTTCACCATCTGGAACAGATGCGAAATAAACTAGCCGAATCAAGAAGTGGACGAGCGCGTGCGCGATGGATTTGACGGTGTCAATAATTACAGCGTGCAGCGGTGTAAACCCGTCGATCGAACGGTAGACGTCTACTCGAAACGAAATTTAAGCCACTTGATGTGGAACTTCACTATGTTCTGAAATGGCATGAATACTTATGGATGACTGAACTTGCCTAAGAAACCGTAGCACGTATATATACGGATGTGAAAGTAACAATTTAATGCCCAAAAATGGCGACTTTGTTGGATAAAACAAGTGAAGCAAGAAGTAGGAAGATGTGTGTATACCGCGGCACCGAAGGAGAGCTTGGCCTTGCGGCCGTTGAGGAGGACGTTGCCGGAGAGGAAGGCGTTGGCGGCGAGGCGGCCGGCGAGGGCGTCGAGGAGGGTGGACTTGCCGGAGCCGGATGGCCCCATGAGCGCGGTGAGTGTGCCTGGCTCGGCGTAGCCGGTGAGCTCGTCGAGCACGGTCTGCGTCTTGCCGGGGCCGAGCGCCACGGTGACCGAGAGGTCCTTCCACGTCAGCCTCACCGACACGTCACCGATAAGCGCGGCCGCTCCGGGCAGCGCCTTGCTGTCCCGCCACAGCGTCTCGCTGAGCGGGCTCAGCCCCACCACCATGGCGCCGTCGGCCGACGACGCCGTGGCGGCGTTGGCCTGCAGCTCCACCATGACCTGCCCGGCCGCCGTCCTCCTCGTCTCCTCTCCTCCTCTCATGGAGCTCTCCTGGGAGGGAGAGATCGGTCGGTGCGATTCGAGGGCAAGAGAGATGGAGTTGTTTAGCTAGGGAGGAGGGGCAGCGAGGCAGGGGTCTTAAAGGCCAAAAGCATGCATGCATAATAAAGGAGGGGGAGTAAATGGACGGATGGAGCAATCAGAAAGCATCGATGGGAGGCCAGGCTTTGGCTGACAGCCCAGGCCCTACTCGATCACTACTGTTCTAAAGAGTACTGATCGACTTACTGGAGCTGGAGTAGTACTGCTCAGTATAGTAAAGCATCTTTCTCAAATACTACAGTGTTGTATACCCCATGTCTTTGTACTTATATTACTGGACAGATGAAGTACTTCGTATTTTTTCCTATCCCATTGCAAGTGTGCTGACATGGAACAACACTGGTATATATTCACCGTGGACGCAATGCCAAATCACAAGTCGTACGTGGATTTGTACAGAACCGTACGTGGTTATCCCATGACGTCCCGGGGCATGAGTGTACATGGAAGTTACACTTAAAAGCGGGTACGTGTTGACGAATTAGAACGGGGGCAAGGGAAGTCAAGGACTTAAGGGTCTGGCCAAGCAAAAACACGTTACGGCGTGACAACAGTCCACGCACCACATGAAGAGAGGAGATGAGGTCCAGGTGCATTAAGTGGGTGCTGGTAGACGGTGGCAGTGTTGTACTTAATTTTATGGTTTGATCATTTGTTGATGTGCACTTAAAAATTTGCTCTATAACGTTTAACTAACACGTAGATCCTACAGTGAAACATCATGAGGTAAATTATCAAGCACATATCAACTATGAGCAAAGGATCAACTATTTCCTAATTTTATTACCTGCCTGGCCGGCCTGCCTCGATTCCCTTTATTCCCATAATTCTTGGTTTCCTGCAGAGATTCATTCATTCAACCGTCCAGTTTTTAAACTTGCTTTTCTGGACCAGTGGATGCACACGAGCGAACCATAGTAAGTACTGATGCAGACGAGTGAACCATAGTTGTAACATCTCGGTCCATAATAACCTATATATATATGCATATAAGGATGTAGATTAGTCACACATTGCTAACTTAACACTAGAAGCATAACATATAAACCTATAGACATCATTGGTAATAACCTTCGGTTAACCGTTTTGCGCGAAGCGAGGATGAAGGCGTAAGCAAGTTGTTACGTGGGCATGGCTTATCTATAATGGGGTTAGGCTTAAACCGGTTTAGACCCTAAGGTGTTACAAATGGTATCAGAGCCGACTCTTGCGGTTGCACGGGTGCGTACGGGTCAGGGACGTGGGCATATAACGCATGACGTGTGTGGGTCTGGAGTGGATGCACGCATGGTATATGTACCAGTACTGGACGCACAGACGTGTGCCAAGAGGGGGAGGTCTTGGTCATTTGCCCCAGAGTGGGTATGTTGGACTGACGAGGACGTCAGGTTCTTTAAGGGGGTGTATGTAACACCTCGGCCCATGTATATGTGCACATGAGAATATGGATTAGTCCCACATTGCTAACCTAATATGAGAAGCACTAACATATAAACACATAGGCACAATTGTTAATAATCTCCGGTTAACCGTTTTGTGCGAAGCGAGGACGAAAGCGTAAGCAGGTTGTTACGTGGGCGTGACTTATCTATAATGGGGTTAGGCCTAAACCGGTTTGGACCCTAGGACATTACAATAGTATAGTATTACTTGGATCGAGTCGTATTTGGTGTGATGTACTCTAAAAACCTGATCGAGCATATACCAAATAGGAGTGTAAACGTAGGATTAATAGTCCATGATTGTGTCTAGGAGTGTTTATTTTTACGGTTTGTTGCAATATTTCGGTACTTGTAATGCTTGAATGGTATATCTCTAATACTTAAAAAGAGGAGTTGCTGGTATATATGTTGATTCATTCTTCTGCTCCTGCTCGTAAAAAACGTCGGCCGCGATGCGTCAACCGCACTTCCTTCCTCTTCTCTTCCCCTACATCCTCCACCTTCGCCATTCATCTGTTTCTGTCCCCACAACCACCGCCTCCATCTCCCACAGCCATCTTCTCTGATCTCCTTCTCTCCCCCCGAACCCTCTCGCCATGCCCCCACCTTTCCTCGTCACCGCCGTCCCCTCCCTCGCTCCTTCTGCCCTTTGTGTCACCCAACGCCATGGCCGCCGCCTTCTTACGATGCGGCAGATCGAGAGAGCTCGCCCCTCCTTTCTTTGGAGTCTTCCCCTCCTTAGCTACGGGATGCGTTGCTCCCGGCTACGTCCCGTGTCGCCTCTGCCACTGGTTGACCCATCGCCTGCCGTCAACTAGCCCAGACCTGGGTAGGATCGAGACACCGGTCTCTAGCACCTTGTGGTCCATCTCCATCTCCTCGGCCCTCCCCGTCGCCTTCTATTGCTCCCACACCATCGTCTGTACCTCCTCCTCCTTAGCCGTTGTTGTCTCCTCTGACCCCCAGGTGCGCTTCGTCACCCTCCACTCCAAGTCTACCTTTGTCTAGCAGCTTGCTCGCCCCCTCGATACCCTCTATTCTCCCCAACTCCAGGGGACCAGGCTCACCTTGACCTTACTCGCTTGCTATGCTGAGGGAGGGGATCACACTTGAGATGTTTGCTTGCTTTTGTAGCGGAGTACATGAGCTTACCGGCGAGCCAGTAATTGGTGCCCGATGCGGAGCACATCAAGTGTGTTGACAAATCCACCTTCCGATGCTACGTCTACTGCTTTTGATTCTTTGTACTTGAGGTCTGTGTTGAAGTATAAGTAGATTGCTCATCTTTCCTCATCAGTTTAAACTTTTGGGTGAATTGGCTGGTGCATGCAACTCAATATGCTATCAGAGCCAAGAAGTCTTAAGTTTGAGATCCAGTTGGTGCAATTAAAAAAAATAATTGCAGCCCACTTTCATTCCACTTCTTAGGCCTAAGAGAGTCTACATGTGAGGAAGAGTGTTGAAGTACAAGTGAATTGCCTACCTTTCGTCATCAGCTTAAACTTTTTGGTGAACTGGCTGGTGCATGCAACTCAATAGTCTGCCCTGTCCTCCTTTGTCCGTGTCAATGAGGAACACAACGGCTACTGCATTCGCCTCCTCTTCTGCAAGGTGCCGGACAATACAACATGCGTAGTGCTTTACTAATGGCTACTGATATATTTCGCAAATAGTGATTATTGATTAGTGTCTCATGTTTTGCAATTTTTTGTTTTGCGGTTGGAGGGGTCACTCCTTGTGGAGGCTCGGAACGACAAATTTTCTGGTAAGGTGTGCACTTGATATTCCTGAGGCCCTTAACAAGGCGTGTGAAAAATAAGTTGGTTCTTAAACCAAGTTGGTTCTTAAGTTTTTTGACATTTGTTCGATTTTGGTGTAACCTTACATGTTTTGAGGAAATGTTAGAATTTTGATCAAAATCTATATGATTCATAGATGGAATATATTTCTGAGGCCCTCAGCAAGGCGTGTGCAAAGTCTCTAATTGTTTGGACATGGATATTGAAGTTTGCACCAAATTTGGTTTTGACTCGAGCTGATTTTATGTTATATGAAAAGGAGAGTTGCCAGACTGCTCCTAGGCCCGATCAGACTAACGGTTTGGCCGGTCAGACCATCCACCGGTTAGACCGCACCTCCAGTGACGGTTAGACCTGTTATGTACTGAATTTGTGAGTCCTCAGTGTTTTGGGTTGTTGTTTGGATTTAGTCTGTCAAATCTGATCGTCGTAGCTCTTTAGCTACTAGAGTGAGAGATTTTGGATTTAGTTTATCAAATCTGATCACTATAGTTCTTTAACTACTAGAGTGAGAGATTCCTAAATGTTTAGAAGAAAATTTTGAAAAGAAATAATTTATTTTTCTTCTATTGCCATTGCTGGTTCTACGAAACTCCCGACCGGTCGGTGTGCTATCTGCCACCAACACGGGAGATCATCGATCTTGGATGGCCAGTTAACAATAGAAGAGAAGATTTGCCTCCAACTCCTGCCATGCATTGCTGGCCAACCGGCGGCTAGCCAGCTACTAGCAGCTGCGTCGGTTCTCTTCCTAGTCAAATTCGTTTCGCCTTTGGCCGCAGCAACGTTCAGGCGGCAAGCGTCACCGCCGGCTGCTCGGCTGGACCGACGGCGGCTGCCTCCAAAACGCCGTTCAAATTAGTCGTCGGTGTCTCACCGTTAGTTTGCAACAACGAAGCGCGTGGCGAGTCGGCAGTACCATGCCGTACGTCGCAGCATCAAGCCCATTTGGTAATAAAGCTTCCGAAAGAGCCTCTCATCTCTGACCAACCCAAGAGTTGAGACCCCACCTGCCATCCTCCCAACAAGACGACGGGCAACGTTTGACCGCCTTCTGGCCGAGTACTCTGTACCAAACAGAGTTGATGACGTTGGGATCGAGCCGAGCCGCCGAGGTGGGAAACCTCGGTGCATTTACACGCACGCAGACGCAGGTAGCGTTGTTCGTTGGGGCGCTAGCTCCTCTCCGCTAGAAATCGTTGGACGTCAGTTTTGGCCGTAATGGGCTCCGCCGGCCGGGTGCAGCTCCAACCGCGCGCTTTATCCCCCAACCCCTCTGAGAAGACGCGGAACCGCGCGCGATGGCGGCGATGCGTGCGTCCGCCGCGGGGCCGAATAGCCGGTCGAGCGACGCGTGTAGAACGGGAGTGCATGCACTGCTTTCTGGCACGGTACAAGCGCCTGTTCTGTGACTCTGGGTTCCTGCCAGCCGTACGATTTGACTGAAAAGTATATAGTACTTTCAGCTCTTTTATTTAAATTTGTTGGAACGCACGATGGTCTCGGTGAAAATTTCGTAACAGAGAACACGTGGCCTCAAAGCTCAACCCATCTAGTCTAGTGTTTACAAAAACTTGCATTCCTACGTGCAACAACAATGTTCCTTCTCAGGGAGTGCAAGGCCATCTAAATAATTGCAATGGCCGAGTGGACACTAGAGCCGCATGGGTCGCTGAGTAATTGCATGATATATAGCTAGAGGTGGAGTCAGGAATTGGATATGGGAGGGCCGTCACCAGTCTGGACTCTGCGGCTTCACGGCTCGACGCCCAGGTGACCGACGACGCGACGTCGCAACCACCGTGAGGCACGCGACTGCGACGGACCAGGCGACCAGCGCACCACCACCACGCTGCACACCAGCGCCCGCCATGAGTTTGAGGGGGGTGTGAAGGATAGGATAAGACTGTTTATTTGCTTCTTTATATGACTTAGTTTTCTTATCTGTATATAGCATATTTCTCTGCATAACCCCTTGTACTCTCTATATATTACCCTTTGAGCCTCATGAATAGACACACAATATTCATAACAGGACTTAACTCATTCCATTCGTACTAACATAAATGGCAGTAGGAATTGATTTTCACAACAATTCGACCCCGTTTGAAAACAAGTCAGATAAAGATTTAAAAAGGGGGGCATCTGAATAAAATAAAGCATCATAATAGTCAATGGCATGAGATTAAGCCTTTAAGCAAAACTAATCAAGAATAATTCAACAGAGGAAGGACAGCTTCCATGGCAATATAACTATTGAAGTTGAAGTACCTTGCATATCTTATGATGGTAGACCTCAAATAACCGGAGTTCGGTATCACTACAAGATAGGTCAACCTGATGAAAGAAACAAAAGCAGAATACAAAATCAAATTGTTTGTAACTTGAAAGAAAATTAACAGTTCTTGTAGTCGATTCACCTTTGATTTTATGTCTTCAATCAACTTCAAAAGAGTGTCGCTTTTGGCAATCGTATAAAGTGCAATGACACCGATAAGTAAGCATTTTCACAGACATGATCGAGAAAGATAGAAGCGGTTGCAAGCACGAATGGGTGCAAACTAACCTCATTGTTTGTAGCATGATGAAAAGCGACTCTCAATGTTTTCGACCTTGCGCTTCGGCAAAGGAATGTCCAAGATCTCGTAATACAAGATGTCACCATCCGCTAAATCAAAGGAAGCTCAAGATATCACATGTAAAAGGCACAACAAGAACACTTCAAAAGGTGCCAAACCGATTGAAATGACTTAGCATGTCCGACAGATGATCAAGACCTCTCTGACATGACGTAGTGAGGTTTCAAGCGCAGCAGCAGCCGGCGGGGGGGGGGAGGAGGGGCTGGGGCGGCGGGGAGGGGAGGAGGAGGCGCAGGGGAGGGGGCCCGGCGGGGGCGAGGGGAGGAGGCGGAGGCGCGGGGAGGGGGCGGGAGGGGGGCGGGGGGGGGGGGAGGAGGCGCGCGAGGAGGAGGGGAGGAGGGGCGGCGGGCGGGGAGAGGGGAGGAGGCGGAGGCGGCGGCGGGGAGGGGAGGGGCGCGGGGAGGGGGCGGCGGGGAGAGCGAGGGGAGGAGGGCGGCAGGGGGGCGCGGCTGCGCGGATCTGCGAGGGGTCCGCCTCGCTGGGGGTGCCAGCCCCCTGCCCCCTCTCTCGCCCCTCAGATATAGCAAGACGGACGCGCAAATTAGTAGAGACGTTCCACGTGAAAGAGGCATATTTTGTGGTACGGATCTGCATGCCACTCGGAACAAAATGACATTCAAAGCTCACACAACTATAAAAAAATAGTCATTACAGACGGCTCGAAACTGTCATCACAAATAGTTTTCTGAACCGTCTAAATTTATGCACCAGTGATAATCGAAAGTTATCACAGACGATTCATGAGCCGTATGTGATAATCACAACATAGACGGTTTATAACTAGAACCGTCTGTAAAAAAAACCTATCACAAATGGCTCGAATCAAAAACTGTCTGCGATACTCACACATCACAAACGGTTCTAACTACCAACCGTCTGTGATGGGCAAGTATCACAGGCGGTTTTTGGTTCAAGCAGTCTGTGATAGTCCTTCACAAATGATTTATACCACAAAGTCGTCTGTGATAGTTCATTCTATACCTAAAGTTTTTTTCTGTTTTTCAGCTAGCCTTAGGAAATATTAGCTATGTCCTTTGAAAATAAGCAAACACAACATCACATTTATTTCTATTAATATTAGAATTCACCATTATATCATCACAGGATAACGAGTAGGTTACCTATCTAACACAGTAAACACATTCTAATCCTACGAACCCAACTCTTAAATATAGCAAGAACATAGAAGAATCAGAGATCCTTTACACACACCTACCTGCGCCGATTTGAGCACCACCTTGGTAGCCAACTGCTTCTGTGGCGCCTTACCGCCCGTAGACTTGCGCGTCATCTGCTTCATGTGGGACATCGGGGTTGAGGTCGAGGAGGTGGACGGCGTGGAGGCTGGAGAGATTCTAGGCATGGTAAGTAAGTAGAAAATAGGTTTTGGTAAATATTTATAGGGGAGAAAAGAGGTGGGAATAGAAATTGTTTTGGCGGAATGGGCTTGAGGACAGAGAGGTGGAATTACAATCCATGCGGCGGAGGTTGGTGGGTTTCTATTGGTTGAGATTGGGTTGGGAAGGATCAACTAGCCCAGTAGTCAGAGACATAATTATCACAGACAGTTTGAACTACAAAATGTCTGTGATCATAAGGCTACATATATACCGGTGTAATATAAATAATTAGTCTCAAAAAGATAAAATAGCAAAGTTTTGTATAGCTTATATGTGCTAATTTGAAAAGTTTCGACGAGATCTACAACTTTACAGTTGAGGTGAACCCTAAATTCCGAAATGAAGATAAAATATTTTGACAAAAATAGAAACCGAAACTTACGACACAAATTTAGGGTTAAAGATGGCCGATTTTGGGGGTCGCAAGCGAGTCATTTTGTTTATCGGGCTTGTCGTTAGCTTTCCAACGAGTACAAGAACGTCAAAAACGGACACCGTATGCAAAAATTATGCCTATTTTACTAAAGGTGTCTCAGAACAGAATCCTACTTGGACTCCGGCGGAAGATTATGAAAATTTAGGAGATTGCGAAGCGAGAAACTATTATAGACGGTTTTTAATACAAACCATCTGTGATAACTTCATTATCACAGACGGTTTATAATATAAAAACCGTTTGTGATATTACCAAATATCACAGACGGTTCTTACAAAAAATCATCTGTGATGCTTTGCAGACAGTGCTCACTATGAATCGTCTATGATTACATTTAATACTGATAATTTTGATGAATCATCTGTGATGAGATATTTAATATAAATCTTTTTATAGTAGTGTCGAATCCTCAACTCCGAACCATATACATTTTAGTTAATGTGGTACAATGACGGTAATAGTGAATACCCTTTCTTTTGGCAGCACAAGGCCACCCAATTCATGAGTAGACTGTAGACAAGCTAGCTAACCAGGAAAATAGTGCCAAAATCGAGCTGAGTGCTGAGCGAGATCTATCATGCATGGTAAAATGACACCGTTCATCACGCGGACGATCCTTTAATTAGGACTAAACTGTTAGCAGTTGTTCCTTCGATGCTGTGTTCCGTCAATCTTAAGTTAGAAAGGGCGCGGATGCCCCAGGACTCGAATCCACCACGAGAAGAGGAGGAAATCTAGCAGGTTGGCACGCACTTCTTGCACTTGACGACGCACTGGTTGGACGGGACGTGGCTGAGGCTGGAGCGCGAGCGCGACCTGTAGCACCTCTTGCCGCAGCGCACCTTCTTCTTCCGGCACATGTCGGCGGGGATGCAGTTCACGGCGGCCTTCCACAGTCGCTTCCGCCCCGCCGTGCTCCTCAGGGGCCTGACCTTGGCGTCAACGTTCATGGCCGCCGCGGCGTGCCAGCCGTCCGCCCCCGCCCGGCCCGCCGAGCTGAGGATGTTGCCGGCCTTGGCGATGAGCTCCCGAAGCTCGTTGCCTAGGCCGGCCGGAATGCTGCTATTCTCGCGGGCGGCGAGCGACAGCCCACTTCCCGTGGCAATGGCGAGGAGGAGCACTACCAGGAAGCAAGACACCTTCATGGCTGTCAGCTTGTGCGACAGTCACTTGGTGATCGATGTTACACCAGTTACCAGTGCAGATGAGTCCATGTTAACACTGTTCTCTTAAATAGGCAAAACATAGGTAAGGACGCCATGGAAACATCTGCATGAGCTACCTAATTGCAGTGAACATCAAATGCGCGGTGAACAAGCGGGGTGTGAAGTGTGAACCATGGACAATGCCATAGAATAAACTGTAAACAGCAATGGGAGTACACTGGTAACTTCTGAAGTTAGTTTCAGACTCTTAAATAACCCGTGACTGGACAAACCACAAGATGGATTAACCTGCTTTTCTCTTGCAAAATTTCTGGGATGCTTCAGTTGAGCTCGACAATGGGTGCATTGCACCCTTAGGTCAAGTCACTTGCAAGATTGTACTGACATGTCAAGAAGACAGGTGTACTGACAGGGGCATCTCAGGGCACCTCTTTCATTGTCTACACATAGTTGCAAAAAAGAACTATTTTCATCTATCCTGAGCCAGGTGTTTGTCATATAGTAGTGTGGTTCTCTGTAACCAGCTAAATGTAAAGCAGGGCAGAACAATAATGTATACACCCCGATGTAGCAGAGCTTTCAGTCATACTTCATACACAGTACAGGACAAGAAGTATAATTGCAATTTCAATCTACCCAAGGTGGTACATGGAGTCAAGAAGCAAACTCTTCGTCGGAAAGGAAAGAAAGCTAAACCATACTGCATGCAAATAAATTAAAATCGAATAAAAATGCACGATGTGTGCACTGTGCTTAATTTTACCTGTACGACCAAGTTTCTCTGGCAAAATAATGCTATTATTTTAATCACTTCAAACCCATATAACTCTCCATGTTTGTTGGTGCTAAATGGAATTCATACGCAAATTCCCTTTTTTTGGTTCAGGAAATGGTTTTGGATGTGAATTCACAGCATTTCTTAGGGCGATCCTTTTCCAACAAGAAGCACAAAAACTATGGGAGAAAAATAAAGTCATCAAGTAGTTAGCAGTTGCATTGATTCATCACCTGTGTTCACGTCAGTGGCTTCAGATTCCAATCAACAATAACAGCTTCTGGTTCTGGAGTGCAGCTCGCAAGTAGGAGCCGGAAACTTGCAGGCGAAGGATATTCTGCGAGGCCAATCCTGTTAGATCCTTGTCCATGATCAGATGAAATTAGTTGGAAAGCACCGCCCAACAACCTGCTTACCCCTGCTTGGACGGTTGAGAGGAAGGAAAGAAGAAGAGGCTAAATGGGAATGGTCAGCCAGAAACACCCGGTTCAGAGTAAGCCAAAGTTGAAACTGAAGTTTGGACTTGAGCAAGGGCCTACTAATGTAAAGTGAACCGGCTAATTAGTCAAGGATTTTTATCAGAGAGCTGCCGGTGTCGGCATCTATACAATGAAAGCAATCTGCCCAACCCTCATGTTAACTGTCACTAGGCATGGCGCATTTAATTTAGTAACCACAAATCTCCCAACAGACACTGAACAAACTCCACTGTACCAAGCTGATTATCAGTCTTAGTTGGACCAATGGTGTAGATACGTAAGTTTCCCTGTACACGTGACAAAACCATCGACGAGAAAGTCCAAGCAGCATGTTATACAGGGAAATATGATCGCCTAATCCCAGTTCAGGCATACACACAAGAAAAAGGAGGTAAACCCAGTAGCCGAAATATGAAAGGCAGAAGCTCATATGGGACCGTTTTGGACAGATTTTAGCCAAGGATAAACTTCTCGTTTAAGGCCCAAGAAGCGGAAAGGTCGGCTCCCAAACCCAAAAATCCCTAATTAGGGAATAGTATGATTCCACAGTTATAGCACCGCTTGAGCACAGCGCCAGAGTTTTGGACAAACTTAGTAACTGAACCAACAGAGGATATTGGAATCAAGCACCGAAAGCTTGTGCAGTGCTGAAGCAACCAATAAAATGAGATGTGTTGATCATTGGAGGTGTCAATGTTGAAACATATAAGTTGTTTGTACACATAGCATCATCCTAGATTAAAAGTATATGGCATTCAACATTTCAGCCACCTGTAGAAAACTGCCAGTCTTGGGGCTAAGCAAACACAGGCCCATGACTCCCCAAGTTCCAAAGAACCAGCATCCAATGAGACGAAATATGAAAGGGGATGAACTGACCTGCGAAAAAGCGCCCACAAGCAAAGCAACTGGTAGGCTTTTAACTCTTAATCGACCTCGTGTTCTTGTCATACACAAGCAGGAAAGAACACAAGCTAAGCAACCTATTCCAACATACTGATGTTCCAGACATCATAACAGTACAGCGAAGCTAACGAAACACAACGGACTTCCCAATGTCGATGGTTTATGACATTATATAACATCGGCTAATAGAAAGTTTTAAGAATAATACTGGCCATCGTGCCTAATATTACATAACGAGACAGTAATACCAGGATTGCCTTTTTTCCCTTCAAAACATAGGATTGTGATAGGTTAACATATTCTCAGTTGCAACAAACTAAACATACTGCAGAGAAAGATATGCTATCCTTATGATCGGTCTTAAATCCAAGGGAACTGTTCAGCAAACTTGGACCAAAATACCCTGAAAAATAAAACAATTCCAAAATGGTTAGTACATCAGATTATGGCAGAAATTTAGCATTTACAGTAAACCAGGAAAAAATATTTCTTAAACATTGCACCCCTTTCAGAAGGAACAAGCCTGCAAATACAAAAAATGCAACTTCAATAAAAACATACACCACAAGTAACACCAAAAATATTAAATGTGAGCTCTAATTCAATTATTCAAATATCACCCCAGTTCAAGCTTCACATGCATATTGGATGACGATAAATGGACATGTACATCCTGCCTGCCAATGCATTTGCATATCAGATCCTTTCATTGTAAAGAGCAAAAATGAAAGAACACACATCAAAATGAAGAAAGATCATGACAACACAGATTACCCACTACTTGTACTGCTCAAATGCTAACATGACCTAAGGCCGGTATCACTGACAAGGGGCAAGGACGGCCAAATCTGCTAGTGGTGCAAATATATATCAATCCCTAAACCATGAACCCAGTCCATTTTACTCTAGATAGCCCTTAAGGAAGATTCATTGAAACACATGACATCATATAATCTTAACAGAACAATGAAGAGTGTTTTAAGAACAGCTGCAAGTCCAAAATTTGTCATTTGTATTTGAGTAAACATCACTCCAACAGGTCAATAACCGCCCTAAGGTCTAATGACATAGCCAGGATGAGAATGTGCAATTGTTGAGGAACAGTAAAAACCGAGGAAACACTTTTAGCATAGCAGTAAACTATAAGGAAGTACATAAGATGAATTCAGGAGTTGCTTATTAGATTAAAAAAGCACCTAAACAGGTAAATACTAACTGCATTATCCAAGATTACAAACTTATTTAACTAACATCAGATTTTTCAATAATCATTGTACACCTTAAGTTGAGAAGTAAGAAATAAGCAAGACTCACTTTGATCACACAAACATAGCCAGCTCTGGACGGCTGTAGATATTGTCCCCATCATCATCCAGTGCAGGATAAGAAGCAACAAGCGCATCTTGTGCACCAATATATAGTGAGTTGTAGATCTTCCAATATACTTCACGTACTTTCCTGGCTGGATGGAAAAGGCCTTGGAGGCAATAATTCAAAATAACAGCTGCACCTAGAGCAACTCTCATCCCCTCAATTGCCTCCATGACAGCATTTATAACATGGGGAGATGTCTCAAATATGTTGGGCCAGACATAGTTAAGCAAATGGACAAGAGCATCCTCACAACCCAAGCCAGCAACGCCTAGAGCCATGTGCTTGACAGCTGATGCAGCAGTCTGCCGGTGAACTAGATCTCTGTCCATTAGAGCATCTTCAAGCAAGGGAGCGACGGCATATATGTAATCTTTTCCCATCTCACCAATATACTCAAAGAGGAAAGAGAGAGACTTCAGAACACCATTCTGGACATTGAGCTCTGGGACCCGGTACTCATTCATGAGGGCAGGCAAAACTGTGAAAGGCGAGCAAGTTTCAGCAACAATGGCAATTGCCACAGTAGTGCAAACACGGTTCTGCCGCTCCTGCACCTTCAAATTATTCAACAGAGTGGCCAACACATCCTGAGGCCCAATAGCCTTTGCAATATAACCAAATGTGTTTACAGTGGCTCTCCTAATACCCTTCTTGTGAGCCTTCAACATTTCAAGCAGCTCGAAACAAATCCTCATCCACTCTCTGGCTGGCACAAATTCTGCTCCACGATCAGCAATCCTACCAACTAGATCAATGCAGTTCTCTTGGACCTTCTCATGCCTATTCTTCAAGATAGGGGTCAGCCGAGGAAGAAGATCCTTGATCGGTGGTGTCATCTTAGTCATACCAATGACATTCACGATAGCCTTCAAAGCTCCAAGAATTGAACCCAGTACTTCAGGATACTCCTCTCCCAAATACTCATACAGCACAACACCCAGGTGACCCATAAGCTGCTCCTCCTGGCACTGCTTCATCACAATAGCAATCCTTGATATCAGATCAGCAGCTTGCTGCCTAACTTTTGCACTCTTGTTGTTCAACCGCCACTTGATGGTACCACAAATCTGAGGAAGGTAAGGCTTGACCCTTTGGCCAAGTGCATTGACAACAGCTCCAAAACCGTTAAGCATGACATTTGAATCATCACTTGTCTGCTCTTGGAAAGCATACAGGATGCCATCAATAAGCAGCTCCTCCAGACGAGCATCAATATCTGAGGCACCCAAGTTAGCCACCACCTTCTCAATTGTCTCCATAACCATTCTCCGGTAAGGCTCACTTTCATCTTTCAGATCCTCAACGATTCTCCCAACGATATCAGCGACTCCAACCTTGTTTGCCATCTCAACAGTTGTTTCCACAAGCTGCTTGTAGTTCCTACGATCCAGAGCCATTCTCCTAACCCAGAAGTGACGGAAGAACTCTGGAAGGATGTCATTCCGGATATAATCAGCCTCTACACCCTCTGTACTGACACACTGTTTAACAACCTTCAAGACAATCTTCTTCATCTCTTCATCTGGTGACTGGAACTCCCTAATCAGGACTTGCATCACCTCCTTTGTGTAGTAACTGGCATACAGAGCATCCATAAGAGGGATGATGAAACCAATGGCCTTCAAGAATGCAGCAAGGACCTTTCCACGGTGAGATCTGATACCCTTCCACAGAGGCTTCAACACAGTATCAAAACTTTCTATACCATAAGGTGCAGCAGCCTCAGCAAGTGCAGCAAGAGAAAGTGCAGTGATTGTACGCACTTTCTGGTTCTCATCACTCAGACCATGCTCAATGATCTCAACTAGGGACTTCAGGTGTGGCAGAACAGCACAGCCCATGAGAATAGCAATCTGCTGAACAATCTTGATACCAGTGTGCCGAGCCTGCCAGGACTTCTTACTCTGACAGACAGCCTTCAAGAATGGCAGGAGGGCAGGGATACCCAAAGCAGAAGCCACAACACTGAATGCACGAGCAGTGGTATTCCTCACATACTCATCAATGTTATCAATGTCTGGTCTCATGGCGGCAATCATAGTAGCAAGCCCAGCTGCTTTGCTAAGATTTGATATGATCTCCCGGCCCTCAACACGAGCGTAGTAATCCTCATCAATCAGAAGTGGCTCGATAACCACAAGGATCTTATGCACGAATGGACGAACCAGCTCATCCAGCTTATACAGTACCCTATCAATGACCTTCACCAGAAGATGCCGCTCCTGGTCCTCGAGTGTTGGCTGCATGAGCAAGGGCAGGATCTTGTTGAACAGTGGGCCAGCACCAAATTCCCGTGCTTTGTCCGTGAGCTGCCGAAGCGCTGTCTTCCGCTGTGGGGGTGTGCCATTCTTTACCTTGAGCAAAAGTTTCATGATCTTCCTCTCCTTCTGCTCCTCTGGCGATAGCTGCTCCTCCTCTTCCTCATTCAGCAATGTTCCAAAGTACTGGTAATCTTCTGGCTTCATAAGCGGCAACCCACCAGGCAACTCCTTAGGCACATCAAACTGCTGCCCACGATTCTCCTCAGGAATAGCATACAGTGGTGTGCCCAGAGGTGTTGGAGTAGCAAGAAGTTTCCTTGCTGGGGTGCGTATGGGCTGGTATGAAGCTGGAGGTTCAAGAATCTTGTACCCCTCCTGCGGAAACATGGCGTCAAGCTCTTCATCAGTGAGAGGCCTGTTCCGCTCCTCAACATCCCGCTCCCACCGCAAGAGCTGGTACTGCTCCGGGGTCATTGGGCCACGAGCAATCTGGCTAGGTGTTGGCGTCGCAAGGTTCTCTGCTCCAAATGGCGTTGGTCCAGGAGTATAACCTGCAGGCGTCGCAGCCCCAGCACCACCAGGTGTTGCACTCCCCATACTTGCAGGTGTCTCATCCCACCTTGATCTCTGCTTCTTGGGGGTTGGTGTGACGAGCCCACCAGGAAGCTTAGGTGTAGCGTCCCATGCCCCGGAAGGTGTGGCTCCGGGAGTAGCACCACCAGCTGCAGGGGTTGCATCCGCATCAGCCATCCTCCCTGGAGTTGGCGTCTCATCCCACCTATTCCTCCTCACCGACGGTGTTGCATCTCCAACACGTCCAGGGGTGGCATCCCAGCGCCCGATACCAGGAGTTGCATCAGGAGCATCCCAATCTGAGGAAGTCTTTGCCTTCTTGGCCCCAGCAGCAGCATCGCCGTCTTGCGACTGGTCCCACCTGTTGCGCCGCTTCGTCGCGGCTGCTGGCTGCTCAGGAGCAGCCTTCTTCTCCTTCGCTTTCTCCTCCTCCTCCTTTTTCTTCTGAGCGATCTCGCGCAGCACTCGATCCTTCTCCCGCTGCAGCGCGCTCTCGCGCATGGCATCAGCATAGGTCCGCACGGAGGGGTCCGGGGTGACCTCCCCGGCAGCAAAGGGGTCGTGGCGCTCCGGCGAGATGATGCGATCGAGGCGTTTGCGGCGGTATTCGTCCTCGCGGTCGATGATGCGCTGGGACTTCTTGGAGGGGAGCCCATCGTCTTCCGCGCGGGGGAGGTCGGCGGCGGCGACTGCATGGCCGGTGTAGGACGCGAGGCGGCGGGCCGCGGGGTTGGCGGGCTCTGCGTCGTCTTCGGGCGCGTCGTCCTCGGAGGCCGGGATGGACGTGTCGTAGCCGGCGAAGCGGTTGGGGTCAGAGCCGCCGCCGCCGTAGAGGTCGGTGTCGAAGGTGACGGAGGAGACGGCCATGGGCGCGCCGGCCGCGAGGGCCTCCTCCATCTTGCGGCGCTCCTCCTGCGCGCGCGCGAGCTCCGCGTCGATCGCGTCCATGGTGGCGGCGCGGGGAGAGGCGGGTAGGGTTTGACGAGAGATGGGAGAAGCGAGATTGGGGAACGAGTGTTGCGTTGGGTGCTTCGCTTGTGTGGGCGTAGAAAAAAGAGGCTGCGGGGCGTGAGCTGGGCCGCTGGTTGGGCTCCAGGGTGATTTGGACCGTTGATTTGGGAAACCAGGAACCGACTTCTTTCTTTGAGATGGAAAGGTGCAACCATGTGTGCGTCCTTTTTTTTTTTTGCTACGATGATAGAGAAATTATTTTATTTATTTGTTTAGAAAAAAATATAAGATAAAAAATAAGGCTATGTTTAAGTTCTTTAACAACTATTGTGCACTAGACATTCTTTCTTTTAACATTTGATATGGTAATTATAAATGACATCAATTCATGTTGTTTTCTTGGTCATAGGTTTAAGGCCTAATTCATTCCGACTTCAGTGTCTAGCTTTTAGTTTATAGAAGCCAGAATGAATACGTTGGTTTTTTAATTTTGACTTTTTTTGGTTTTTTAGCTTTTCTTCTCTCTTTTTTTTTGTTTTTTTCGTTTTCCTTTACATTATTCATGGAGATATAACAGTGTTTTTTTTCTTTTTTTTTTAATTGAATGACTCAGAAAAGGTTGACACATGTTACAATATAATTTCAGCTAAAATCCAACAACTAAAAGCCAGAAATTGCTAAAACAAGCCGGAATAAACGGTCCTAAATATTATTCCAAGAGATATTGCTATACACTGTCAAAAACGTTCGGTATCAATAAAAACAAAGTTACCCTCGGTGGCTTCAAAGTGTGGTACGGTCATCAGTTCATCTTCTATTCAAGTGAATCATTCACCATTCATTGGTGAACAATTGTGCAGGTTGAGAGCCGCGTCGTTGGAGCTCCTTGTGGGGTAATGGACCAAATGACATCTGCCAATAATAAGAGCCTTTTTACGGCACATCTGATATGGTAATTTCAGGCTTCAGCAACATCTGTAGACGTAGATTGCGTCTCTTGAACTGTAAATGCCACTCAATTGCAATTGTGACAAATCATCAAAGCTTGGACACTACCCAAGTGCTGCTTTCATCCAAATGAGCACCCGCCAATTCATGAATTTCAGCATCATCCCTCCAGCTAACCGTTGAATTTTTGCAGAATTACTTTGATGGTCTTCATTTCCGGGAAATTTTTAGCTATCTTCATTTCTCTCATACTCGTCTCATTAAAAACTAATTAAAATTTCATACTATTGTCTCGTGCCATTACACTTCCGAACTTGGCCATCTAGTCCAACGACATGTATCTAGGTACAAATCGAACTGTGGCGTATGTAGCCATCTAGCCCATCGCTCGACATAGGGTTGCCCAACAAGTCAAATAGAAAAGTTCAAGCAGAGTCACGAATACAGTTTACTGTAGTTAAGAAATCAATTTTAAATAGTTTCTCGAATGTTTAGTAACTACTTGGAATAGACGCACTAATAACAGACTGTTTCTATTTATATAGTGGTTAATTACAACATACATGAGGTGGTTATCTCATCAAATGCTAGAATTAAAAAGGCAGTCAGTGAATGGAGTTATGTTAGAATTAGAAGTGTATATAGTAGTAATTGCTTACATAAAATAAAATCATAATGGGTGAACTATGTTGTAAAAATTATAAATATATGTTAGAATATGTTGGTTTGTTTTGATCTTCTTCTCTAGCAGTCCAGTCCTACTGGTTTTACATGAAGAAGCAAAAGAGCCGCGAGGATGCAACCTAGGGTCTGGTGGTGGTGACTTAAGGAGGAGCAACGTTGAAAATACTCATTATTTTTGTAAAATACTAAATTGATTTTGAATAATAACCAATATTTGCTAGTGGGGGTTGCAATTTAACATGCTTAACAATATTTTTATTGAATAATTTAGCATGCATTAGAATGTCAGTGTTTAATATTTGCGAGAAAAATTTATCACGCGTGCTAAATCCCTTTTCCCCCTTTCCTATTTTTCTTTTCCTCTTCTCTCTCTTTCTTTTTCTTTCCTCTTTTTCCTTCCCTTTTCTTCTCATTTGGCTGACGCCTCCCTTGGCCACTCCCTTTTCTTTTCCTTATCTTCGCCACTTCCTTTTCTTTTCCTTATCTTCCTCCTCCTATACTTCCTCCATTCCTTTGTCCCCCATTCTTGCTCCCCTTCTTCTCCATTTGATTCCCCTACTGCTGCCCCTTTGCTCGCCCCGCAGGCGCAGCCTTGCTCTCCACTGCCTCCCCCACTTGGGCTCCTCCCCTATGCCACCCCTTGGCCCGGCTCCGGTCGTCAGCCTCCATGGCATCGCCTCCTCCATGGTGAAGCTCCTCTACGGCATGGCAACTCGGATCTAGGTCGCTAACCTCTTGTTCCCACTCCTTCGGCCGTAGCGCCCACGCCTCCAGCCCGACATTGCTCGTCTCCTCCCCTGGGTCGGCCACCACTGGCCGTCCTCCCCTGCTCACCCGACTGTCGGCTCCCCTCTCGGTCTGCCCTGCTCGTCGCCCTTGGGCTCGACCCTGGTTGCGTGTGCTTGTGCTTGACCAACAGCTCCTCCTCTTGGCACTGTATACTCCTTCCCCTCTCTCTGCTCTATGATGGTTTGTGAGGATTGGGAAATCCATGGGATGGCGACGGGAGGCCTAGGCCAAGGCGGCCGTGGGGGGCTGGTGTGCCGGCCATGCCCCTCATACCGGCTGTGCTCGCCGGGCTAGGCTAGCCTGAGCATGGCAAGATATGTCGTGCTGTGTTGCTCGACGGGTCGGCTTTTCAAGCTCAGCCTGACCCACTGTTCGTGCCATGTTGGCACAGCCCATCACATGGCATGCTCATGCCGTGTTTAGGTCGTGCCGGGTCAGCCGGGCCTCTGGCTGGTACGGATAAACCCGACCTGACTCCTAGCTAGCAGAATAAGACATTCAGCATGCAAAAAGTGAGACGTGGCAAACTTGATGCACAAACATGTGTGTGTAGATAACTTGCGCCAAAAAGAAATATGAAACCATCTCTGACTATATACAACCTTTTTTTGACTTTGTTGGTGAGCCTAAAAATATGGCGTGAATATTAATGTACTTTTAAATATATTGTTATACATTTTTTTATACAAAGCTAAAGGTTCTATATCTGCAACCTGAATACCTGATGCCTCTGAACCTATAGGCCTTGTGCAGCAGTGGAGTACTAGGCGCTGACCACAGCTTTGACTATGGTCACTTTTCAGAACTTCTAATCGAGGACACCTAACAAGGAGGTGTTCAGAATAACAATGATTTATAATTTTTTTTACTATAGTTACCTTATTTTTTTACTGTAACTAAATTAGCTTATTTGGTATAATTAAATTAAAAATATTTAAAAATAGAAAAAATATATTAGCCTATCTCGGACAATGCAAAGCAATACGAGAAAAAAACAAAACACCTAAAATTAAAACAAAAACCTAAAACATGTCCTGTTAGGGACTGCTACGGCCTTATGGACCGAAAATGAGTTTTTGGCCTATGACCAAATATACATAAACCTACAGAGTCGCACACTTAATGTGTTGGAACGATAAGAGTCTGGATAATAGTTTTCAAGTAAGATTCAATCTCTACTCGTGTCCGATAAGAATCTGATTGAAGGCTATATAAGAAGAGGTGCGGGGCCGAGGGAGGTATCCCGAAACACATCCATCAAAACCCTAACCGCCACCCTTCGTAATCCCTATTGTGGTGTTGGTACTAGCACGTCGATGCACGGTGTTCTATCTCTGAACACGTGAACCTTGGTAGAGGTACTGCTGCGATTACGGCGCTGATCGGGACTATCGTGAGGAGAAGACGGTTAGCCAGAAAACGATGGACTACTTCCACTACATCGACGCGCTCTTCGTTAAGTTGACAGATTTAACTCTATTTTCGTTACACTGCGCATCTAGTGGTAACAATACATGATCTCTTAATCTTATAACTTTTCGATTTATGTTGTAGAAAATTTTAATTTACGCTAGTGTAATTTACCCGTATCCTAACAGCTCTTTGCAGCGTGACATGGCGGCCCTCTTCGGGGGAGAGGTGGTCATGGGGAGGAGACACGTGTGGGAGAGACGACGTTTGGGAGACACATGGGGAGAGGAGTCCGTCCTTGGATGGAAACTTAGGGCCTGTTTGTTTTAGCTTCTAGCAGCTGCAGCTACTCTTAGAATCTGCAGTTCCCTCAAATAATCCAGATTTTCATCCAGATTCTAAGTAGCTAGAAGCTACAGAATCCAGAAAATGAACTAGTAGCCAGAAGTTAGGGTTATCCAGCTTCTTCAGATTCTGATTAGCTAGATACTCACCAGCTGCTTCTTAGAATCTACAGCTGAAACAAACAGGCCCTTAGCCACGCTCAATGAGGCCCAGCTAACGAATGCTTGTTTTATTTGCACAGCTTATCAGGCTATCAGCTTGTAATAGGATCTGTTATTTTTTGGTTCGTAAAGGCTTCATTGATTGCTATATATGGAGTAAGTTTGCTTACTTAGGGGGTTCTAATTACCTTTTTTTATCCAGTCATTGCTGACATTTCTGACGCCGTTGCACGGTATGCTATCGGGCTCGCCGTGGGAAGACGCATGTGGCTTCTTTGTCTGCTCAGGAGCCACCCAAAGTCCCGAAGAGAGTAACGAAAGAAGAACGAAGGGTTAGAGCAGAGGAATTTGTTGAAAAGTACGGTGACTCAGTCTGGACAGCATTTCTGATTGTATTTTAATGGTCGGCATGCATTACGCTTTGTGCCTTTATAGCTGAATTAGAATCGTTTTTAATCTTGTCTGAAGGCTGAACAGGTTCATACCTTTCTTCACTGTAGGATTGCATTCTATATTTACTAGCAGCGCCTAAAAACACCCGAGCCAATCGATCAATATTGTTCAGATGTAAGTTTCATACTGCTGGAGGTGGTGCTTGATATTGTGCATTGTTGTGTAGTACAATGTCATTGTCCTGTTCTAGTGGTCCAATGACCAGGCTTAAAATGCCTGATAAACTTAAGCTAGGATTGGATCCCAGCAAACTGCTAGTTCAACTAATGAAAACTTGAAAAGTGAATGATTTACACTGTGTATGTTATGGGATAACTAAATTTGACTCTGCGTAAGCTAAGTCGGCATTAACAGCATGGGCAACTAGTGATGCTTATTTGAGACCCTGTACCTAATAAACTGAATCCTTCTTCTTGAACTGTATCAATCAAATTAATAGACTCAGCATATGCTCCCTTGATAAGTGAACCTTCTGAGGACTCCTTATGGTTAATTCGTGACCAAGATTCATATATCTGTGGCTCATAGATAAGATAGTACAGTCTTTTCCCCTATGATCGACCTCGAATGGCTCGCGCTCATGTATTTTGAGACTGAAAATCTGACGTGTTGTAAAATTGCATGCTTCGGTAATTTGTATTGTACAAAACTTGTTTAAATGTTTTTGGTAGATGTCATCTTATGTTTCTCATGACTTTTCTTTGCTCTGGGAATGCAGCTCTAAGCATGAGCATGAAGGATCAACGGAGACGGATATTTGGGGAAACCTGAAATCTTTTGCCGATGGACTCAGGGTCTCCTGGAAAAGTCTGTAAATTCAGCTAGTTTGGCTAGATGCAAGTACTTGTAGGATTCTTCTGTTTCGTGGGCCTGTAACACAATTGCAAAGTTTTCCCCGCGGGCCATGCCATTGATGTTTCAGATGATACCCCAGTTAGTTCTAACAAGGTGGTGACAATACATTAAGCATTCGGTGTACACTGCTTATTGACCCCTAACGATAATCCTTTCATCGACAACATGACAGACGCCATCGCCGGACATATCTTAGTTGCGTTGCCAAGTGCACAAACGCTAGATTTGCGATCCTTACACCACAAGTAGAGAATTATCTGAACTTAGTTCATTCTTTCGATGAGAGACAAAAACCACAAAATTCAAATGGTGCAGATATAATTAACAATTCTCACTTTGTATAAACTCATTGCTACCATTCTCTTAACAATTTTCTTGTTTACTCAAGTAATGGACAGGTATGAGACACTGCCACGAGTTTTATTCCTAATTGAAGGATGATTTACAAAACTTCCACTCGACTATCCTGGACATCTCTCTTCTTCAATGGCTGAAAAAAAAAACTCATGCCAAGCTTAAGTGAACTCTATCAAAGAAGATGCTCAGTATTATTTTTCCCATCACCGTTCTTCAAGATGATGATGAGGGACCATGTTCCAAGTCAGAATCATCGATCATCTTCTGTATTGACTCGATATCACCAGTTTCAGAAAGGGTGTGAATTCGAAGGCTGTCTGCATCCTCACTGCTCACATGAAAACAGGGGAAGAAACAGTGGTTATGACGGCAGTATTAACAGCAAATGCACTAAAAAAAAATTTAAGGATCCTCCATAAAGAAGATAAGTCGTACTCTGTAACTCCAAAGATTTCTTTGACAACAAGTGAGTTGTCCTGTGAACAGAACTCTCGGAGCTGGATGGAGATTCACAAATGTTCAGTTATAGCAGTCATCAAGTTTTGGCATATCATCAACAGACCTGGAATTAAAAGTCAATAAAAACAGAATATCAGCAGCTTACCTCTGACAAGTAAAGGATTTTTCCAAACAATGTTTGCACAGCAAGCTTCCGCTTAAAACCCTGTTCTGTAAACCCAGATAAGTCCATAACTACTGGTCCTGCAAGATCATAAAATACAAAATCTTCTGAGTACTACTAACAAAGTGGAAGCATAATCTTACACATAAAGTTAATTTGTAAGTAAAAAAATATTATGACTACCAAATACTGACACGAACGAAAACAATAAATCACACCAAGGATACTCTCTTTTTCTATAATATTTTGAACATTATCCCATGGCGATTGATTCTTTTCTGTGAAGACAGTGATTTTGGCTTTGCTAAGTCCCCTATTTGCTCTGCAAGTCACAGGCTCATAGCGACCCTAAAAGTAAGCCAGATCAGTTTGAGGTTCATCAACAAAGATTAAATGTGTCAAATTTAGAACTTCACTAAACAAAGCATGAAAATGCACATTGACATGGCTTGTAAGCATAAAGCATTGCTTTGATTTTCACAACATCTTCTGATTTTAATACTTCTCATTACTTAATGTACACCTGATATAAACAAAAATGGCAAGGTATTGCCAAAATTTTCTTATTACTGTATGAATATTGCTGCATCACACACGTGTACATTAAATTGATTCTTTGGAAAAGCGTGAAAAATGTCAAGTTAGAAATTTACAACTGTACAGATATGCTTTTCAGGGCATTGAAGTTTGAATATTGCATGCAACAATGACAGAACAACAATTCTCCACAAAATCAATTCACTGTCATGCATAAATGTGAAGGCTAACGGAATAAGTGTATTTAAGAACGATGGGAGAGACAGCCAAATATCAAGCATACATATTCACTAAGCATTGGAAAGTAACCTTCTAAAAGTCTGTGAATCAAATACAAAAATTAGTAGATTATGGGGCACACGACCATTACCACAAAGGACTCAACATACCACAAATTGCATACGGAGGCAAGAAAAGACAAACGCCTTCTAGTTATAGAAGTGAGCAGCAAGAGTATTGAATTTAGGAAATACTCTGTGTTCTCTAAGAGTAGAAGAATCAGGGAAAAAACAAGCATTACCTTTTTCCCGAACAATTCGTCTTGAAATCTCATTCAAAATTTCAGCAACTTCAGCATCTTCTAACATCGATGCTTTCCTAAGATGTAAGAGTTCCACAACCACATCGGGATTGAATGGTTTTTCATTCAGTGTATATCGGATGTACTTTCTTACTACATCATCCATGTCAAATCCTGTCTGAATACATGCAAAAACTTTTTTACAATTATGTGTATGTAATGTTCACTATGGGCAGGTAACTTTGCCAACAACAACATAATAAGTAAATCATTCCTCAAACAGCAGTAGATGTCAACAATGGAATGAATGGATGCATTGGTACAAAGAACTAACAGTTTGCTAAGTCAAGATCATTATTCTGATCTGTGCAATTTCTGGTTTAGACATTTACCGCAAAGATAGCATTTAGTTTAAAGATTTTTACCACAAGTTACCAGTAACATTGGTTCACTACCATCATCAGTGTACTGTCAGAATAAGATAGCCAGTTAAGTAACACTGGTCGAAGTAGATTCATCAGTAGAGAAAATAAAAGCAGGTGCATCATAGCAAATAGCAATAGTCCAATATAAGTTCAGTTTCTCAAGAATAATGGCTGAATCAAGGGCATACCTTTTCCATTAGTCCTTGAAGAGCTGGAAAATCCACTGCCTCCCTGCCCTTCTGAAACAACTCATCTAGTGACTTCAACAAGAATATATTCTTACTCACCTGCAAAGAAACACTGCTTTACCATTAAGTACCAACAAGATATAGTTCCAGGTGTTCTAGATTACGAGAGCTATAGTATTTATAAGTATATGAAAAAAGACAAAATAAAGCCTAAAGTCAAGCTTGCGATCAACGAAGGAAGCAAACACAAAATGCAGTGCTTTAGTATCTGCACAAAGCTGTCTGTTTCACACAAAGGAGCAAACCTATGAATGGTTGTAAAATTGACATTGCAAGTTCATGTCACTTTGAATATGCTAAGCTTAAACCAAATGTTCGAAAGTACATAAACCTCATTAATACACAATGAAACAAATTCCTCTTAATTCTTTGTTAACTCGCTCAATAGTAACATCTAAGAAATATTGTAAGCTTAACTAAATAAATCAAACTGAATTATTTAGTATGGTTCCCAGATATTTTATGAATAGAAATAAACTTGCAAATACAGAATTCCCCGCTGGAAAAAAAAACAAGCACATCTCCCATCACCTTGAGTCCTTGACTGAAGTTAACCCTGCAATGAACAAATATTAGAGGCTAGATTGATCAAACAAACTACTGTTCCACATAATGTACCTAGATTTTCTCAAGGCTCAAACTTGACTGTAAGAGAAGTACGCCATCACTGTTTTTTTAAAGGAAAGAAGTGCTCCATCACTGTGTTACATACAAAATATTACCACCACCTAGAAAACTAAGCAAAAGCAAAATTTTCAATCTAGCAATTACCATATAACTGTAATTAAACTCCTAATCGCATCACTTCCCCAACATCCCTCTAAGCATCAAACTAGACATGATTATCGACTCAGAACACTTACCCTGCGCTTCTTCTTAGTGCGCGGGGATGTGAACCTGCGGACGGTGCGGACGACGGCAAGCACGAAGGAGACGCCGACGTAGGCGAGCGGCACGGCAAGGAGCCATGGCACGGGGCTGGAGCCGACGCGGGGCCCCGGTATGGCCTGCGTGACGGTGCCGGTGAACTCCACGAGGTCCAGCGCCTTGTCCTGGATCCACGGCAGCTCCTCCTCCACCTCCACCTCTTCCTCCGCCTCCCGCTTCGGGGCAGCGTTGGGGTTCGCGGTCTGCCGCGAGGCAGCGCGGGCCCGACTGCCGGCGCGCTTGGCGCGGGCGAGGAGGGGCGCCGTCCGCCGAGGTACTGTGCTGGTGGGGGCGGGCAGGGTGAGGGGGAAGCGTCGGAGGCGGGCGCCGCCCAAGCCGGCGACGGGGGCGGTGAGCGGCCGGAAAAAGGAGGTGGTCGCCATGGATGTGGAGGTGGATGTGGCAATTAGGGCTTTATCGCGGCGGAGGTGGAAGCCTGGAAGGCGCAGACTAGGGGGGGTCGATACAGAGCTACCCACTCGTCTTAGCTTTTTTAATTAACGTAATCTAATTTAATATTATTTTATTAATAGTTTTAAATTATTTTTAAAAGCTAATGAATCAAACCGAGCTAAAATAAAATTTAATTTCATTCAAAATTAACTTATTTAATATTTAACTGATTAATAAATGGATTGGAGCAGCTGAACGATAGAACCCTGTGACAGGTTGGGGCAAGAGGGAGGGTAGGAGATTTGGGCCGTAGGCCTAGGAAGGAACATGAATTTTGTAGTAATAATTTATAATCAAGGAGCATGTATTTTGGGCCTTTATCAGTGCGCTCAGCAGTGAGACTTCCAATTTACACGGCCCAATTTCTCCCGTTCTTGGACACCAAAACAAGCAATCAAGTTGTAAACTGAACATGTTGTTTTTCCTCTCATAGACACGTCATGTACATTCTGATTTTTTTTTTGAGGTGATGTACATTCTGAATTTGTACCACGAAATTGTACGTGCAAGTTCCCGGAAAGATCACCAACAGCCAAACATGCAGGCAGTGTAATAGAAGCAGTATCATCAGTACAGTTCAGATAGCAACTAGTATCATCGACAGCAAGATCTTCAGAACTGTCACCAAGCCACGGTAAATGCATTAGGGCTATCATGAGCTGACGATCATGATGGAAAATAATTCGTTTTGATATTTACCAGCTCGTATAATCCATCTAGAAATTGAAGTCCTTGGAATACAGGTTTTCACTACCCGGTATCAATAACGTGCCTGTTCCTAAAAAATGTGAATATTTCTACCGCACAAACTGTGCTTATTTCTGCTGGAGAATCTTGGATGTTTCTTTGCTCAATGAAATCTAGCCTGTAACAGAAGAATTTGTGGGAGAAACGAGGCGAAGTGTGCCAACTGGAGGAACCTCTGTATCAGGCTGTCAGCTAATACCACGCAATCTCAAAGCTTTGGCTTCGGTTCTCTAGACCATGCTGGAGCTCTAACTTTCAGGTTGGACTGCTCAGCCTCCTCGTCATTCTCCTCTTCTTCCAAAATCTCCTTAGAAAATGCCTCTGTATTTGCTTTGATGCAATCCTGCAATGCGATAAAGGGCTTCACACAATCTGACCCCTGGAAAGGCAGAGAAGGCAAAGTTTACTATTAGTTGATATTCACGAGGAAATAGACATGAACCAAACAGTTATTAGCATTTATCAGCATATGGTATAATGCGATTTGGATGTGCAAATAACTGGATCTTACGACAAAGGATTCAAACTTTGTGAAAAATTACAAGAAGAAGCAGAACATAAAAAACCATACATCTAATAAAAGAACCAAAATAAATTGTGTCCAATCAAGTTAGAGCCTGTGCATTTCTAAACTCTTCCAACTGTGACAACAGCCAAATTCTTGAGATATATTTGTATAAAAGTAACAGGTAACCTGAATGAGTGCCTTTGATTAAATCAATTAACCTTACACTAACATTGTTGTCAAACCAAATTGACAACGACCACTGTACTTTTATTATCAATTAGGTTATAAGAAGACTTGGCCATAGGACAATGGATTTTTCTTGTGTTCCATCAGATCAACTAACAACTTGGGGGTGTTTTTTTAGTTTATATACAAAACATTTCCTACTGCACACTGTAGCATACAAATCATTGGGCTGAATCAGTTGGAAACAAAACCAAATATCCATACAAACATTGGAAAATAAGAAACAAACATGTCTGGCAACAATTTAATAAAAAAAAGTCACACTACTCATTATCAGGGTTGTACATGACGTGAGAAATGTCATCAATTAACTAAACTTTTGCTGAATACTAGTTTCAAACTACTAGAGTATTTATCAATGTTTTGTCATATTGAGCTAAGTTTACAATGAAGTGCAGTATGCTATGGTTATCATGAGTCATAACATCTATGTAGGTAGTGTAACTTGCGCCAGACAACTTGAGTTGAAAGAAACTTAGTAACTTGAAGAAATAAATACAACCTTTTCTACTTCTGTGCTTCTCAGAAAGCAGGAAAACGCATCAACAAATTGACTTCCACAAGGACCATTTTTCAAATCAGCTACGCATGGACAGTCTAGAGCTTTCTGTACCTTCACATCAATTGACTGCACAAGAAAAATACTATTCACTAACCTCCCAGGGAGCCAAGGAATACTGAAGCGAATAGGATATTGATATATAAGCATCTATCTAGAAGCAAAATAAAGGGTCATACCTCATTGTCATCCTCATCAAATGACATAGCCTCTGTGCATTTAAAAAATCCAACATCAGAACACTAATGGCAGGCTAGATTAAGGAGCCTTGAAAAGGAGTAACATGTGCCATGTAAATTTAAAAAAGCGCACAAACAGTCCGGGCATTGCAGTAAAATTTGAGAGATCTAGGAATTGAGTCTAGTCATTTGGGCCAACATAGGCAGGTTAAAAAGCTTGGAAAATCCAACATCAGAACACTAATGGCAGGCTAGATTAAGCAGCCTTTGAAAGAAGCAACCTCACATCTACCATGAAAAATTTAAAAGAGCACACAAACTGTCCGGACATTGCAGTAATGTTTGACAGAGCTAGGAACTCAGTCCAGTTGTTTAATTTGGGCCGACATTGGCGGGCTAAAGCTTGGTGGCTCCTCAAGCCCGGGGTATGATTAACTTACTACATCACTTGCATGACACTGATATTTCAGACCACATCAAATCCGGCATGAATGCATATATATTCTAGGATTGGTAAAATATCACCAATTCATTGAAACACCCCAAAATTTCAAAAGTTTTTAAACTTTTCTTGAATTTGATTTGAAATTGAAAACTTTCCCAATTTGACAACTTTTCGCCAGCTTGCGCTTTCCTCATTCAGCCGTCCGCCTCTCCTAGCCATTGGCGCCAACCAAGAGTACGCCACCGCCCCATTCTTCCCTTCCACTTGGCCCATTCCTACTCGCCGCCATCACAACATAGCATCCGCGACCACCATTCACACTGTTGGCCAAGCAAGTCAAGCTGTCGTACCATGTGCTGTCGCGCCTCTAACAATGCCATTAACCCTGTCACTTCTCTCTTGGCCACACACCATGATTGCTCAAACTCGCCTCAACACCACCGCAAGGCAATGCCTTCTCAGCTTGATGCGTGCGCCCGCCACTGACCTTGCTACTGCATCCTCGCCAGCCCAAAGAGAATTGCCAAACTTGAGGCGCCATCGCCACGATCAGCCACGCCATGATGACCCCGAAGCCTCCCATTTGCCACCACTGCATTACACGTGCCATCTTCACAACTCGGCCGCTATTGCTCCCACCGCCTTTTCCCATGCTATAAAGCCAGAAGAACTTCGCCCTTACCTCCTCTAGCAACCCCATTGCTTGCCATCACCTCCCCTTCCACCTTCAGTCGGAATTTCATTGTCGCCACCGTAAGCCCGAAAGGTGAGCCGTGACATCAGTCCCGTGAAACCCCCCACCAAAACCCAGTAAGTCCAACCATAGCTTCGCCAAGGTCTCGCTAACCCAACCGAAGCTTTACCATAGCCCCGTAGATCACCGGCGACAAGCTCCGCAGTTAGCCCAAACACCCTAACCATGGACAGCCTTCCTCAAGACCCTATGACCCAAACCACCACTGTAGTGACCTCCACCGTGATCCCTAGATGCTCCAGCGCTCTTTGCCTTAGCCAATTAATCCCTAGAACGCCGCCGTGCCATGAGAAACTGTCAGCGAGCTTCTCTAATCGTTGAGCAAGTTCGACCAACCTTGCACCCTGCCAACCTAAAAAATGGAACCAGGAGACTTCCCTGAACCCAGTAGTACCTTTGCTTGCCGTCGGGAGATCTCACCGGAGCACGCACTAGTGCAGCGCCACTGTGCTCTGCTTGGGCGCACTATGCATGCCCAAGGAAGAATAAGATCGGGCTGGCTTGGGCCAGGCCACACGGCCCAGGAGCCAAAACTAGTCGGGCCAAGCTTTGGGCCGACCTAGCACTGTAGCAATTTATTGTACATAACCTGAACTAACACTGTTTTAGTCCAAACCTGATCACTGTTTGGGACCCATTACTATTCTAGATCCGCTTGCAGTGAATAGTGTAGACTTTGGTACTATTCACCATGGTTGTCACAGCGGAGTTGGCGATCACGGCGAGCGAGGGGCGCCTAGACGCCTAAGCGATGCCGCGGTGACGCCTAGGCGAGCCGCACGTAACAGGAGTGAGCTGCGACTCTGTGAGTGAAGTCGCCGACTCCTCTCCGAGCGAGTCGACCGAGCGAGTGAAGTCTACGACAGGATTTAGTTCCTGCCGACTCCTCTCCGCAGCATCTCCCGCAGAGTCGCAGACCCGCCGCCTCCTCCGGCCCTCCCCCGCCGCCTCGCCTCTCCCGGCCGCCTCCTCTGATCCTCTCCCCGCCGCCTTGCCTCTCCCGGCCGCCTCGCCTCCCCCCGCTGCCTCCTCTTCCAGGTGCATCCCTCCTCCCCGCCGCCTCCTCCCCCCGCAGCCTCCTCCCCTCTCGGCTATCTCCTTCCCGCCGCCTCCTCCCCCGGCCGCTTCCCCTCCCCGCCCCCTCCTTCCCCCGTTGCCTCCTACCCCCGCAGCCTCCAATCCCCCAAGTTGCGGCTTCCTCCCCCCTAAGGCGAGGCTAGCGTGCATGGCGTCCCCTCCGGGCCACCTAGACGCCTAGGCATCGCCTAGGCGACGCCTTGACAACCTTGCTATTCACCAAAACCCAATTAACATACATATATCTGTTTTGACCTCCGGAAGAGCATACTCAGCTCCGTTTAGCCAAAAATAAACTCCAATAAAACCCTAGCCAAGCCTAAGGACTATTTCGAATCCAAGGCCAATATTGTTTAGGCTTGTCACTATTCACAGAAACCCGTTACTCAAATATAACCATTTCGACCATCTCGAGCTCCTCTAACCCATTTTCGACTCCATTCAACAAAACCAAGCACCGCTTAAACCCCAACCACCTAAACTTATTTTCTTTATGTCTTTTTGGTTATTTTATTGCATTTTGTTCCCAACTTGCATTCTACTGACTGGGAACTTATTTGTATTCATTTTTCCGTGCTAGTATCTGGATTCAACAAACTGTTAACAGAAGAGCTACAGAAGCAATTAAAGTAGTTGGTGTTAGGCCCGAAGCCTATAGAGAAGTGATCAATGACCTTGGAGGAGGCAAGTCCTTATAATTGATCGTATTCATCCTGGTTTTCAAATGCAATATTTTGTTTTCAAATACAAGTGCATGCTTGCCATTGTTGTTTATGTAGATTGCCTAGCTACACCATACGGTAATGTCTTTTATTTTCCTTTTCGATAATACATTTCTCTTGTCACCATAGGATACTCATAATGGTAATTATGTCATATTATGGTTGTGCTTAGATATACTCCAGTAGTAAGATTACATACAACACAAACATTACCAACTGAAATTCGAAATATAACAAAGATAATGGTAACGTGGGTTACCACTGGAAACAGGGAATGTTTTATAAAATGATGAGACTTAGGCGAGTGGTGGATATTAGACCGATGCAGGGAAGGCACCAGGTTTGGTTAGTTGGTTGGTCTCGCCTGAATCGATTAAGGACCGAATACGTGTGCGCTCATTTCTACACCCAATTGTGCAAAGTCTAGTATGAGATGGATCTGACTAATTTGCTTGGTTTTGGTGTGGACTCTTGCGCAATCGTAGTTAGTTTGGAGATGGCCCACGGAATCATTGCCCTGTTGAAACGTTTTGGGGGGCAAACCTATAGGGGCACTGCCTGGGAGGGACCTGAAGGTCCCTGCCCTTACATGGAGTGCGCACTCGCCAGAAGGGAAAGGTTATCCCTAACAATAGGGTTACCTTAGCGCTGAAGGGTTCATATCTTTGGAGTGGAAAAAGCATCGAAACTAAACATTGTAAAAGCATTGTAATGGTTTCTCAGTCGCACGCCTATGGAAGTGTGTAATGGCCAATATTATGAGATAATCATATTTTGTGAATAAAGTTATATACCTCTGCAGAGTATTATAATCACAGAAACTAGTTATGATATCTGAAAATTGGCTTTATGCTAAAGAAACAAAATGCCACCATTTGGTTAAGCCTTGCATATAGATAATAGCTTCATAAATGCATTCTGCCATAGGGACTTGCCGAGTACTTAGTATACTCAGTCTTGCTTATTTTCATCAAAACAGATGCCAGATGAATAAAGAATGCTTCTGTGATGAACCTGTTAGATTCCGAAGCTGATCGGAGAGAAGATGAGCAGAGGTGATAAGAATGAGACTCCAAGGCAAGAAGAAGAAGATTTGGGAAGGCAATACTTGTATTATTGATTGCCTTTTCCTGTTACAGATCACAACCTTTTATATCATAAGAACCGAGTAGTAACTGGAACAATTACAAACCGAAACTATGCCTAATTGAAGATAGACTCCGTATTGGATACTACACTTTCCATCCTAAACCTTTTATACTTGAATCAGGACTTGTGCTGCCGTTTGTATTGTATGCCGACAAAACTGTCTATAACAGAACCTTAGTTCATCGGGGTAAACACCGTCGGAAGGAAGGCCGGGCGACGTCGACTTAGTGGGATGAGAGATTTAACTATAGACTAGGATGACAAAACTTGGGTAGAAGCCAGATTAATTCATCTTCATTGATTCATTGCTTGAGAATAATGATTACAATATATCTTTTTATATAGAGAACTTTCCTAACAATTATGGATAAGATCAATCTAAATAAATATCTTTCCTAACTAATAGATATGATGCTAAACAACTAATCCTTATATTAGGAAACTAATCAAACTATTTAGAAAATAGATAACTTAGTAGGGAGGAAGCATTCCTCCTCGTAGGCCTGCCGCCACAGTACCACGGTACTATTCACGTATGTGAACAGTACGCATGAACAGTGATTTCAGCACGTGACAACTTCTCCCCTCTTCGGCGACAGCTCGTCCTCGAGATATGGTGGCGGCCATGGCTGCAGCCTCAGAAGAACCCAAGTTGACGAGATATTGTGACGTTTACTTGTGATCTTGAAGACCGTGGCCTCCACGTACAGGTAAAGCAACATTGATGACATCTGTGATCGCCATGGCAAGCGTGGTGGCAACCACGTCAGTGTTGTGGTAGGCTTCCACAATGCGGTTGCCACGACAGGCTTCGGCAGGGCCACAGTGACATTCGGCAACACCGTGATAAGGCATGGCATTGTTGCGGTCGGTGTAAGTAGTACTGCAGTAGGTCACGGCCGCGACATGGTTGCCGCAGCAGGCGTCGGTTGAACCATGGCTACCACATGTTGCGGAGGCGCCGCAGCGTTTGCTAGGAACAGCGCTGCCGCCGCCTCTTATTGCGCCTTCTTTTGATTCGTGATCATCTTCTCCAAGATGGCATGCATGTTGAGGAAGATGGCCACCATCTGTTTGTCATTGCCGTTAGCGCTAGTGGCCATCTTGTTGGCGTTAGCCTTTATCGTGGCCAACGACTCGGCAACAAGTCTTGTAGCCATAGAAAACAGAAGTCGTGGGAAGGGATCGACTGCTCTGATGCCAAATATGATGAATGTTAGTTCATCGGGGTAAATACCGCCAGGAAGAAGGCCGAGCAACCTCGGCTTAGTGGGATAAGAGATTTGACTATAGACTGGGGTGATAGAATTTAGGGAAGATGCTAGATTAATTCATCTTTATTGGTTCATTGCTTGAGAATAATGATTATAATAGGCCTCCTTATATAGAGGGCTTTTCTAACAATTATGAATAAGATTAATCTAAATAGTATCTTTTCTAACTAATAGATATGATGCCAAATAACTAATTCTTATCTTAGAAAACTAATCAAACTATTTAAGAAATAGAAAATTTAGAAGGGAAGAAGCATTCCTTCTCGTAAGCCTACTGCTACAATACCACGGTACTGTTCACACATATGAACAGTACGTGTAAACAGTGATTTCAGCACATGAAGCTTACATGTTAGAGCTACGACTGCAATTAAGCGTTTTTGTGAGATTTTCCTCGGTTTTTCTAAATGTAAGTTAAGTTTGGGAATTTCTGTTAATCAAGTTAACCCTTTCTAAATGTTCGTGCGCAGATGTGATATTTCTTCTGTCCGCAATTAAATTCTTAGGTTGTTGTGGGACATATGGCGGCCCTATTCCCAAAAACGGGGTCGCTACATTCATCTTCCAGTACAAGGTCTGCACTACACAATCACATACTGGATCACAGGAATAATCTCGCCCTCCCACTATCGCACTAGGAGTCTAGGACCAATGGACCATACATTACTGGCTACCCAAAACTATTTTGTAAAGCTAGCGGTCCTAGAGTTCCGCTTCCAACAATGCTTCCCAAATCCGAGCAACGACCTAGCGGCTAGCGCAACTTAACGAGAACTACCCCATGAGAGGAGCGTAGGTTTACTGGAAAAAAACGGGGATGCGAGGAAACCGCCACCGACTTATATGATTCAGAGTTTGGCATGTACCTGCGGCGAGCGCCTCGAGGGAGGAGGACGCCGGGGCAGGAGACTGCGACGGCGACGGCTCGGCGGCAGAAGGAGAAGGCTCGTCCACCGCCGAGGCTGCTTGGCTCTGACCTTGGCCCATGTAGAGGTGGAGCAGGAATGGGCGGCGGCTACTCACGTCTTCCTGGGCGGCGAGCCGGCGAGAGAGAGCAACCGGAGTTGGAATTGGCACGTGGTCAAGTCGGACGGGCGGACGGCGTCTAACTAGGCACCACCACCACGTCGGAAGCAAATTTGGACCCGAGTTCGACTCCCGTCAGTGTTTCCCTGCCGTCCGATCGCGCAAAGATTCGCGCGTCGGAAGGGCCATCTGGGCCACGGCTCGGCGTTTCGTGCCGTGCGATTTTTTGGCTGGGCCGTCGCGCGCGAGATGGGCCATCCCCGTACGTGAGTGGCCGCCGTTTCACTCCCGACTTCTCCCTGAACCTCTGCTTCGCCATTCGGGTTAGTTGCTCTTCCGGTCCGCCGCGATGGTTGGAGGCGGCAAGCCGCTGGGCGACAGCGTGTTCGCCGGCCACGCGGCCGCCGGCGCCGCGGCGATCATCGCCTCCGCGGTCGCCGTCCACCCCCTCGACACCGTCAAGACCCTCCTCCAGGCGAGCGCCCGGTCCCCTCTCAGATTCTCCCGTTGCTGTAATGGTCTTTTCTCAGGGTTTGAGTTGGTTTTCCGCGGTGTTTTTTTCTTTCTACCTGTGCAGTTGAGCGCGACTGGCCCGAAGCAGAAGATGGGACTCCGCCAGGTGGTGGACCGGCTCATGTCCGTCTCCGGCCCTGCAGGTTTGGTTGATTGCCTAGTTTTGTTGCTAGACGAGTAGAGATCTTTCTTGTTCGGTGGTGGTATTGTGAAATGCGATTAGGGTGGCTGCAACTTGATCTGCATTGATACCGAGACCTACGAACTATTGGTGACAAGAGGACTGTGATGTTGAGTTGCCAGGCTAGTACTAGTGTTTATTGAGCTTCATAGTAGGTTTCGGTCTCAGGTTGCCATCCAACTATCCATGGTAGCTTCCGGATACTGCTGAAATGCTGAGTGTGTGTATGCACGTGTGCATCTGTCTCTACTGGAAAATTGGTATTATCCGCAGTGCCCCATCATACCCCATAATTTCGGAGCCTGACAAAGCTACCACATATAAAAAAGAGTGAAAGAAGTTATTACATATGTGGTCATATAAATATTGGGTTATGTACACTGCCTATATTAAGAGTGTATTCACTTGGAGTCCATGCTTTTTGTTCAGAGAACTCATCCAAGTTCCTATTATGTTTGGTTAAGAGTTTTGGGTGTGAGGAACGATGCTGCATAGTCTGGAGCCTGGGTTGTTGCCCTGTGTTTCTTAAAAAAAAAATTCTTCCAAGCATTACAAGGTCCAGAACCTTGTTGTTTATTGGTTGAATGCTGGTGTTGTGCTAAAGTGTCAGGGCATACCAAAAGATTTCCCCCCAATTCGTATAGGTGCCCGTTCCATGTTACCTTTCCTGACTGAGAAATATAGGGAGAAACTATGTGAATCCTGAGATTTACCTTTCTATTTCCTTTATGATGGCTTCTTATCACATACATGTTACAACTTCGGATATGAAATTATTATCCTTTAAAATCGTTATATAATTTTTTAGGTCTTTACAGTGGCCTCGGATGGTCAATATTGGGTAGACTGCCCAGTTTGGGAGCACGTTTTGGGACCTATGAGATTTTAACAGCCTTCTATAAAGGTACAAATGTGTTTCCCCTGTAATTCATTGCTTAATGAGATCTGCTTTATATCAATTTTGTTGGCACCTTTAATTTGCATCCATGAGCAAACCATACATGTATTTAATGTAAGCTTCTTTGACTTCTCTATCATATTCTCTCACATGCTTTCCTATTATCGTTCTCCCCTAGTGCAGAGTGACTAGAGAGTCCTTGTATTGTGTTAAAAGCTAATTTGCAAAAACTGTTTAATTATTGATACCTCAGAAGTACTGCTGCAGTTAGAATTTTGGCTGCTATGTAATACAACAATCGGCAGATCACTTTGAACTGTATTCCTTTTCCGATAATTCAAAGTACTTTCTGATGATCTAATCTACCTATGGTGACATAAGTTGTTTGATGTATGGAACATCATATCTAATACAGGATTACTAGTTACCCTTAACCAATTTAATTTTCCATTGCTCCTCTATTGGCAGATGGAAGGGAGGACAACTATGTTTATTATTCTGATGCTATGTTGGCTGGCATAACTGCTGGTGCTGTAGAGGCTGTTATGTCTACACCATTTGAACTTCTGAAACTTCGAAACCAAGTTGGTTCTGTGATAACTTTGAAAGCTATGGGCCCTGCTAATATTACACAGGAGTCATTTCCACTGCTTTTCAAACTATTACCTGGTTATGTCGCTGACATTAGAGTTTGGAACAGCACTGTGAACCTTTTGTCGAATCTTTCCCCAAAGCATCCTGACATGATAGGTGCCCTGAAACAGCACCCGTGGATGCTGACTGGCTCTGGGAAGCCCCCATTACCTTCTGATGTTCAGGTGCCTTCTAGAGTGATATCACTTGAAGGATGGGGTGCTCTGTGGAGAGGACTTAGACCAGGGATAGCCCGAGACTGTGTCTTTGGTGGAATGTTCTTTTCAACTTGGCAATTCATACACACAGCGATGCTTACTTGGAGGGCTGTTAATATGAACCCTGAACCCAGGTAATGGAACCATGCTAGTATATTTGATTTGGAAAGCAAAGATAGGGATAATGTTATAACTGATTTTCTTGGTGCCTTCACATTTGCTCTTCTCAGAAAACTAGAAGAAGCAGGCCCCGTATCCCCTTTTGCCTCTAGTCTTGCTGCGGGCTTCTCAGGGGTTGTAGCAGCTGCTGCTTCACATACGTTTGATACTGCCAAAAGTCGTTCACAATGCACTGTTATACCTAAGGTTTGGGTTTGTCCCTACTTTAAATGGTCTATCCTTTTAGTTTACTTATGTAATTTTGTAGTTCACTGCCTTTGAACTTGAATTCACATTCTTCCCTATTTGCATGTGCACCTTATTTCTTCTCACTTTTTTTTTGCAGTATATTGCAATGGAGAGGAAGTTTCTTAAATGGAAAGCACCGGGAATGTGGATAGAGAGGAAGACAGGAATATCACCTGCTGATAGGAATGTTCTGTTCCGTGGCATTGGGCTACGAATGGCCCGTAGTGGAATTTCATCTTTTGTACTTGTTGGGTCCTACTATTTAGCTGTAGATTACATTGTGTAGATGACATGCAGGGACACATTTAATGAAATTCAAACATCATGATTGTATACGCATCCGCTGAACGATCAGGGAAGAGGTAACTATTTGGACATCCCTGACTATTTCTCTACCTTGTTCATCTCATATAAACTTGCTTGATTGGAATTGTGTGTTCGAAGATAGAATTTTGTCTGTTAATGCAAATGTTTATGACAAACAGAACTGAAGGTTGCCGCTTCTGGCCTGAGGCAAATGTTGAAGAGATAACAAGTACGGAAATCTGTACAATCGCTAGGGCAACTGATGAATAGCAACCACTGAAGCTGATCCCGAGCTCTGATAGGGATTTTTTTTTAAAAAAAAAGCTTCTATTATTGTCGAAGATTATATTTGGGAGAGGCTTGATTTTTGTTGCTTCAATTCTTCTCTTTTTTTTTCCATGTTGTCATCAGTGGTCAAATAGAAAGGCCTTATCATATATATGGCCGGCCCATACTTCACTGATTACCCAGCCTGTTGTTTGTGTGTACTCTCTTCAACCATCCTAAAATAAGCCGTGAAATGGTTTACTTAGTTTTTTTAGTGGTATCCATTTTGATGAATGGAAGATTGGTTGTGATGCTTCTATGACCCATTGTACGTCAGGTTAGTTAGATGATTTTATATGTTCATTGTGCTCAGTTCATATAAGTTGTAAACTCCAGTTATGAAATTGATCACATAAATACCAAAGAAATTTGCCAAGCAGCCATTGTACGGGACTAATCTGGTAACTGATAACAACAAAGGCGGTGTTTGCTTGGGAGCTTGCAACATTTGTCCACAACAGTAGACAAACCATTTGCGAAATGCTATATTGCTATGCTTTCTATCTCGAACGTTGAACATCAGTTAAGAACTATGTATCGGGTGTTGCGCAGTATCAAATTTCGCAAAGTTATCGCAGGAGTTCTCAGAATTGACCCCCAAAACCAAGCCATTGTCGCTTGTCAGGAAATCCTAAGCACAAGGATCCATCACGAAACCTCTTTTTTTTTAACGTTAATAATTGGAAACCTTTTGATAACAGCACTTCCATTATCAGAAGATGATTCGCCTGTAAAATGTTCTTCAGATTATCTAGAGACCTTGCTAAACTTTTGTAATACCAGAAAGAAAGAAAAGAGGTGGCTGGCAAGGAATAACCTTGAGCCAGCCCGGCCCACACCAACCTCCTCATAAGGGATGCCAGGGGAATGGGGCACGAACCTTATCCACTCCCTACCCCCCATGCGCTCGCCCTAAAGGGGTGATCGGAATAGCGATGGCTTTTGGCTGAAAAAATACTGTAGCTGGCTGAAAAAACACTGTAGCTGAGTTAGTGGATAGTGTAGTGAATAGTGAAAAAAAAGCTGAAACTAGAAGCTGAAGCAAAAAAAAAGCCGAAACGATCACCCCCTAAGCCGACGCCACTATCTGCCCCACCTGCGCCGCGCTGTGCTCATGCTCTGTGTTGTCACACCACGCTGCATCGTTACTAGCCATGCCAACACCACTCCCCTACGCCGCACCCTTGCATTGGCTACTGCCCATGCGCTACTTGCCACTGCCTATCGGCCAAGCCGTCGTCCTCGCCTCCCTATGCATCGCCACCACCAAGTTGTGGCCCTAGGCTTGTCATCCCCACGCGTCACCACCGCCTCCTTAGCTTTGGCCGTACCCTCTTCTTTCCTCTTCCAACGGCCGTCGTCCCCACGCCGGGCCAGGGGGAGAGGGGGGCGGGACCTAGCTGAGAAGGAGGAAGGAGGGAGAGAGGAAGGTAGACAGGGAGCCTATCCAAGGAAAAGGAGGAGAGGGAGAAGGAAGAAAGGAAGGAGGAAGAGGAAAGAAGATAGGAGCTCGAATCAGCGCCAGATCTGGTCAAGGAGATTAAAAAAGTGCCCCAATCTAGCTATTATCACTAGGGTAACTCCTCGAATCTTTTTGCCATGCCAATTTATCATTTTGTGTAGAGGACAGAGTGAGGATCATTAACGTAAGTGCGTTTGGAATGACTAGAACACACTAAGGAGGTGGATTCCCCATGCAGTGCCTTCTATTGAGATTTTGGGCAAGTTAAGGGGTTAATTTGCGAACTTGATCTACTAGAAACTTGTAGCTAATTTTATTAGCTTTATATAGAGTGCTAGAATGCTGAATTTGGTAGAATGGTTTAGAAGATATGCTTCTAAGAAGGCTACTATCTGGTATAGGACAACACAACCTTCGGGGCTAAAATCGGGGTTTTAGGTGACGTAATCTATGAATTATAATGACTATGATTATGTGAGTGAGTTTGTGTAGATTCCAGAACTCGTATTGCTTGCTATGTTGGGTTTCGATATTGAAAGTTATGGACATTTATGTAGCACCCTGATATTTTTTTAGAAGGGGTCAATAAACTCTAATTAGCCCCTAATCTGGGTTTAAGGACTCAATAAGAGGGGCAAACGCTTTTCCCCCAACCAACTGCCATCTTTCTTTTCCCTCAGGTTTACCTCTCTCTTTTCCATCAATTATTCTCTCTCTCTTGGGTAGTCGGTGGAGGTGGCAGTGACGGTCGGCGGTGCGAGGGGCGGCACACAGTGCGGGGCATAGGCAACCGAGAGGTGCTGAGGTGGCAGCGGACTGTGGTGACATGTGATATCCCAAAAATTTGTGCTTTTATTTATTTTATTTTATTGGATTTTCTTGGTTTAAATTTCCTTTTCCTAAATTCTTTTAATTAAGCCTAGAGGGTAAGCTATTAAAATCAATTGTGAAATTATGGTCAAATCAAGATAAAACTATTTTATTTGGGTTTCTTGCTTTTTTGAATTTTTACAATTTTTTTATATTTAATTGAGTTTTTCTGCTATTTTCTAAAGCTTTTTCTTTATTTTTGTATATCTAGAAATATAAAAATGGATGTTTTAAATTTAAATTGGCTGACAAGTGGTCGTCCCAGATCACGCTACCTCGCGTTGGCCCAAAATCCCCACCGCCCGCACCCTCTCTCTCTCCTCTCACCACACCGCAGGCCCCACTCGTCATCTCCCCCACCCCCTTCTTCCTCCTTCCTTTTCTTCCTCCCTCTCTTTCCTGTTTTAGTGTCAGTTGACCGAATCCCCACCGCACATCGCATGGGGGGTCAAACCCCTTGATTTCTGTGCCTCCTTTCTTTCCATCCTCCCCCTTCCTTTTCTTCCCCGACCAGGATCCCACCGCCATTAACGCCGGTGAGCAAGTCCTGCCACATGCTCCCCTCTCCGTCCTATATAAAGTGCTCCTTGGCTCGTCTCATCCCACACCAGCTTTCGCCGTCTCCAATTCTCCCTCTCGCATGCTGAAAGACCTCGCACTGTGCGCTTCTGCCTTCGGCACCTGCACTTAATCCGACGAGCTCCCCTAGCCGCACCGCTTCGCCTCGAGCCTTGCCAACGGCACCCAGGGCCTCAGCCCATCACTACAGATCTAGGATGCCACACCATTGAGCCTGAGCACCATTGGAGCGACGCCGCCCCGGAGAACCACTACCGTCACCGCTTCCCACTTGCCGTCGACCCTGCTTCAACCGTCTCTTGTAAAATTCGAGCCCACCCCCGAATTGCGCATGCTTCCTTCTCCCTTTTGCCCACCTTATCGCCTGCCACCAGTCGCCGGGGCACCGGTGACCTCCACTTTCGATCCATCGCCATCACATGTCGCACCACATCAACACTTAGCGCTGACATGGGCGCCATGCCCTAGGCCACCTCAGTGCTTTTGCCCCATCGGCCACTCCCAAGCCACCTCAGCCCAAGAGCCTGCCCATGGACCCGGTCCATGGACCATGGTCCACGTGTTAGCATCTGAGTCATTCATGACGTCATAACTCTGTGATTTCTTTTAGAAATAATTCGGCCAAGCATTTATGACATCATAAATCCTTTTATTATTTTTCTCTCTCATTTTCTTTAGGGTTTAATTTCTAAGAGCTCATTCTCCATCACAACTCTGATTGAGCCCGTTCAAATTTCTAAATTCATCTAAAATCAAACTCTATCTGAATTTGCTATGTTTTCAAATTTTGGAGTTCATTTAAATTTTATTTGACTTTGGTGAGTTATTTTACGTGTAGACTGCGACGATTTTGAAGAGTTTTACGTCGATGATTTGCATCAAACTGCAGAGCAAGACAAGTCACACATCCTTGACCATATTGATCCTAGTTTACAAATAAATTTATGTTATTTTTAAATTATATTGTATACTTAATTTTGATTCCCTGTATTTTAAATTAAGTTTTTTTACTTTAGTTAATACCCATTTGTTACGACACTTTTGACTTTGCAAATTCTTGTACCTTGTCACCCTAGATCAAAACTCCAGTTAGTACATGAGTATGGCTAGATAATTATTGTAGCAAATGATTAGACCTGCATAGTGATAATTTTAGGTTGGTATAAGCTTTTCACATAAAATGATAAGCTTTTGAAATATATTCTTGACTTCGGTGAGTCAAGAAAATCTATGGAATATTTTAAAATAAATATAAAATTTAGTTTAGACTTAAGCCATGGATAGATGGTGGGTGCTTACTACTATATATTATAGCTCGGTGGCTCAATGTGGAGGATACTAGGCATGAGGGGTATATAGTTAGAGTCTAAGTCAATTTAGAGCCGGTCTATGAGCTATTGCTATAAAGCCCGATCGTATAACCACAAGACTAATATGGGATAGTCCTGGCTGACTAATTGGTGGGTCCCAACCTGAGTCTCACTATAGGTTGAATGTGAGCATGGCGTAGACTATGGGAAGTCTCACATAGCACAGAGGAGGACCCGATCTAGTGGATTCCTTAGTAGGGTGAAATCTTAGTGGAGGTGTGGCCAGGTTGAAGACTTAGCTTTGTAAAATCCTTGTTATGATTACTCGGTCGTGCACCCAAGAAAGCGTATAATGGCCGACATAATAAGTTAATTATATCTTGTGGGTAAAGTTATACAACCTCAACATAGTGTATAAACTATCCTGGATAGCTGTTCCCACAGTCATGAGCATGCTGAGTAAAGTTTTTCACATATTAGACTTTGTTTTCATAAACCGATTTTGGATGGAACTAAGGTATCTTTTTGGAGAAAGATGGTCCGGGTGGGATGCCCGTGGATAGGTTAGTGCTAGGTTGGTGCCTGCATTAACGTTATTATTTTGCTTAAATTCTAATCTTTATTTATAGTATTAAATTCATCAATTTTAATCTATTTATTGTATTTCATTAAAAATTGTTTTATGCTCAAATAACCATATAAGTATTTCTTTATTGCCTTTCTCATTATATTGTAATTTCTTGTGTAGCTTGTGGAGTATAAGTTTGTACTCACCCTTGCTATCATCATTTCAGAGGAAGACGACTTCGACTACGATGAGAACCAGGACGACGAGTGGGCTACGTCTTATTATCGTTTGCGTGTGGGCAGACTTGGGTTTCACTTTATTAGTTTGCTTTCGTAGTTATTTTGTTTTATTGTTGCCAATGAGCATTAATGTAAACTTTGATCATAAAACCGTACTCATTCATTTAATAAAGTTTGTCATTTGTGCTTGATATTTATACCTGTTACCGTTGTATGCACTAGCTGATCCTGAGCTAGGCTAGCATGATTTACACAAAGGATCTGGAGTCATCGCTCCAGGGTCCGATAGATATTTACACATACAGCGGTCGACGTGGGCGTGCAGCGTGGTGGGCGGTTCCCACAGCCACGTGATTCGGCTTGTCGGGGCATAGCCGAATCACGTGTTCGCACAGCTCTTGGCTTGCCTTGCAGCGGGATGCCGTTCGCGTGACCGAACGGGCGTTTGGTCGGGCGAACGGCGATTCGTACGGTGAAGGCTTAGCGAACGCGGTTTTTTTTTCCAACTGAACGCACTCCCATCTGTTTTTCCACAAGATTGTCTTAGCCCTGATCTATTCATTCTATTCCACCTTGTAGGGTCGCACGCAACCTTGGAGGGAACGTTCGGGCAGTTGTGCACCTCTGATCCATCGTGCAGCGAGTCCACCGAGCGTGCTCAAGACAAGTACCTCGCGGCCGTAACCTCTTCGTTCTGTATATCACCTCTATCATGATTAATGTCAACACTGCCACCGAACTGAATTATCAAAATTATTGATGCTTACCTGATTGTAGATTTCTCATATTGTATTTACACCATGTTGTTCTAGGTTATGTTGTGTTATATACTGTTAAGTTTATTAGAGTACTCAGTTAATGATATTCTGAACTTCATGCCTGTAGTATAGTGTTTTAAAAGTAATGCTTAATTCTTTAATGGGAGTAGTATGAATATGTCTTAACTTAGGCTCAAACCACTAGCACACTTTAACATTAGGACTGCTATTCTTAGTTCACGATAGCATGATTCCTTTACTTGCATGCTGTTGTATGTGGGTTATGATGAATTTTAAATACAATATATATTAATCTGACTAATAATCACTTATCACATAATAAAACTTAGGTAGTTGACAACCCTGTGTTAGCTATATTATAATACTCCTTTCAAAATAATTCCTAGATCATCTTTACCATAGTATCATCCCTCACCACCTCATATTGGAAATTATGCTTTTCTATTCTCAACCTTAGCAACCCTTTCCCTATCGTATTCTTACCTGGACCTATCCTTAGTTACTCCAATCTCTTATTAGATTATCTGTTAATAACATAATGGTTTCCTAATCTAGGGTTACCCACATATAGGAGAGATTGGTACCCACCTAGTAACGTACCGGGGGCCATACACTTTCGTTACTAAGGATATTACACCCCGTCTATGGTTATGTAGTCGAGGATAGTCGAGGTATGTGAAAAATGATCGCTAGTGCCCTTACCATAACTTGCTAAATAATTATTACCTTTAGTTTCACATTTCTGTTATCTCCACCCTGATCTATATCAGTATTTCTAGTAACCTAATTTCATTACATTTAACCTGTGTCAATTACTTGCTTGTATTACTTGTCCTTTACACTCACCTTGCTACGTTCGTTGTTGGGTACTTGCTGATATTTCCAAATCTTACACTTGCTCTTTCCATTTTCATGTAAAAGGCCAGTGGAGTGAAAGCACCATGCATGGGTGAGAGTACTCGAACTTTCAGCACTGTGGCTTGCCACTATTTATATTATTTTATTTATTCTTTATTTGGTTAGAAGTGGACCGGACCCATGTTTCAAACATTTATTTTAACTTCCGTTAGTTCTTTAATAAAGTACTCTTAAAGTTTTAATCTCCTTGTGATTTTCTTTGTTGCTTTTATTATTTATTCTTTACTTTAATGATGACATTCTGTAATATCTCATATTAGCATGTGAGGTGCTATAGTTAGTATCAGAGCTCACGCTGTAGTTTCTGAAAAAAAAGGTTTTGCATGTACACGCAGCTTCAGGATAATTCATTCATGCATGCATATCTAGTCACTGGCATATTACCTTGATTCCATAACCAATTGCCATTCCCTTTATCCTATCGCTATTTTATGTCATTGTTTCAATCTTTTACTTCCATGCAACAGTATGCCTCCAGCTAGGTGTGCCAGCGCTCGGGTGCAGGAGTACATGGACCGGGTTGTAGACGTACTAATGATTATGACAACCAGGTTCAGACTTTATCACCAACAAACTCAACTTTTGATGCATCAACTTTACCTCCACCGATGGATCCTACTCCAGGCAAAGCTGGTGCTCCTTCTTCGACGTCGGCTGCTTCCCAGAGCGAGGTGCAGCAACTTTTGGCTCAAGTGCAGAACCTAATCACGTTGCTGCAGACCGCTCTTCCGGCGATGCTCTCCAGTCAGGCAGCGATTGCTATAGCTATACCTGTCTAAGCGCTGCTTTCCCCTACTCGTATGACAAAGAGGGAATGACAGTGCCTGGGCTTGCGGACTTTTAGTGGATCGAGGCCAGTGGAGGCAGACAATTGGCTTTGTTATACGAATAAGAAGTTTGATACCATGGAGCTCACTTCTCAGGAGAAGGTGTTGTTCACCTTCCAGCAGCTGTTGGGGGAGGCGGACCTGTGATGGGCTAAGGTTCATAACTCTCGCGGACCTCATGCGGAGCCACCTGCGTGGGAGGATTTCATCACCGCTTTTGCCGTTGAGTACTATCCTTTTGCCCTGACCAGGGCAAAGGATTTTGATCTTGACTCTTTGCGGCAAAAGGACGGTCAACTGGTAGAGTAGTACGAGAAGGCGTTCTAGGAGATTTGCCGCTTCCTCCCAGAGGTGAACTCAAATGAGCATAAGAAGGCTTGGCGTTTCATTGGTGGCCTTTGAGAGGAGATTCACCATGTGCTATGTGTTATGGATATTCGCACCTATCGGGACACAATGGATCGAGCCCAGTAGATGGAGGTCTAGCTTCGTTAGAACGTGGCCCACAAAAGTCACTAGTTCCGACAAGAAGAGGTTCAATTGTTCTTTTTAATTCAATCTTTAGCCCTGCCTATTTCCTCGTACTTTCAATCCTTTTAATTTTTGTTTCTTCTTTTAGGCCTTACCTGTTGGAGGACCGATTTGAGTCCAGTTCTTGGGGCTCTAAGAGGGCTCGTCACCATGGGAAGCACCAGCAGTCTCCTTCTCCTTCTCGCCATTTCAAAGGTGGGAACCACTCAGCAGCTCAAGGGACTTCCGGGAAGAAGCTAGCATATTATCGCCCCAGTGAGGACCACAAGAACAATGACTATAGCTACTCTGGCAAGTGCCACACTTGTGGGATTTAGGGGCACAAGACCATTGTTTGCTCTGAGAACCCTGATTCTATCCTTCCGCCTGGGCTGCTCAAGAAGCACAAGGCACCGGCTGGCACTACCAATCAACTTGCTTTTGCATCTTCACCCGCTGGCAATTAGAACGCGAGTAAGTCTACCTATTTAGTTTCACTTCACTACCAGTTCATTCCTTGCCAGTATAATTCTCAGTTGCTAATTTCTTATTCCAGTTGTCTTGGCCCCAATTCCTGCTTCGATTGCTATTGTACCTGGAGGCACTGATGCGCATCTCTATGCATTACTGACTCAAGAGTCTCACTGTCGCTCTGATGTGGTGCACGATAATATTTCTTCCCTATCACGCTTACCTTCTTGTTGTTACCTAACTTTTTCCTTAACCGGTCTTTCCTCGCACCCTAACCTATTCGGTATGGTTATCTTGAACTCTCACCCTGCTCTTGCATTGTTTGGCTTGGGGGCTAGCTTATGCTTTTTGGCGTCTCGTTTTATTCAGTAGCACTCTATTCTAGTCATTACCTTTAGCGTCCCCAGTGGTGGTGCCATCGCCAATGGATCTCTTACTAGCAATCTTACCTGTCTCAACATTACTCTGGAAGTTGAAGGCCATACATTCAGCATTGACGCAGTGGTGGCACCAATTCAACACTTTGACCTGATTATGGGCATGGATTGCTTGTCTCATCAATCATCATCATGCTATTATCCATTGCTTCGATCGCAAGGTAATTTTACTACAAGATGTTGGGGAGATCATTTATTAGGGTAAGGAGTGATACCTCAGTCTTCTATTCTTGGTCTCCTACTTCGGTCATCGTAGGATGGCCAAGTTTGGGTGTCTTCTTGCCATATTAGAGGAGCTTATCACTGAATCTTTACCAGATGATTTGCCTATTATTTGAGAATCTCTTAATGTCTTCACAGCTAAGCTCCTAGGCCTGCTTCCAGTTAGAGCTGTTGAGTGTGCCATTGATATTATTTCTGGCACCTCACCTATCACCAAGGCTCTGTATCGGCTGTCCCGTATAGAGCCAGAAGAGTTGAAGTGACAGTTGGACGACCTATAGGGCAAAGGCTTCATCCGACGCAATACTTCTGAGTAGGCATCCCCAATCACTTTCGTGGAGAAGAAAGATAAGAGTCTGCACATGTGCATTGTTATCAAGCTCTTAATGTAGTGACCATCAAGAACCGCTACTCCTTACCTTGTATTGATGATTTCTTCGATCAGCTCAAGGGTGCCAAATTTTCTCCAAGATAGATATGCAGTCTGACTATCACCAAGTTCGGATCAAGGCTTCTGATATTCCGAAGATAACCTTTAGCACTCGATATGGCTTCTTTGAGTTCCTGGTGATACCATTTGGATTAACCAATGCTCCGGCGGTATTTATGGATCTGATACATCGGGTATTTCGTGAGTACTTAGATCAGTTTGTCATCATCTTCATCGACGATATATTGATTTATCCCAGTACCGTAGAGGAGCATGAGCAACACATACGGATTGTACTTGATCCTCTTCGGAAACATCAACTCTTTGCTAAACTAAAGAAATGTGTTTTTTTTAGCTTTCATCCATTAGTTTCCTTGGGCATGTCATTAGTGGCAAGGGACTTTCTGTGGATCCTTCCAAGATTGCTACAATGGTGGACTGGCCGAGACCTAGCAACGTTGCAGAGATCCATGGTTTCCTAGGTCTGGCCGGATATTATCACCGTTTCGTCTAGGATTTCTCCTCCATTTCCAAACTGTTGACCAAGTTAACTCAGAAGGGCCAACGGTTTCTATGGACAGAGGAATATGAGTCCAGCTTCCAGACCTTGAAGGAGCGCCTTATTACCTCTCCCATTCTTGCTTTGCCCGAGGGAGGAAAGAAGTTTATTGTTTATTGTGATGCATCCTGGTTGGGTTTAGACTGCATCCTCATGCAGGAGGATAAGGTGATAGCTTATGCTTCTCGCCAACTTAATAAGTACGGACTCAACTATCCTACTCATGATCTGGAGCTGGGGGCAGTGGTATTCGCCCTCAAAATTTGGCACCATTACCTCCATGGAGAGAAGTATGACATCTTCACTGATCATAAGAGTTTGAAGTACTTCCTCAGCCAGAAAGAATTGAATCGACAAGTACTCACTCCACTATACTGGTATAAATTAAAGAAAGAGGAAAAGAGACAAGTGCATAACCATTGCATTATATCAATGAAAAGAAAGAGTTGTTCATAAATACTTATTGTTCTGTCATGTGGGTAATGTGAATGACATAAATATGTGCATTATGTTAATGCAGAAAGCAACAATGATAAGATATGTGAAAAATCACATTGTTATGATTATACTTATGTTGGTGTTAACGCTTACTGTTCTATTGTATACTTACTGAGTCTTGAACTCACACTTACTTTGTTGATATTTTTAGGTGACCGATGAGGTGTCATGCATCAGGAATAGGAGTAGCACCTCTCCACCACATTCAATAATAATGATCTAGAATATCATATATTACCTTAGTAAAGTAGTTTGTTAATTTGGAACTTAGCCGATAAAGCTCTCGTAAACTGAGGATGAAATTTAGAGTACTTTTATGATAGTGTATATTTCCTCAGTAATGTTCTATTTGTAAGTTTAAGTATGCTGTCAGACGCATAGTTCCGGGTGTTCTCAGACGCGGAGTCTCGAGCGTTCTTAGTCGCGTGGTCTTGAGTGTTCTCGAGCGTATGGTCTCGAACGTTCTTTGGCACAAGTGATCTAAGTTTTATTTTGTGAATTACTTACTCTAATCATCTAGTCATATTTATTATGAATTAGTTCTTTGTGGAGGATGTTGTCAAAAAATTTTGTTAGATGATTTAAACTTAGAGTGCTATATAGTAGTGGTAGCATTTCGAGCTCATGGGTTGGGCTGAGGTGTTACAATTTTGCTTCAATTTTGTTGACATCAAATTTTGTTGGAACATATTTTGTACACTTCATCTGTACCATGTTCGGCTTCCACATGGCAGAATTCTGGTTCTTGCTTTCTCACCAGAGCGAGAGCCTTTCGTCAGAAGAAAGCACTTTTGTTGAATATACTCTTACTGATGGCCGTCTTCTTCGTTCCATAGTGGATCTAGTGGAGGAAGATCATAGTCGTCAGGTTTTAGGGCCAATGCAAAATCTGGCAACGGAGGTGGTGTTCCGATGACCCTGCAGATTCCCCAAACCAAATAACACATCAGTTCTTGGGGTTCACAATTCCCTGGAGCATCACTAAATCCAGTTCTTTTTTAAATAAATTTTGCCATGAGTATGTTGTGCTGGTAATTGTTACCTTTCTTGAGTATACAGATCCTGGTTGATCCGGACCTTGCTTGAAGCATCTTTAGGGATCTTGTCGAACATATATTTAGCTGTTCCGAATGGAGTGGGGCTCCTGCAAAGTTACAGGTACTGACTTCAGTTTCCATGCTTAAGAATAGACTACTATTACACTGCACAGCGATACCTGTTCCTCAAATAGGTTACTGATTATTATTTTTTTGTACTAGCTAAAATAATTGTAAAATGGAAAGAGCAAACGCTTAATATGTGATGAGCAGTATACTAGGGGGGAAATGTCTTGCCTTGATGTTGGAGGAGTTGCATGGAAGGCTTCAGAAGCCCTTCTGCTTTCTTTCAGAAATGCCTCTGAAGATTGCAAGGCGGCTATTGCCATTCCATGAGATTTCTCAGTGTTTCCCTCATCAAGAATCAAACCATGGAAATAATTTGCAGCAGCCTGATAAAAGCATGTATAGTAACATCAGTTTAGATGGTTATAAGACTAGTACATTGCAGACGAAATATCTATAATCTGAAGAACAATCAGTCCTTTTGGATTCGAGACATGCGTTTGCTATTTGAAAATGAGGTAGTTAACATCAGGAAAATAATGGTTAAACTAGCTCAGACACCTAAGATAGTTAACATCAGGATAATAATGGCTAAAGTAGCTTATCAGGAAAATAATTGTTAAACTTTGCTTACACACCTTTGCTTCAACATACTTCCACTTGACAAATAGTAGATGCTTTCTCCCCCATCCATCGGACACAGGAAGCTCTGGAATGCTCTCCTGAACCTGGTGCCAATATTTCACCATCTCACAAGCTAAACGCCGTTTTACTGCTAGAGTGGCATTTGGGCTATCAATTGCCAGCCCAAGCTGCATGTCAACCCCCTGTTGGACGAAGATAGCCAATGTCCATGACCGATTGACCATAAAGCAAAATCAAATGAGATAACCAGCAAAAGTATATGTAGGGATAGGTCTAGTGCACCAAAAAATTAACAATGTTCAAGCCAAGAATCATGAAATTATGATAAACAGAATACTGCTAGGTTTCCTTCTGCTGTACAAAGAAATAATTGCAAATAAAGTACCCGATGCTATTCAAAATCACAGCCTATACATGTCGCCTCAGGGGTAATATAGCTTACATATCACTCAGAATTATAATAGCTTTAGTGTTCATCTTAGTACTTAATCAAATGAAATGTCCATTATATTCAAGACCGCATGAGAGTTTAAGAGAATCATTTAAGAGTGCATTCTCTGCATCTACTTTTACCAGTGTCACCAGTCGAATACTCCAATTGGCCCACCATTTGAAACACCATTAGATTATAAAAGAATGGTCTTCTGTGCCCTACCTCATTTAAATTGTTGTTGGATATTTGGGGAGTTAGCCACCAAAATTAGAATCAAATGTGTTAAGAGTGGAGGACACAGTACCTGACCCAGAGCTTGCAGGCTAAGAGCTTTGAGATTTCCTTCAGCCAGGTCTACTGGAAGTTGTCTCCTGAAATTCATATATTGAAGAGGAATTTTTCAATAGAAGTTTCCAGATTTGAAGTCTTAACATTATTTAGTAAGCTGCTCAAGAGTACAGAACCTTAGTTCTGATGGTATCTGTGGAAGTACTTGTCGAATTGCGCAGTCTAAGTAGCCAGCTGCCTTCAAGAAAACGTCTACAGTAGCCCGTCTGCTCTCTGTACATTGGCAATACATGTCACCTTGTTGGCACAAAACACTATGGACATCGATACTTCAATGCATACAGGTCATGAGAATTTTCCAATGATATAATCTAAATGCATAAACTTGCTGGAAGCATAGTTTCTAAGACCATGATGCATCAGATGTGAAGTTTACAGTAGCACTACCTTCAGAAACCCTTGGCGCGTAACCGTCGCCATATGACCGGGGAAGAAGCAGGGAATTGGCCTGCAACAAGCAGACCATGGCCATCAAATGCAGCACGGACAGCACCTCATACAAGGCATCTGCCATGGCCGTTTCCTGCAATTGAAAATTTCGTGTTTGATCTTACTAAGGACTAACAACTAATTGTATCATACAGAACCCGACAAATATCATTTAGTTAGGACTCAGACATACCTCAGCATTATCCTCTTGGTTAGCCCAGACAAACTGCACTTTGTGCCTCAACTCACTACCTGCACATTTTGCAGGCTTAATAATGAAACAAGAAAACAGAATTACGAACCAGCATAACAAAAAAAAAATCACCATATTTCAGCAATCGCTCACCCTCCTTCACCAACCCTAGCAGAACTGGCAAGTAGTCTTCCAGAGCCTGCAGGAGATTAGCAGTACTAGAACCTGCAGAAAGCAGCAAAAAGCCCAATCCAATGTCAGTTCCAACGTCCACATCTTCCAGACAAAACCAGCCAAACAATTCAGATGCTCTACCACCCACTCACACACCGTGCCGTGCCGCCGTCTTTCGCGTCGGCTTCAGGGCCACCGCCGACTCTTGCATTGCCATGTCAACGACCCGCGCTCTCAGAGCCGACAGCCTCTCCACTATGCGCTTGTCCAAGCTCCCGGCAAGCGATTGGGAGAAGTCCACACTCCTCGGCACCCGGAGTCCCGGGAGGAACACGACGACGTCGCGGACGCTCCCCGGCCTTCTCCGTGGACCGCCAGCATCCTTCTGCCTCGACACCCCGCAACCCATGGATGCGCAACAGCCTGCTTACCTACAAGAATCATGGCACAGGACACCCCGGCAATCGAGCAACATGAGAAACTCGACGAGACGATCCAGAAGGCAGAAATGAAAGAAATTTATTGTCGAATTGTTTTGGTAGGAGGGAGGAAAAGGAAAAATTGTAACTTGTAAGCAAGCATAGCATTTGGAGAGAACTCAGAATTCCATCTAACAAGAACCAACAAAAAGAAAGTGATAAAAAGCTCTTACCTTTATTCTTCCTTTTTTTCCTTGACCTTTTCGGGTTTTTTCAAACCACAAGCACCGTCCAAACTGAAGCCTCCACCACTATGACTATCTCTGCTTCTTCTCTCTGCAGACGCGCGCACACCACACCGAACTCAAGTAAGCAAACAGTGGAGGGACGAAAGGAAACAACTCTTATCCCTCAAAGGTTCGTAGGGGACCAATCCACATCAGAACAAGGGTGCAACTTCAACTTGGCGTAATGTACGGCCAAATTGGCATACTTTTGCCTTGAAAAAGGTATTATTCCGTGCAGAACAACGGCAACTGGTCGTCAAAAAACTAAAAAAAAGGCCGGTGCTCGTACTACCAGTAGGCGAGCAATGCATCATCTGATATTTAGTCCTTGTTACCTTTAATGCGATTTTAAAACGATAAAGTACATTGAATGCTTCTCAAAGATCATGGAAATGAGCTGAAAAATCCAGAGAAATAACAAGGAACCACCTAATCTTGAAGGTGAAACGTCATACGCGTTGCTTCTTGTTGCAAACTACAGGCATGATTTAGAACGAAAAAACAACGAGGATAAGAAGAAGAACTCAACTGTCCAAGTGCAGGGTGCGGGAAGAGGGAAGAAGGCTATGGAGCTTGTTGCAGGTGAGCTGGAGGAGCAAGTCACAGAAAGATGTTTACAGGGGTATATGAGTTGTCTATTTAAAGGGAAGCGTTTTGCGCTGATGCAATTGCAATCTAGCCTTCAATAATTAAGCCCACATGGCTCGGTTCTTTTAGGTTTGTTGTTTATAGTTTTTTATTTTTATTACAGTAACTAACTTTTAAATAGTATATTTTTTAGGGTAAAAATTATAAATTAATTGTAGTAGATACTGTACTGATTTCAGCTATACTGACCAAAATTGTATACGACTGTTTCTCTTCGTACTCTCTCTTATAAACAGTTAAAATTTAAAAAATATAAATCAAAAACTATATGTGGAAGCCCGTTATATTTTTAGGAGATGTGCAGGCCTAGCCAACGTCACGACACAACCAACTCCGGCGTTGGATCACGGCATGACATGAACACCAGTTGTTTAATCCGCCGGATCAGATTAAATAATCTTGGCTGCCACCGCTAATCACAGTATAGTTGGGGCTCAGATTGCTACGTACCCGTTTGGAGTATTTATTGGTGGTCTTACTAAATAAAAAGTAAATGCCTAAAGGCTCTGATGGAGCTACTTAACCATAATTAATCACGGATTAATTGAAGGATTTTGTAAGAAAGTCCTAATTTATGATAAACCATTACAATTTAGGAGATTTGGAAATCTGATTGACAGTATTGCTGGTTGGTTAGGGGAAGACCGGTCAAACCGGCAGTATGCCACTGGTCTAACTGATTGGTGCAGTGGTTTGATCACCTGAAGGTTGGCGGTATAACCGTCTGAGGATTGTTCAGATGGGGACTTTCGGTTAGAATTTGTATTTGTGGGTTTTGAGTTGATGAAAGGGTTTTGGTGAGTATGGTCAGTGGTTTTATGTTGTATGAGCTATATTACAACTAACGTGGGTTAGATTGTAAGAACTTATGACTGAAAACGATTTCTTTCTCTTTAGATGTGCAGAAACACTTGGAGTCAATCCTGGTTAACGGTGAGGATCGGGGGTAAACTCATGGAGGAGCTGAGGCCCAGAACGATCGAGGATATCGGGTAAGACAGTGAGTTCAAGCATGACACGAGAAAGATGAAAAATATTGACAGCGAGTTCGAAAGGCAAGATGGCGCCATGATGCTTGGACGAGCCAAGTGAGCCATGGTTCGGTAGAACAAGGACATGAGAGATTTGACGATGCGTGTTAAGCTAGTGGTGCACCTACACGTGGCAAGGTTGGCGATTGCTTACAATGGATGATGATGACTAGGTCAGCGAGGGTATTTTGATAGTTCGGCCAAAATACTGAAAACCATCTTAGATCAAAACCGCAGCACATGGGCGATGCATTGGAGAGTGGTTTAACTCAAGGTGGAGCTGATTTGATCGAGACAGATCAAAGCAAAGAACTTAATGGATACGAGCTTATACACAATGAAAAGTGTGCATAAGTGACATATGTGAGTTAAAACCCATGTGCGAGCGGGTTAACGTGTTTCCTCTATTGTGCTAAGTGGATAGTATCCACTAAGGAATGGATGAGGTTGGCTAGCCCATCTATAAAAGGATATTAGGATGGAGATATGTGGTTAACTATCCAACTCATCTCTCTTGTGTCTTCATGTTTTAGGGTTAGGGTTTGAAGTGCATGGCGTGCTCTCTGTCCTCTAAGGTGGAGTGGCTGTAAACCACCTTCTCAAGCAATCAATACATCAATCTTTGTGCATATCTTGAATCTTTCTTATGTTTGATTCATGTACTTGTATTTTGTTTGGTTTTGATCTCTCTTATTTTTCTTCTTATGATCTTGCTATGCTAAGGACGTGTAAAAGATAAAGATAATTCTTGGGAATCCATCTCCATCCATATAAGCACATTGATAGCATGATTCATGAAAAAAAACCCATTTTTGCTTAATTTTAGGCTTATTGAGTGACTTCTTGTTTCAAGAGTTTTTGGGCCATGTTCTTCGGTGTTCTAACTTACTGTGATATGTGGGAATACATCTAGAGCCATCTTAGCTATCAACTACCCACGAGCAAGTTGTATTCACCGTTTGGGGTTTGGCTCAGTTTTGGTGCAACTTACCAACAAAATAAAAAGGGATCACAACTTTGATCATAATTTTTATGATCGTTTATTCGAATATATTTACAATAACCTAGAGAAGATTTATGCAAAATTTCATATCATTTGGATCTACGGATTAAAAGTTCTCTTGATTTTGGTTTTTGAAGTCGGACTGAAAATACTATTTATCGCCTTGATTTTACTGTAGCACCAATCAGACCGCCATTAAAAGACCGGTCAGACCACCCAGGCCAGTCAGACCATCATTTAGAGTTCAATCAGACCACCGGGAAGGGTTAGATTTCAAGTTTTGTTGATTTAGACTAGTTGCATTTTTATCTAAGGATTCTATATTCTACACCTCTGTAGGTGTCTAAAGATAGAATCTTGAATACTTGAAAAAAATTCTAAATTAGCACCATTCACCCTCTCTCTCTGTTGCCATATTCGGTCTTTCAATTGGTATTAGAGTCCAGTTAGCTCTTCTCACGGATCTTAAGAGATATTTAGAGCCATAGCAGCAGACAAATATTCCACCAAGCCTCCTATCTTCGATGGGGTTGACCATCCCTTTTGGAAGAGTAAGATGGAGTTTTACATTCAGACTCAAGATTATGTTATTTAGAAGAAGATTAAGACCATATTTGTCATTTTTGTCGAGGATGACATCACGACTATAGATATGCTGGATATTGAGGCAAATGCTAAGGTAAAAAACACCATCATTCAAGATCTTAGCCAGAGTGAGTTTGATCACATCTCTCATCTCACGTCAGCGTTTGACATCTGGGTGACCCTCGATGCATACCATGATTGCACCACCCAGATCAAGACTATCCAATAGGACTAGTACAAGCGAGAATACAACAAATTCGAGATGCTTGCTAGTGAGTCCTTGAATGGATGCTTCGGTAGATTTCACAAAATTCTGAATAACATTCGAGCTGTTGGTCTTATATACTTAGACTCGGACAATGCTCATCAGATGCTATCTGCCTTGGACCTCAGAGTAAGACAAAGTCACAGTCGATGGCTTTGGTCATCGATCCCGCTTCTGGCACATCTTCTGATGGTGCTTCTGGTTTCTCTCTAACTGCTTTGTGCGAGATGAGTGATGATCAGTTCGAGCAGTTTCCAGAGAGTGAGATAACTCTCTTAGACAGAAAGTTCTTCCATGCATACAAGAGAGTCAAAGAGAGGAAGAGAGGTGGTCCAGTGATCTGTTTTGAGTGTGGTGGCTCCAACCATATTCAAGCGAACTGCCTCAAGCTGGAGAAGGGCAAGAACGACTACGACGGTACGAGTAAGAATGACTACATCAACAAGAATCGCAACAAGAAGCTGCTAGCTCGTGATCAAGACAAAGACAAGAAGTACCGCAACCTTGGCAAGGGCAAGAAACTCTTCCACCACGTCCTTGTCGCCTTTAACAACTTTGACTTCAGCGACATGGAGGGTTGGAGCGATGACGACAGCGAGGATGATCCATAGAAGGACACCAAGGATGGCGACGACTTCACCGGCATGTGATTCATAGCTGACAAGAACGACATCAACGATGATGATCTCTACAACGACTCTGATGAGGTATGCCCATCCTATGACTAGCTCAATGATGTTTTTCTCAATTAGAAAAGTTTTATGCTAAGTCTAGAATTAGGTGTGGTGAGTTAGAAAAAGAGGTAGAGAGCTTGTCGTGAGAATTTACTTCACTTAGATCTGCTTCCTCTCATGATGATTGTAATGTATGTGCTTCCTTGCTTGGAGATATGGATAAAGTTAGGATCTCATATAATAGTATGATTTCTGAGTTAGATTTGCTTAAGGTGGAGAATGTTAGTCTGCTAGCTGAGTTAGAGCTATCTAGAGTTGTTTCTGTATATTCAGATGCTGTTGATACTACATTTTACACCTCGTGTGAGGATAAGGACAATGCATTTAGAGGTTTATATACCATACTTCTTGATCTTTTTAAAACATGTGATAGTTGTAACAACTTGAAGATTAATTTAAAGAAGGCAGATCATAAAATTGCTGAGATGCAAGCTGCTTTGATAGAGCCTGCTATTTCTTGTGCCAACTGTCCTAAATTGATTGCTAAACTTAAATTTATCTCTAAACAATTTCAGGATATGTGTGATCAAAGTAAAAAAATGGCTCAATGTACTTCTAAAGCACCTAATAGCTCACCATGCAAGTATTGTGTAAGAAAATGGCTTAATGTGGTTCTAAGGCACCTGTTAGCTCATCATGCAATAATTGTGAAAACTAAAATCTAAATTGGTTGCTTTGGATGAAGAATATGTGAAGCTAAGGATTTACTAGAGAAGCCATAATATGTTTGCTCTTTCTGTGCTGAGGTAGAGGAGAAATTGGGAAATATGTAAGAGTCCTTTAGGAAGAGTTATGAGGTCTAGATGACTAGAATTAAGACTGTCCCTTGTGTGCCTTGTGAAGCCCTCAAAGTAGAGGTGGCTTTCTATAAGGAGAGATATGCACGTGTTATTCGATTTTCTTCTTCTTATTCTTCATTCTCTCCTTCCGGTTCCTCACCCTCTACTTCTTCTTATACTTCTTGTACATATCTTTTTCGAGAGTATGAGTATCTCATGAATATTCTCGAAAAAATTTTGGAGGCAAGAAAAAGCTCAATCTTATCCTGGGCAAATCTAAGATTTGCAATTTCAATCAAGATCTATGATATAATTTTCTAGAGGTTGTGAGAAAATATCCACCTGCTGTTATTAGAGCTGTAGCAGTAGACGTGATCGAGGTTGCACCTGAGCCTAAGAAAGTAGTGTTTAAGTCTATGGGCTTTGTCTAAGGGATTTCTGACAATAAGGTTATGCCAACTTCTGCTTCGACCTCTCAGAAGGTGAAGTATCATTACACCTTCTGTCAGAAGGATAGACATATGGATAGGTTCCGCTTCAGGCGTGTCAAGGTCACATGTAGAGACCATGTTCATGCTCTTAGGGGTATTTAGGGTTAGCCCTAGACTCGGAGTACTCCTAAGATCGACATGAGGTCCAGAGTTATAGGTAGTTCTCCTAACTTTCTTGGATTTAGACAGCGTCAAGGACTTGGCTTTTAGGCACCTTCTCATTTTAGTCCTCAAGCTGCTTCTGGTCAGGGTTTTCGCTGTCCTAAGGATAGACCTCATTTTCCCCGTCGAGATGGCTATTCGCGGTGTGATTAGCATTCTGCTGTTGGTCAGACCCGCTCTTCTATAGTGCTTAGACCAAGCAGAGGCTTGAGGTCTGCTCCTACACCAGCTGTTTTAGTGAGAGACAAGGTGCGTAGAGTCACTAGAGGTCAGTCTTTTACTTTTGGGACTGGATGTACTACTCGTCGTGTGACTCAATACTGGGTTCCTAGATCTACTCTTATTTACCCCAGTATTGAGCCACCGATGTTTTCTTCTCACTGATCTATGCAAAATTTTATATCATTTGAATCTATGGATCAAAAGTTCTTTTAATTTTGATTTTTGTAGTCAGGCTAAAAATACTATTCATTACTATGATTTTAGTATAGCAACCGGTCAGACCGCTATTAGAAGGCCGGTCAAACCGCCATTTGAAGGCCGATCAAATCGCCGGAAAGGGTTAGATTCTAACTTTTGTTGATTTAGGCTAGTTGATTTGATTTTTAATTGAGGATTCTGTATTCTACATCTTTGTAGATGTCTGATGATAGAATTTTGAATATTTAGAGAAAAATTATGAGTTAGTACCATTCACATTCTCTCTGTTGTCATATTTGATCTTACATTCATCCTAATGGCAAGTGGATTGGATCCTCTTTGCGCTTGAGGCAATGCTTCTGTACTAGCACTACCAACACCTATCTGCAATGCTGTGTGATAATAATGCAGCGACCAATATATTCCCACTCAATCTGTAGATTCTTCGGACCAAATCATTTCGGCAAATCTGCACGCATCCATGCGCTGCTGATTTACTTTTGTTCTCTACTAATCCAAGCGTATCTGCTGCAGATGCTGTTCTCTGATGGACAGGTGTCCACCATGTGAGGGGCTTCTTGTTGTAATGTGGAAGAGAACAGTAGGAATCTACCATGAGGCACCTGCCTCTTACACTTGTGGTTGACATTAACGTGTGTGTCATTTTCGTGCCGAAAGACACGCTGCCGCTTGAGTGTTGTAACAGCCTTAGCTTCTTCCTTTTTGCGGACAAGTAGACCTGCATCCTTAGCTTCCAAACAAAGTTTAGGCCAAAATATATATAGAGATTAGAGATACATGCATGAGCAAGGCTACGCATACACACTAGGTATTCGATTTAACTATCAGTATAACACTAGTGTAGCCTTGTAGGTGATCGATCGTTTGGCAGGAGGAAACGTATTGTCCGCTAACGTCACGCAGTGAGTAAAGCTGCACTTTTAAAGCTGGTGTCTTCCACACGGTCATGGTTCTTGTGCTTACGAAAACTTCATTTTTGAGCTTGTCACTCAATGATATATGCCTTTCTAGCTAATCATACAAAAAAAATTGGTTAAGAACTTGTAAAAGCATGATACGTTTTGTGGATTGCGGAGACAGTTTCCTTGTATCTGACAAGCTAAACAATGAACACTGCTATCAACTTACGCAAGAATCTGTACAAGTAACAGCTAGGACCGGACCAATGGAGCTTGCGCGAGATACATATCTGACAGCTCACGCTGCTTACCTAATCCTCGCTAAAAGGGCGAAAAAGCACAAATCCGCGCATTGTTACTACAGCTCTTCATGACGTTTTTTCCCAACAGATGATAAAGCCATCTTCTCGATATAAAAGCGATTTGAGCCCTAAAGATTGTGGATGATGTCGCCTCCTTAATTTCTTCTTGCAGTGAGTGGTTTCAGTTCAACTTTTTCTGTTTGCTTGTTCGATGATCATAGCCACTTCCCAAAAGCAACAGTACGGCACGTAATTTCCACTTGCCAATAATTGCAAACAAACAGGGCATATGAACAGTTGCATGATTGCATCGAAGAGACTAACATGAACTGTAGTCGACAGATGGCACGATCCGACTGAATTACTTTCACGTGCATAAACAATGCTCGACGGGGTGGTTTTGTCCGGACAAGTGGCAAATGTTGCCAACGGCACGGCCCGTACGTCGAGCAAGCTAAAGATGTGATCCCAGGTAGCAAATTTTGATACGGCGACCGCACCAGTGGGAAAATATCTAGTGCAAATGTGGACGCGAGGACAGCCACGTCACTAGTCAAAATGTGATTTTTCTTTGTCATTAGGTGGGCCAGTTTGGTGTCCGGCTTAAGCTTGATCAGATCTCACTTTCAGTAGAAATGAATTAAGTTTGTGAACTCCTAGATGAACATCGAGTGGCCAGGTCTTCACGAGAGCAGTTTAGGCTCCTCTTGAGAAAAGGAACATTCAGGTGGTCAGTATTCGAACTGTTCAGACGAATGATACTAGGGCTATTTTTTTAAAAAAATTGATATATGAGTACCTATTTTTATAAATTTATTTCTCTTTTAAGTTCGGTAGGATGCCAATTACCTGCCGAGCCTTGCTTGGCAGTGTCCCGCTACGAGCACCTATGGCTCGGTAGGTACCAAGCTCCTGTATTGTGATAGACGATACATGCCACCTGTCGGGTTGCCGAGCTTAGAGAAGAAGCTATATTTACAAAAACGAACATCTAAAAGCTACATTAAAAAAATAGCTACATTACTATTTATGTGAATAGTTGTGAGTATCCACAGACCAAAGAGCTGATCCAGAAGTGGATCGAGGCATTGACATTTTGGACAAACAAAACAGACATTCTTCTTAGGATTCAATGGGTTTGATGCAGAATTGGTGCGTCCATCTACTTGTTGCTTGAAACCATCGTAGTAGCATCTCATCTTCAGCAAAAGACGAGGCTTCACACGGAATACCAGAACAATCGACTCAAAACAATGTGAAACACAAACAGTTAAAGACTCCGAGTAGGAGTAACTTAATTTCGGTGTCGTGTGATGCATGTTACCGGACGAAGTTTCTAGAAACAACAGGAAGGAGGAGGAGAAGGAGAAGGCGAGGTCAAATTAGCAGTCAAAGGATCGAACCAGAAGCCGCCGCCGAAGCAACCACAGCGCGCCATGTTGCACCCTACAGGTCCTGCACGTACGGTCAAAAACCCCAAACCTGTAGCTTTCCACTGGACCAGAGCCGTCCGAATCGCCGGAAATATCCGAAAAAGCCATGGCTTGGCCGCTACCTTCGGGCCCGGCGCAGCAACACGTTAGCACGGTGCGGTGCGCTCGCTGTCCTCCTCCTTCCCTCGGCGGCAGGGCAGCGCCGTGGCTGGCCCGCGGGTCGTTACCACCTCAAACAGGGGCGGACCCAACGGGGTCAGCTGGTGCTGGCGCCCCTCTACCACCGGCCAGCCAATGGCACCCCCAAGCTCTGTGCCCGGTGTACGCGGCTATCACTTGCAGCGCAAGAATAGAAACGGCGGTGGTGCTCCTTTTTTGGACGCATGACGAGGCCAGGATAGCACTAAAAATGCCAACGAGGAAAAGTCAGAGTTTGGTACGGCTTTGACGTAGCCTCCCATAAGGAGCTATATACATACTTCTCTCTCTTTCTCCTCCTTTGCTTGGTCGCGCCGCCGTGGCTAAGCCTGCCGCTGCAAGCCGCAGTTGGATTAGTTCATTAGTTCCGGTGTTTATTAGGTAGCGTTCGGAATAACAATAATTTTTGACTACTGATTTTTTACTATAGTTGAATTAATTTATTTGGCATAATTAAATTTAAAAAATCTAAAAATAAAAGCGACATGCTAACTTATCACGGACAATACAAAAGAATACATAAAAAAATAAAAAAATACACAAAAAGACAAAAAAAATCAAACAGTCAGAAAAACACCGGAAATGGACACTCAACGCCCGCGACCTGAAGTTGAGCGGGGCCTTACTTCCCACGCCACGCCCCAGAGTATCGCCTCCCTGCCAGCTTCGCATTCCGCTCACCCACTCAGCCTCTACATTGCTGTGGCGCTGGCAACGACCTCACCCGAGCCGTCTGCGCTGGGCGCTGCACTGTGCTGTCCACGATAGCACCACTTAATTACCGCTAATTAAATTGACTTTAAGTTAATTAACCATGGCTAAGTCTAATGACACGTGAGACCACGTAGTTAAGTTAATTGGATTTCTAAACAAAACTATATTAAGTAATTGAGTCACTGGCAGCTGGACCCATACCATTAGTATTAGGTTAGCGCTAATGACATTATTAGAATTAGTTTAAGCTAATTATTTTAAATTAAGAAAAGATAGTCACTGACATGCCCTAGTGGCTTAATTAATCATATTTGTAATGAAAGTAGGTTACTATTATGACTCACTGATATGTAGATTCTAGAACTAATGACCTAGTATTTGATGAACCGATGAGCAAAATTACATTAGTTCTCCTTAAATTTTGATCTAAATCCACTACTAAATCAAAAGGCATTTACTGACACCGTCCATCGATCGCTGGCTGTCGCGCCCGCGGACCACGTGGCCGCAACGACCCTGCCGCATGCGTGCGGTGCGGCTTGGCGTGGCGGAACGCCGCCCTCACGTAGTCACGTGCACGTACGCAGCCCCGCCCCGCCTGGTGGGAACTCGGAAGGGCCGACCTGTGGGCGCGACACGCGACAAGGGCTGGGTGGCGCGCGCGTGCCAAACGGATGGCATGTTGTCATTGGCGCGTCGCGGACCTGGCGCGCGGTACAGTGGTACGATTCCGCGGTGCCGTGGCTGCGGTTTTTGAGAAAGACAGGTGGAAATGGAACCGCGACGGCGAACGCGACAGGATGGGGGCGCAGCCGGCCGATGCGCATCAAACCAGCAGTAGGCTGGCCGGATGCGAGGCTTTGACAACGAGGTGACGCGGCCCGATCGCCTCAAGGATGGCAGCACATGTGGGTCTCGTCCAGGGGTACCACGGAACTCGAAAGTTACTGCCATGGCTGCATTGCTGGAAACCTGCTGCTGATCCACGCCATTACAAGTGGATGTTTCACGGCGTCGCTTTGTCAGCTCATGGAAGGAAGATGAAAGTGAGGTATACTTGATGTCATGCATTCATCGGTGCTACTTGTTAATGGCGATTTAGTAGAGGCAGAGTTACATGTGGTCAATACCTCACTGTCCAACGACACGAGAGGAATCAAGAAATATGGCCTACAGGCAAAGGACCCAATCACAAATCACAATGGGGATGGATAAACTGTCTACCTTATCCCGTTTAGATGGCGTGGCGTCCATATATAGTTCCATACTCCATACGGAAACTGTCACAAGGTCCAAATTTTCGCTAATGATATTATTTCACATTGCGATATTAGTTGAGCGTTCTGGAGTTTTTCTTAGGCATCATCAGGTACATGTGCAGGGTGGTCAATTTTTATACAGAAAAACTAACAAACGGTATAGCATCAAATCCACTTCCAACGGCATAGGCCACAGCCATCCGATCCCATTGGACCATCGCTAGATCTGACCTCTTTTCCACAACATTTCCCTTTTTCTCTCCACCCTTTGTGATTCCTCTCCTCGCACATTCTCTTCTTCCCTAAATCTCCCTCCCCCTGGATTGGAGGCCAGCAGGCTATGGTGAGTAGGTGCAACAGCTTACACGGGCAAACAGCGGCAAGTAGGTGCAACAGTTTGCATGGATGGGTGGCTGCGTGCAGGCCTAGCAGAGAGCAATGGTGGGTAAGTGCAGTTGTAGAGGCAACAAGAGGCATGGTTGTGGTTGAAGGAGGAGGAGATGAGCCTGTTCATTTTGGCTGCGGCTTATGACTTTTGGTTGGAATTTTTGAATTTTAGCTGTTTGTGACAGAGATTACGGAGAGATACTCGCTTACGATTGTAGATTATATAGATGTTGGATTTTTAATGTGTATTACAATTAACTTGTATACCCCATCTTAAAAAATATCGCACCAATGGAGATGTTTGAATTTTGTTCAATTTTAAAAACTTTTGGTGAAATTTTGCTAAAACATTTATGAAATGTGGTGAAACTTTTCTAAAACTTTTTGAAGTGCATTGAACTTTTCACAAACACGCTGCACAAAATGAAAAACTTAAAACCTAAGACCTAATGAAACTTGAAACCTCATAAAACATGAACCCTGAGATCTCATGAAACTTGAAACCTCATAAAACCTGAAACTTGAAACCTCATTAAACCTGAAACTTGAAATATCATGAAACCTAAAATACCATGAAACTTGAAATATCATGAAATCCCATAAAACTGTTGTACCTTCCAACGGTATAGTGTGAACTAGCAACACTCACTAAATAAAGCTACTCTCTCTAATCACAAATAGATATCGATAGTCAAAGTTTTAAAAGTTTGACCATAGCTGGATATCCTAAAACGACATGTATTTGTGATCAGAGGGAGTACACATCACTACCAAATTAAATACGGGAACTCCACGATGATATCATCGCACTGCACATCGTACTCACGACATTGCAAAAGCCATACAGATATGAATAGAGCAAGGAAATAAATAGCAAAAAACTAGCGAATGGTGTACTGTTCGTTAGCAATCCAACAGGACAACCATCAACCATCAGATTCGGTTACCCAAAATGTATCGCATCCATACGTTCAAGACAGATCTTATCCACTCAGCCTTCCATGGTCCATTCCCTAGGCACTCCAACAAGCCAGGCCTTATCCCTCGTCTCTCCAAAGAAGGAAGCAATAAATTCCTTTCCTCTGTCTCTCTTCCAGAGCCTTGATGGCGTAGGCAGCAGACGAAAGTGGCAATGGCAGGTGATGGCCGTAGATAGGATCACCCAAGCACAGTGGCTATCCACAGAGACAGGCGGTGAGAACCATGGACTCGCGACATTGGCGAGCACCGCTGTGGACTTGTGGCAACGGCAAGCGGGGTCGTGGGTGAGCCTAGCAACGCAAAGGAAGCAAGCAACTATGATGTCATATTGGTCGTGGGCTTGCCTGAGCTCAATGACAAGCGGTGGGCGGCCATAGTAGCGGGCGTGACTGTGGGTGATGAGCAATGGCGAGTTTGTGTAGGCAAGATGCACGAGATAGGCGGTGAGCGGCCATAGGCAAGTGGTGGTGGCCGGTGGCATGCTTAAAATTCACCTCATTCTCCCCTCATTTCCCTCAAGTCTGAGTGCTCAACATATTTTATTTTGTAAACTACTTAAGATTCATGAGATTTCATAAGGTCTCAACTTGTTTCATGAGGTTGCACGACTAGATTTTCATGAAGATTACTAAGGTTTCATGTCTATATTCTATCAAGTTTTAAGATGTTCTATGACTAATTTTCATAAGGTTTCAAGACTAACTTGAAGTTTCACGAATTTCTTTGTAGTGAATTCATAAAGTTGAAAGTTTTTTATAGCGGATTCATGAAGTTTAAACTCCACATTTCATGATGTTTTATAAAGTTTCAAGAGATTTCATGACTAAGCTTCATGGTGTTTCATTAAGTTTCAGAATATTTCATATCTAAGTTGACTAAGTTTTATAAGGTTTTATATCTAAGTTTTATTATATTTTTTTGTAGCGGATTCATGAAGTTAAAAGTTATTTTACAGGGGATTCATGATGTTGAACTCTAGATTTCATAAAGCTTCAAAGGATTTCATGACTAAGTTTCATGGCGTTTTGTTAAGTTTTATAAAGTTTCATGAGGTTTTATGACTAAGTTGACTAAGTTTTTATAAAGTTTTATATCTAAGTTTTATAGTGTTTTATGAGATTTCATAAAAAAAATTTATAGCGGATTCATAAAGTTGAACTCCAAGTTTTAGGAAGTTTCATGACTAAATTTTATAGTTTCATTAAGTTTTAGGAGATCTTATGTTTAAGTTGACTAAGTTTTATAAAATTTTATATCTAAATTTTATGACATTTTCAAGAGATTACATGACTAAGTTTTATGATGTTTTCATGCGGTTTTATGACTATAGTTTTATGAGATCCTATATCCAAGTCTCATGATTAGGATTCATAAATTTTCATGAAGTCTCAAGTTTCATAAAATTTTCATGAATTTTTCTATGTTCAAGTCTCATGATTATGGTTCACGAATTCTATCTATCCATTTCTTCATTCTCTGCATTCCTATCCCTCTGATCATTACTTATGGCCAATAAAGCTTCTAGAAAGGCATCATTCAATTTATTATCTTATGTAGTATTAATCTTATACAAGGTCATGTCGATGCATTCAACCATGGACGGAACGGCTTGCACATACACCAAACCTAAGACCCTCCTGAAACTTTTGAAATGTGTTGAAAGTCATAAGAAAATTTCTTAAAACCCTGAACCTAAAACCCACTATATAGTTCAAACTTTTGAAACTTGTTGAAACCCAGATGAACATATGCTTGAAACTGTTGAAAGTTGCTTGGTAACTATAACTAGAAACCTAATGCCTATTAAGATCTAAACTTTCTATTTTATAAGAAACAATCTCTGAGGTATACCATGATCTAGCTATGTTTATTTCACGTGGCTCATTTGCACAATATGATACTTGAAACTCCTAAAAAGTAATGGCTACTACATGAAACGCCTAAAATGACGTCTGCATGAAACTCCTAGAGTATAGTTGATATCTATACAAAACTCTTGAAACAAACAACTATGAAAAGAAACACTTGAAAATGCATATAAGAAAGACTCGTGAAACATAATTTCTTCATGCACCATATAAGAAAAGTTACACTAAATTTTAAGCCGTCGGTGCCATGGAGGAAGGGCCGATGAAGTTTCAAGCCGTCGGTGCCATGGAGGAAGACATGCAGGCTGTCGCGTGTACGCGAGTGGACGAAGTCAAATATAGTTGGATCATGAGCAACAGAAATCAGAGTGCATCATCAAGACTTGATCGACGGCTGCCAACTGTCCCGTCGGAACCGAATATGACGGGATACCATGCTGTAGCCACGTCAGTCCGGAAGGACGCTCATTTCAGTTTTCAGGAATCAGTTTTGTAACCCACACTGATCGAACTGGTTAGACACGGTGAAAACGATGACCCGCTTGGGCCGCGCGTGCGAGAGGCGGCTGGGCCGTCCGAAATTCCAAACCAAGCCCTCCTCGCGCTGCTATTCTCAAATTTGTTTTGTACGGCCCAAGCGCACATGGTAAGGCCCGTTGCAACGCGAGAATACGATCGCTCCAGTAGGGCCAGGCCAAACTCGAGGATTTGTCTCGTCTCAAAAAAGAAAAAAAAACTGAAGCATCTGTCGTGTTTCACAAAAGAAAGAAAAAACGTATGCCGCTTTTTGCTGCACGGATGCATGCATGATGCATCTGACCAGGACCAGATAGATTCCATTATAAAGTAGCATAACATCACAGGTTCAGGCTTTCGCCGCAGCCTTCGTGTTCGGGCCATCCTTTCACCGCGTCCGGCTAAAGGCAAAAGCGCCCGGCCCAAAAAACTCAGATGCGGACCATACGGTGTACGAACTATACAGTAATACAGTGTACGCAGATACTGCATCTGATCCTTGCACGAGCTGTACAGTATACAGCCATAAAGACACAGGTACTCCTAAAAAGTAATGGCTACTACATGAAACGCCTAAAATGACGTCTGCATGAAACTCCTAGAGTATAGTTGATATCTATACAAAACTCTTGAAACAAACAACTATGAAAAGAAACACTTGAAAATGCATATAAGAAAGACTCGTGAAACATAATTTCTTCATGCACCATATAAGAAAAGTTACACTAAATTTTAAGCCGTCGGTGCCATGGAGGAAGGGCCGATGAAGTTTCAAGCCGTCCGTGCCATGGAGGAAGACATGCAGGCTGTCGCGTGTACGCGAGTGGACGAAGTCAAATATAGTTAGATCATGAGCAATAGAAATCAGAGTGCATCATCAAGACTTGATCGACGGCTGCCAGCTATCCCGTCGGAACCGAATATGACGGGATACCACGCTGTAGCCACGTCTATTTTTTTTATAACAAGTGTAAATTGATGTCCTTGTTATAAACATCGATCCGATCTTCAAACATGGCGCACATAAAAAAAATTGTTTCTTAGCCTCTTCTTCACGTATCAGTCTGTTGGTGCCCGTCGAAACATGACTCGCTGTTTTTTTTATTAGCTCGTCTTATCGTTATCGCTCGTGATGTTGCCGTGTTCGTTCTTGCGGAGGAGCAATTCAGTCCGAAAAGGACCAAAGAATTGGAGGGTGGAGTCAGTCCGGAAGGACGCTCATTTCAGTTTTCAGGAATCAGTTTTGTAACCCACACTGATCGAACTGGTTAGACACGGTGAAAACGATGACCCGCTTGGGCCGCGCGTGCGAGAGGCGGCTGGGCCGTCCGAAATTCCAAACCAAGCCCTCCTCGCGCTGCTATTCTCAAATTTGTTTCGTACGGCCCAAGCGCACATGGTAAGGCCCGTTGCAACGCGAGAATACGATCGCTCCAGTAGGGCCAGGCCAAACTCGAGGATTTGTCTCGTCTCAAAAAAGAAGAAAAAAAACTGAAGCATCTGTCGTGTTTCACAAAAGAAAGAAAAAACGTATGCCGCTTTTGCTGCACGGATGCATGCATGATGCATCTGACCAGGACCAGATAGATTCCATTATAAAGTAGCATAACATCACAGGTTCAGGCTTTCGCCGCAGCCTTCGTGTTCGGGCCATCCTTTCACCGCGTCCGGCTAAAGGCAAAAGCGCCCGGCCCAAAAAACTCAGATGCGGACCATACGGTGTACGAACTATACAGTAATACAGTGTACGCAGATACTGCATCTGATCCTTGCACGAGCTGTACAGTATACAGCCATAAAGACACAGGTACGCAGATACTACATCTGATCCGTGTACGAGCTATACAGTATACAGCGTCCGCAGCAGTAGCAGAGGATTACATTTGCAAACACAATGAAATATGGTTAGTTCGGTTTTTCATGCAGCGATGCAGTAAAAAAATACCACTTTTTTCAAAGGAGAGAATACAAACACTCACTACGAAGGAGATACACCACAAATAGAAAATGGTCACCACTAAAAACACAAACAAAAAGAAGACACAAAACACCAGCTATACTACAACAAACATATCAAGAAACCCAGGACTACACCAAGACACTCCGAAAAAAGAGACTAGCACGAAGGAAAATAAAGCCCAAGTTATTACTACCTTGGAAATAATAGCAACAACGTCCCGTAAGGGCATCATCTAAGCGCTCAAGCAAATTTAAAAAAACTGTGAGAACAAATCCCAAATGCTTTGCATATCCCTCTATCACAACTTCACGAGTAAATTTAAGGAAACCCCAGTTTTTTAGGCAAAGTTAACACAAAATCCTAGATTTTATAATTTTTTTCAAGAAACCCCAGATTTTGGAGGCAAAATGTTACACCATGTACACCAACTAGGCCATTCAATACATAGTATTTTGAGTATATACACATATTAGTGGGACCTACAGTACACCTTTCTCTCCTCTCTTATTCTCACCCCCTCTCCTCTCTCTCTCCTACCGGCGAAACTGCGGCGTGAGGCATGTCGGCAACAGGATCGACCCCGCGAGGCATATAGGGTTGTACTATGGAACCCATCTATGTGTGTACATACTCAAAAATATCATGTATTTTTACTACATACCGATATCCTACATAAAATCTCGGAGCAAAATAGATGGTTAGGTGATGTACCTGAGGTTTTATGAAACTTTTATCCTAAAACTGGGGTTCCTTAAAAAAGATTATAAACTCTTTAGACAATGTCTTGGGCCATATTTTTTGGGCTCCATGTTCTTTTTGGTTTTTGTCTTTTGTCTTTTAGCTTTTGATTTCTCCAAAAATCAAAATAAATTAGATAACTTCTTGAAGCGGATTCTCCAAATAGCTTTTTGAACCTAAAACCGTATACACCATGCTACCGTCTTGAAAAACTCAGATAAAAACCATAAGCCGTAACATAAAAGAACATGCCTTTTAGCTTTTGGCTTATGCGAAAGTACACATAAATAGGCTATTTTTTAAAGCAGTTTCTTCAAACGGCTTCTTGAGCTCAAAATTGTGTGTATCGTTCGCGTTGACATCTTCGCCATCCACTGCTGTCTTAAAAAATATAGATAAAAATCATCAGCCACAGTCAAAAACTATCAGTCATAGCATAAAAATCATCGTTCCCTGATCGTTTCGACTTTTTTCGGCTTTAGCTTCTAGCTTCAGCTTTTTTTTCATTATTCACTACACTATCCACTAACTTAGCTACAGTAAAAAAAGTCAGCTACAGTGAAATTTCAGCCAAAATCTAAAAACCATCGCTACAACAATCACTACAACGTTGGTTTAGAAACTGTCGCAGCTCGAAGCTTTGCTCCATGTGTTGAAAATGACAATCGCTAGATGACAAGATGGCTTGAGATTGGGAGAGACTGAAAATAAGATCAACAGTCCACCTCAATTGCACTCTCCACAAAATTGGCCTTCTCCATAGCCTACTCGTCAACAATTAGGTCCCTCAAACTTAGCATCATCAAGGGGTGCCTTTGCTATAGGCTCCAACGGAGAAGTAACTGAATCCTCCAGAAAAGGCTCATCTTGTGAATGTGCTTGCTTGCAAAGAACGGCCAAAGGCGAAGCCAAACCTGCTTGCTTGCTTGGTTGTTGGTGCTACCGTCTTTACCCTCTAACTTCGATTTTTATATTGGCAATTGATCATATTGGAATGGGCATAAGATATTTTATACCACTCACTGACTCTGAAGGCGCACGTAAGTGCATATTAACCGGCTCCAGTACCTACCACATCATCTCTAATAAATTATATCTAAACACTCTACAACATAAATATTTTACTATTTTTATTGAAAGTGGACCCACGTATTGGTTTTTTAAGTTACCCTACGGGTTGTCTCTCTCTTTCTCTCCATCACCCTCTCCCTCAAAACCACCGACTATAACCTTTCCCTCCACAACCACAAGCACATCCTTCATCACTGTCGCCCTCTACTCCACAGCCATCGCCCGTTGTCCTCTCCCTCCCCGTCACCCTCTTCCTCAATGCCACTGATGGTTGCCCTCTCTTTAACAGTCGCTGGCTGCTACCCTTTCTCTAACAACGTCGGCATCCTTAGAAATCATTGCACCCCTCTCCTCCAATGACCACGAGCACCTCATCCATCACCACCTGGCCTCCAAGACCGTTGCTGTTAACCCAACCATATTTGGATTTAGCTTAGCTTCGGTTGCCCTCACGTTCATCATCATCGCGTCCACCATTGTGTAGCTGGTCACTGTCGAGCCGTGGTCGTCTCTCCTATAGTTGGGTTGCGCCACTGTGTGGACCTTATAAACTGCGTGGGTATGGATGGTGAAGCATTTAGGTCTCTAAAAGTAGTTTTGATAATTAATGACGATTATACTTAAGGGGTTAATGTGTTTGCTAAGATGATTAAAAGATTTAATCCTAGACTTTGAAGATATCATTGAAAAGACATGCAAGGATGACTAAGAATTGACATGGCTCAAGGCAAGACTGCAAGGTAAAGGTATAAATTAGATTAAGGACCTCTTTTACATATTTAATCGGTCTTAGTGTATGGTAGTTTTTAAGACCAGGTTAATAGGGTAGAGCTTATATTATTAAGAGTGGTCATGGCTAATAGTTTAAAGATAATCTTGTGTCACATTGATCAATCTTCATATATGCATGCATTTGGATTTAATTTGTTACCCTCGGTTTTCAGTGAGGTGTTGTTTTTGGACTTCAACTGAAATGATATTACCGTTGTTCTTATCCGGTAGTACCGCAATGGTATGACCGCATTGCATGACTGATACTATTGCATCTACGGTCTGACCATATTTTAGTTAGCAGTGACTATTTTTCAGAGAGATATTTTTGAAAGATTTTCTCCCCTCTAGAAAATGGTACTAACGCAGTTTAAGTGTGGTACTACTGCAAAATCGGTATGCCCGAGGCATGTGAGTGCGGTACGATCAATTTTTATATTAATGGTTAGTTTTGGTGCATTTAATGAGCAGTAAACAACCATTGAATAGTGGGTATGATAGTATTAGCCACCTTATGGCGTTAGTACCACTCCACCTGATTTTTGGGGATTTCATCCCCTAACAGTCACTCTAGTTGGTGGAGGTTATAAATACCTCTCCACCAGCAGTAAGGGCACTCTCTTGAACCCCAATTAAATGCTCTAGAGGTCTTGCATCCCTCTCTTCAATTCTAATGCGTTAGTTTTATATTTTGAGGTGTTGAGAGCATTCAAGTGCATTATATCATTTGGTTGATCTTTGTGGCATTTGAAGACTTTCAAGCAAGCGTCATTGGCTTAATACTCTTGGTGGTTGCTATCACCTAGACAGTTTGGAGGAATTGGCCTTGTGATATCTTCAAGAAGGTTGTGAAGAGACTTGACGTATTTGTGAAGTTTGGAACTCACCTCCCAGGGAAGGAAAGAGGTACCCTGGTGGATTGAGGAAAGACTAAGTTGCACATGGAGACGGCTTGATTTGTTCAAGCTCTCTCACGTGGATTAAGGAAGACCGACAAGTCTTTGTGACCATAGGAAAAAGTTCTTGCATCCATCGTGTAGTCTAATTCTCTTGCCCCTTACTTTCCATATTTATATTTCTAATGATTAATTGATTGACTCAGTTAGCTAGAATTGTATCTTGCCTAGGTTTAGATTGTTGATGCTATAGTGAGCTTTGGAACTTTTAGGTTTTGAATTGAACAAAACGAATTTAAGTTCATACTTAGAAACCGTGATTTAGCCAAAAGATTAAGGACTGTTGTGTTTAGAAATGATCCAAGAAGTTGGGATGGATCATTGCAGTAATAGGTCCTTTGTTTTTGCATTGCCATACTATTAAAGGGGATCAATGCTAGTAGCTCGAGCTTGGTTAAGTTGAGTAACTAGTTGTGAGGCACACTAGCTTGTCTAGTTCATCTCTAGTCCAAGGAATCACATGTGAGAGTTGACGTTGCGTCGGAATCAAATTTTGGAGAAATTTTGTTAAGTCAAGAAAATGTCAAACGGACGATCTATTTCAAACAGATGATTGAAACAAAGTGATGGATTTTTGAGACTCGGTATCTTGTATGTATCAGGCGATCCGATTCAAACGGACAATCAATCAGATGATTGAACCCGAGGGATGGATTTTTGGAAGTGTTGAAATTCCAGGTCAAACTGATGATCCAAACCGAACGGAGCATCAAGCATAGCATTGGGATAGAAGCTATGGATTTTTGAGGTATGGAAATCTTGTACGTATCAAGTGATCTAATCATATCAGATGCTCAAACGGACCATAGGAACAGAGAGCATGTTTTTGCATGGGATGAAATGTTTGTATGCAACAGATGATCCATTTCGAAAGGATGATTTAAATGGATTGGATAATTCGGTTGGGATGGATGATCCGATTGGTGCGTGGTGGCTAATTCTCGGATTCTTGGAATTGTACATAATGAGTGATTTGGTGGCACAAAGGATGATCTGATTAGTGTTGATTCTTCAAAGAAAAGGATGCGACGGTTAGTTTCTTAAAAGAGGCTTTAAATACTTGACATTGACGTCTTTACTAGCTCTCTTAGCCACACTACAGGTTCATCTTACAACTAGGGAAGATCAAGAGCACTCAAGAGTATTCAAGAGCATATTTTGATAGATTTCAAAGGTAGCATAGGACTTAGTGTGCATCACTATAGTTGCTTAACCTTTGAAGATCACTGTCTTCTAGATGGCTTAGAGACGTGTTTCTCGGTGACCTCCTATTGAAGATGCTTGTAGAAGACAGAGAAAGTTTGTTCAAGTTTGAAGTCCACCTATCCAGAGCGGAGAAGAGCTACTATGTGTGAAGTGTTTGGATTCTTGTGCGAATTCAAGTAGGAGCTATACTTTTACGAGTGTACTCCAACGAGGGGTAAGAGAGCAATACACCATTTTTTTACATTTCTGTGTTTACTTTCTTGAGTTTACTTTTCTAGAATACTAGATTTGTGTAAGATTAAACTTAAGATGATTTATGTACGAGTTGCTTGAATACACTAGGGAGCCATAGTCCCTTAGGTTGGGATAAACAGTAGGTTTTTGTTCAGTTAATTGCAAAAACTAATTTGAACTAAAATTTAAAAATATTATTAATTCACCTGTCTACTCTTTAGCATCCTATAGAGATATTCAGAATGACATTGACTTATATTTTTTTTACTATAGTTGATTTATTTTTTACTGTATCTAAACTGACTTATTTAGTATAACTAAATTTAAAAAATAAAAAATATACTATCCTATCACAGATAGTACAAAAAATAAAAAAACAAAAAAATTAATAAAAAATAAAAATCAGAAGTTCGAACCTAAATTCAACGGTGCCTATGAGCTTCAAGCCCGCGGGTCGTCTCTTGCGTGTTGGTTTGCACGCTGGGACCGTCGTCACTGCACATGATGGCTTACCCTCTCTCTCCTTGTCCTCTTTCCTCGGGATTTTAGATGATGTGGCAAGTTAATGACTATTGGAGATGCTCGACACGGATGTGAGCTTGTCTAGCCCTCGTAATTCGTAAGCATCCGGGGTGTGCTCGTTTGCAAGAACCGTTGAATCCTCTAGTGAAAAGACTCGACGGAGTGATCGATCAGACGCACCATCACAGTTCATCGACTCCCACGGAGTTGGACAAGGCCGACGCGAACCGTGCATTCATCCAAAGAGTTGTCAAATTAATGAGTCGGTCCCAATGGGACATCGGAGCATGAGTCAACAGTTGCACCGACCCAGTTGACTAATATTTGAGGGTCCACCCCTCGTGCTTAGTGTTCAGCAACGCTGCAGCAATAATACGCGCAGAAGCCTCTGACGCTAGGCCAAACTCGAAGGCAGACCATGCGATGTCACTTCAACAGTTCAAAGGCCCATGTGTCTTCCCAGAGATGGTATCAAAGCAAGCACATAAATTCACGTAAGTGCATCCAAGAGGTACACCACGGATTGACATATGCCTTGGGAGGGTACCCCTACAGCAGAAAAGTACTATGACGTATACATGTCTCACATTTTCTCTATCTCGTTGGTTGCAAAATGAGGGTCTACTCTTTTTTATTTTTAAAAGTGGTTTTTGATTTTTGCTATATTATCTAATTTTTAAATGAAGTATTTTTTCAAGATGAAATCTACAAGTTAATTGTAGTATACATTAAAAGCCCAACATCTGTACAATTCAAAATCGCAAGCGATTATCTCTCAGTTCGTAATCTTTGTCACAAACAGCTAAAATTCAAAAATTTTAATTAAAAATTAGAAACCACAGCTATATTAAACAAGTTCTGAGGCTCATTAAATAACTGAAAATATATCATGATAAATTTTGGTGCTGAAAAGTTGAGTGCGAGAATTGCAAATCCACTCTCGCCTGCCTGTACTGTCTGCCTTGCCTGCCGCGCCATGTGACCCAACGCACACAGAGGCAGTCCACCTCCCCTGTTCCGGCGCCCGATTCGTCCGTCTCCATCGGCATCGTGTCTCTCCCCTCCGGTCCCACTGCGACATCAGGCGTTCAGTAGTTCGGTCCACGGATCGCGGTAGAATACAAAACGCATGTGCTATGCTTACTTGTACCCGAACTTGAATTTGATATCCGAATTTTGGAACCAAAAGGAAGAATAACCGAGGTTTGTTGTAAACTCTTGAATCGTATGATCACTAGTTGAATCTAAGTCAATGCTAACGGAGTATCTAAAAGGTTATCTTGATTGAGTTCTCTTTCACTTTTAATTGGTTTATATTTATATATACTATAATAACTAATTTTTAAATGTTGTGTTTTTTAAGACAGAATTAATATGAAGACTATAGCAAAAAGTGTACTGAGTTCAGCTTATCAATTAAAATCGTACACGACTATTTTTTTGTGTATATTACCTCTCATAAACAATTATAATTTAAATATTTAAACTATAAGTTATGAGTCTAAGGGGGCATTCGGAATAGCGATGGTTTCTGACTGAAATTTCACTGTAGCTGAGTTAGCTTATTAGGTATAGTTAAATTTAAAAAATATAAAAATAAAAATGGTATGCTAATCTATCAGAGATAATACAAAGAAATACAGAATAAAAACAAAACACAAATTTGAAAAAACAAAAAAATAACAAAATAGTGCACAGTGTTACTTACCGCGTGAACAATATTTTCATCGCCACCGTTGGCAACGAGAAGCCATAATGAGCGCTCCCTAAAAGAACCCACCCCTTATATCTATCCTAGCTTTGCTATCGTGGTATCAAATTCCCTTCTAACTTACCCAGTTTTAAGTTATTCACACGGTTTTAGCTCCTTCAAACAACTCTACGTCACTCCGCATACAACCGTTCAAAACGGTTTAAAGTCAGTTTCTATTTCTGTCTTCTGTTTTTTTCATTATTCAGTAATTTCACCTTTTTTATTTTTTAGATTTTTTGGGTTTTTTTTACCTTTTTTGCCATATTAGTCATGTGCTCGTGCGTTGCAACGAAAAATAAATACAATGCAAACTATGAGAGGATAATCCATAGTTCGACGCAAAACCACATTTGCAGTAAACACAAAGACGACAATTACCTCTGCTTTGGTGCTTCTTCCCCTTCTTAAGCCGACGAGTAGACCAGTTCGCATTTCAAAAACCCGAGCAAAGAACAAAGAATGCATAAAACAACATTGATTCATGTTGCACAGAACTACCAATTTTTTCAAACAAATTCTGCTTGCTCATATGCTTGAAAATGCAAATCTAGTGTACTCAATAGGACATTACAAACATGTCCATTTAATAATTGCATTACAACTTGTTCACTAACCATTCTTTACAACTCATTTGATGACCTACTACAACAAAAAACAGGCAGCTCTCTTGCTTGTTATTTCACTACACCGACTACTTCTATAATTAAAAATAGGGCGGAACCTACCACGCCTTCACGGGTGTAAGCCTATCTTCATGGTCATAGCAAAGAAGTCTATCAAGAAAATCAATTGCTGCATGAAGTTATAGTAGCAATTAGTCCTAGCAGAGAAAAACATTAGAAAAAGGAAATTGTAGGAAGAATATTGAAAATGTAACCTCTGCGGAGATGAGATGCCTCTTTTCTGCATTCACAAACTTGGACCAAGGTTTCCTGCTATGCCTGTGTTTAATCAATAGCATACGTGTGAAGCAAAACAATGTTATTTCCTGATGCAAAATGTGATCTAAAGTGAAACCATAAGACTTCATAGTGCTGTGAGATACCTCCCAATCAGGATCTCAAGTTGAGGATCAAGCACAATTCTGTATTTACTCAAATAAGCACTAAGCTGATCAATACCTAGCACCTGCTCAGAAGTATAACCAGTTCATCAATTGTGAATGACCGCAATATCTTCAACCAAAAAATAGAAAATATATACATGCATATGCAAGTGCCTAGTATAAACACACATCTAAGCACATTCGGAGCACACCTATGTGAGCAAAAACAAAGACAATTGTGAGACAATAGCAAACCTTGGCTATTTTTGACAAGCTGGTCATGGTTGTTGTGACCATAGAAGAATGGTTCCTTGTGGAATATCTACGTCCAAAACAGTATATAAATTCCAACTGATGCTATAGTTCATTAGTTCTATAATAATTTAGAGAAGCAAGGCCATTGCATACACACCATTCCAGCAAACATATAGCCAAGGCTCCATATGTCAAAAGAGTAATCATAACCTTAGAAGTAAAGCATAGAGACTTTAACATGGTACTGATAGTTCTAGTAGAATTTAAGCTTGGTAAAATGTAATATTTCAACAATGTAAAGCATAGAGAATACACAGACTGGATGTGTACAAGTACGAATGCCCGAAATAATGTAAGGGTACCATTGCAAATCAAGTAGAAAGGCCAATGCCAACTACACTATTTTATCTATCAGATAAAGTGGCTATAGATCTTGTTAGACTGGTGCAAATTCATCTCAGTTGCCATAAGAAGTAAACCCCCTAGTAAGGTGCCCGTACGTTGCAACGGAAAACTAAATAAAAATGATGCATACTATCAAATATGATCTCAAACTGAATAATAAATATCAATAGTTGTGTAGAAGAACTATCTTATTCTAATATACCATGTAATTAGTCAAACATCTTATATGATTGCACAATGTATTATCAAAAACATACCATGGCGTTAAGAATCCTGAGCTCCATTGCAAGGTCAAATAGACTTTGGAGGACAAACGCAAGCCGATCACACGCAGTATCGATAAGAGGAGCAAGCCACGATCGTGCAAACACACGTGCTATCTCACCATTGCCTCGGTCAATCCACCGCTCCTCCTCATCCAAAGATGGGCAAGTAGTATGTTTGCAACCTGATGACATCAATGCCACAATTTCAGTTAACTTTCCCTAAAATTCTGTACCTATATAGTTCTAATCTAAAACGTACCTTCTCCCTTGACACTTGAGGGCACTCCATTGAGTATGTCGCACAACGGAATTCATGCATTACTCTTTCAAAAGCTGCACCACCATACAGCTTAAGACTGAAGTTGGGAGGTTTTACAGCCATGTTGATGCCGGGCCAGCTGCCAATACCACTATGCATTTGTTCCTCTTCAGTAGTTTTCCCCTATAGCTCTGGGGCTGGGTCAACTACTCCGTCAAGTAATGCACGCTTTGACATGCAAATGCAATGTCGATTAGTTCTAGTATATTAATCAGCAAAAGCATTAGAACAGAAACGCTAAGTAAGGGCAGATTGTGTCTTGTGTGCATACCAAATGAGTGCAAATAGAAGCAGCATGAAGCATTGCCGATCTCCTCAGCTGAGAGACATCAGAAGTTGCTTGCAATTTGGAGTCCAATCTGGATAGGTCTATTGATACTTCACTGCATCTCTGCTCTAATAACGCTAGGGTGGTTGGAGCTGCTTCTTTGTACCTCTTCTGAAGTGCGGGGGCAGTGGGAAGAAGGTGGGGGCGGCGGTGGGGAGAAGAAGCGCGGTCGGAAGAAGGGGGCGCGATGGGGAGAAGGAGCGGTGGCTGGCGGCCAGGGGAAAGGGTTACGGTGGCGGATCAGGACAGCGAGCGGCGGCGGTGAGGGAGAAGGGGGACGACGGCGGTGGGAAGGTGGGGACAGCGGTGGGAGAAGGAGCGGCGGTCACCGGCCGAGAAGGGGCGCTCGGCGGATCGGAGAATGAGCGACGGAGGTGGGGGGAGAAGGACGCGCGGTGGTGGGAAGAAGGGGGACGACGGTGGGGGAGAAGGAGCGGCTGCCAGTAGCTTTGGAGAAGAGGGCGCAGCGGCGGATCGGGGAATTAGGGCTAGAATCAAGATGTGAGTACTGAGGAGGCGGCGCGTGGCATGGGAGGGAGGGGGGAGAGCGAGGGGAGGCGGGCGGCGCGGGGTGGGGGGAGGAGGAGGCGGGCGGCGGCGGGGGGAGAGCGAGGGGGAGGCGGGGGGAGAGCGAGGGGAGCGGATCGGGGCGGCGGGTGCGGAGGGGGAGGAGGGGGCGGTGGGGGGAGAACGGTTCAGATTCTATCTTATAATCAGATCGAATGGCTAAAAAAATGAGGAGGACTCATCAACCACCAACTCCTTCTTTTAAAGTAGTAAAGATTTCTTTGCATTGTCTGTGATGGGTTAATATGTTTTTTATTTTTATTTTTTAAATTTAATTATACTAAATAAGCCAACTTAGCTATAATAAAAAAATAAACCAACACAATAAAGAAAATCATAAACCAACGTCAAACTGAGCGTTATCATAAGCCATACTTCAATGCAAGACTGATTGTCCGCTGATCAATATAGCTATATCCCGGGACAAGATCATGGTATAATTCGGGAACAGTACAAATATGTTTGATATCTCTGATGCTAGTAAAGTTCTAATATGTCTATCAAATACTAATGTGATTGTCAAATTATTTGCAAAATTTTGACTAATTACCATTTCCTGCTAAGCCACACAGCCGGAGGCCGGAGTCTGGCAGAGGGAAAAAGGAGAGGGAAAAAAGCTCTATCGGACGTAGAGCTTATATATATGTTCCACCACCCTCACTACGCTTTGCCTCCCCCTCAAACCCACTACCCAACGCTGCGGCAGCAACGCAGGCAAAAGTGAGCTGAGACTTGAGAGGTAGGGCGCAGAAAGCTAGCCCCAACTGCGCGCATCGACTTGAGAGCTGAGACTTAAGAGGTAGGGCGCAGAAAGAATGGCTGCCGTGGTGGCTGACGTGGAAGCCGCCGGTGTTGCCGCGGTGGCGAGCGGCAGGAGCAAGTACTTTGTGAGGAGCTTGTACTGGAGGCTGCGGGTTGGTATCCGCAGGCTGCACTCGGACCGCGGCAGGTGGCGCAGGCAGACGTTCAGCTTCCACTACGACGCCTTCAGCTACGCGCTCAACTTCGACGACGGCCGCGGCTCCGCTGATTTCGTACGGTGACCGGCTAGCGATCACTGCCAGTTGCGTGTGGTGCCGCCGTATTGTTTTTCAATAACTGTTTTAGTGTACGAGGAATTGAGGATCGTGTAGTGGGGGGAATGGAGGCGTGCCGCCATGTCTAGCTAGGAGCCATTATCTTCTGTTTCGAATCGACGAATGTAAAATGATGCATTTGTTGGGTTCTGTTTATCTGTTTTGTGTTATTACTCCTCCTGATCTTTTCATTGTTTCATGACGAGATGAATATGAAATTAGAGAGAACATGCTGAGCTAGATAGTTGATCTGGCCGACGATGATAACGTGTATCTGAATTCTGAAAAATCAAAGTAACAAGAAACTGGTCTCGAATAATAGTCCTTCATTTCAACCGTGAGTTGAAGAAACCCTTATCATATGAAGCAAGAAGCCAGAGTAAGAACTTACAGATACATGGAATGGATTTGTGATTTGTCAATGTCAATCGCAAGCAGCAGCTGCAGAAGTAGACTAGCAGCATTGAAGAAAACAAGGGAACCCGGAAGCCCAAACTAATATGTTTTCGCTCATTTGGTTTCAGATTTCAGATTTATTTTTTATTATTTATAATTTTTGTCTTTTTAGTTTTTTTATCATTTGAGCTTTTTTTACTAGCTTTTTTCTGTATTCGTTTATATTATACGTGATGTGTTAACATATTTTTTTAAAATTTTTAAAAATTAATTATACTAAATAAACTATTAATTATAGTATAATTTTAACTATCTACAGTATAATTTTAATCATAAATCATTAAAATTTAGCCTAAGTGAACAGTCTTATCGTTTGCCTTGTAGTTCTCGACTTCTAGCAGTTCTCGACTTCTAGCAGGGTCTATGATTTTGAAAGTTCTTTCAGTAAACAGTGCCGACTGCCCTTTTTTATCTCCTGGGAAATGACAATGTAGATGGCAGATCAGAAAGGTGGAGCAAGTTCGTCCTGCTTCGGGTGAGCTCAATCGTTCACATCAGAGTCAAAGGGTGACGGCTGACGACGAAAGAATCATGATCTCTTCGGTGTGCGGGCAAAACTTGGTGATAGTTAAATATAGAGAAAGTGAAAGGCGAAAGGCCTAGTAATTCTGACCGTAACCTTTCCTTTTGCCCTATAGACTACACTCTTTGCTGAAAGGAAAAGAGAGATGTAAAAGAGAAACGGAGAGTAAAGAAATCAAGGCATCCTCCTGTTTGGTCTCAAATATTACCCACACAAGACGAGCTCAAAAATGAAAAGCTCTGTTGTTCTCCGGAAAAAAGGAAAAGGAAAGCTATGTAATTCTTTTTTATTTCGTCTTCCTGCCTGAAATTCCCCAGCATTGACGTTTGTAATAGCATCCTGACGAGACCGCATGACATGTTCTCGTAACCGCTCACAACACATTGAACCGTTCCGTCCGATCAATCTTGTCGCGGCTTGCTCGCTTTTGAAAGCCTGAAACTGGTGCAACCGATATTGGTCGGTCCTATTAGATTTTTGCTCATCACGCGCGTGCAGCAACTACAGGAAAACATACTGTGTATGTTCAGCCACCACTAACTGAAAATCTAGACATCCTGGAAAATGTATTTGGCTGACCATACGCTGAAGGACTCTTGGGCATTATTTGCCTGTGTTTTTCTTATGTTTCACGCTCTTGGCTTATGGAAAACAATGTTTAGCACGAGGTGAACACATTGAAAGCCCGGTATTGTGAATGACCAGTACGGCAACACGTGCTTACATGCAACCAACCTTGCAATACATGCTCTTATCCGAAAGGTACAAAAAAACAAGAAAAAGGAAAAATAATGCTTGAATGGAGATGCGGGGGATCGAACCCCGTGCCTCTCGCATGCAAAGCGAGCGCTCTACCATTTGAGCTACATCCCCTTTCGCGGGTATGGTCAGCGTATTTAAATGCCTTGATAAGCAATCTAGCATGTCGGTGTAATGTTGGAGTTGTGAACTCAAGTTCGTACTGAACCTGAGCCCGAATGAGTATGGAATGCTGAATGATAGACTTGTCCTTCGGTGGCACAAATTGATCCGATCAGCTCTACTCTTGCCTGGTTCCCTGGTATATACGACAGTTATCCGGGACTCCGAGTCGTGATTCTTCAGCCAGTTTCCGGCCGATCTGATATCCAATTTGTTTGACTTGCTTCCATAGTCCCATGCCAATAAACGATTCTGTCAAGGGCCAGAACCGTTACTGTAGTAGTGACTAGTGAGCCGGAAAAACTAAGTAATTGCACGTAAGCTTGAACATATATAACCAGAACCAAAAAGGGTACTTTCACAGAATCACAGAACGAAAGCAGCGCCGTAGAGATGGAGCCATCACTCGGATACGTGCCGAACAAGCACAAGTGATATGGGTCGACATAAGAGAGGTGTATTCATATAAAATAAGATTTTATTGATGTCATTACGATGAATACATATCGATTTTATATTAATACACCTTCTGTATTCCTATTTGTATTTTTGTGCAGATAAATATCACTCTAATCATCTCATACTCATATAAATACTATTATAATCAATAAAAACCTATTTTATATCATTAAAAATCAGGTAGTATTGAGCATAATAACATCTATAGGAGTATTTCATTATTGGAGTGGTATTTTTCAAAGAAACATGATTGTAGTATTTAAAGTTAATTATCCCTTGTTTTAAATAGCGTGTAGCAGGAGCATAGCGGATAGCAGATATCGACAATATAGCGGGCGTAATATACTTAGCTATATTTGTGAAAATAGAAAGGTAAATAAATCAGTTTTGAAGTAAAATGATTTATCTTGTATTTAGATTATTTATTTATGCATAACTCAAGTTTTAGAGTAATGATTTAAAATAGCAAATAACAAGAGTATGTAATAAATGAAACATATGAAAATCTGAAATGTATTTATATTGAATTGCTGCTATACACCATATACTATAGCAGCCATAGCGGGTTGTAGCAGGTCATAGCGAGCCATTACAGCATCATAATTGTATAAAATACTTAAGACAACTGTCATGTAACGGCCACTACCCCAGACTGCAATATTAGAGTTTCAACAAGGCTATATTGGGTTATTTAAAACAACTCGTAGGTAATGGACCTGCCAATCCTGTCGCTTTAATGGGTCTTCGACCGGCCTATAGGACATAGCCGAAAACCAGTTCATTGGCCCATGATACTTCCTCTCGGTTTGCTTTTCCTTTGTGCTGGCCCATCCTTCTCAGTGTAAACCTTAATATGGGCCAAGGCCCCTCTGTCGACTGACAGTGGGCCATATCACCAAACGACGCCTCGATGACTCGCCAATAGAACCAAATCAAAGTGACGAAGCATCCAAGCTCCAACCAAATTCATGTGCTCTACTTCCTGACTTTCAGTGTATTTTTTTAGGCTGTAGTTGATACTTTATAACTGTATCTAATAGATTTTGATTTTAGTATGAACGTTTATTTAAACAAATCGAATACCAATAAATTGTTTCAAAAAGACTGTCTCATTAAATCACTTCGAAATAACGGTAGATAAGTTATTTCGTTTGTTTATTCAGAGAATCCATAAGCCCTTAACAATGGAAGTTGGAACGAGATGAGCAGATTCCTGCTAATGGAGTGAAGATTCGGAATCGCGGAAGATCCAGGTTTCTTCTCCCTTCCTACTCCATCTCCGAGCAGCAAAGCCGGAGAGCATCACAAGTGTCGCAGCGCCAGCGCACCGCAAGGCCCATGACCGCCGGCCGAAACCAAAGGGGAATACCCGTGGCTTGGCCGGAAGCTTTTCTAATCACCATGACTCCGACCTTACTTCCCGCGCAATCGTCGGTCCGGCCAGTCGGTGCGTGCATTGATTGATTAAATTGGCTTTGTGGATATAGAATATCGCCGGACAGATCGATCGGCGAACTGATTGATTGGTGTTTTTTCTTTTTTTAATGTAGTTTGGCCCTTGTTTTTTTTGTACTCCAAAGTATGAGGAAGGGTCCTTTTTAGTTGGAATTTTGCTGTCATGCTGCTCTTCGTCAGTGCCCTTCCCCCATCCCTTCCAAGAAAAAAGAAAGAAGGGTAGGAGAAAATCTGCGCCTTGCATTGCAAGTTCAATGCTGTATCACTGTCCTAAACTCCTACTCCTACACAACTGATCACAGTGGATAGAACTGAAATCAAGCTAGCTAGAACATCTAGATGTGGGCCAACTGTGATAAGATGCCAACCGTCAGATGTAACAGAAGGTTCTAGTATATACAACTCTTGCTTTTCGACTGGGGTCGAATTACATGTTGCGGAGAAGAACTGCTAGCCATCCTAATCACGGCAAAGACGAACGAGATTACGTGTTGCGGAGAAGAACCCCTAGCCATCCTAATCACGGGAAAAACGAACGAGATTACGCGTGGCCTACCCAAATCTGCTTGGCCACGGCAAAAGTTAAAACTGCAGCCCCACAACCGTAAGATCGTGCGCTGCATGTGGACAAGCCAAGAACAAATCAGAGGGTTGGCTGGCTGATTCATCAGTGACACAAACTGCAACACCGAATGAGGGGCGGGACCGAAACCACCAGCCACCAGGCCTTGTCGGCTACGCGAAACCTTTTTTTTTTTTTTTGCTTTGATCTGACTTGTTTTTAGGCCATCAAGCAGCGAGCTGCGAGCTTTTGATTGGAGCACACATAACTTAGCAAAAAGCTTCGGACTTGAAACGCATCAAGACCTTTACATCGATGTAGGTCGCCCATGCATCCTTACCTGCCACATGGTGGAGGCCTATCCTTGATTTCATGTAATCTATTACAGTACGTACTATCCTCCGCTCGGCACGCATAACGAGCAATTTGCCCCTTTCTAACGCCCTCTGATCTCTTTGGGGGTGATCGGAATAGCGATGGCTTTTGGCTTTTGGCTGAAAAAACACTGTAGCTGACTGAAAAAACACTATAGCTGAGTTAGTAGATAGTGTAGTGAATAGTGAAAAAAAAGCTGAAACTAGAAGCTGAAGTCGAAAAAAGCCGAAACGATCAGGGGAGCAAGTGGAACGGAACTCGATACGAAAGTTGATTGATACTACTCGAACATTTGGACAGGAAAGTAAGCAGGCAGGCGGTGGCCTGTGCTATTGCTCCGGATCGCCTGCTTGCACCCACTGATTAAGGAAAGAACAGTAAAAGAGCTCGCCGATGTTTGGGTTACTAATGGATCGTATATATCCAGCTGGTATGATCTCAGTGCCCCCACTCGTAGTGGGATACTAGTGCAATCATATACAGAGTTTAATACATGTAGCACTCACCAAGATTCGAAATCCCGCTACCGGGGTAAATCCCGGCCGCCGGGCGGTACCGGTAACCGGCCGGTAATCGAAAATCCCGGATAAAAACCGGATAAAATTTGGCAAATGAATTTTGTGGACGAGACGGGAGGATACCGGTAACCGGCCGGTTACCGAAAAAACCGGTGAAAAAACCGAAAAAACCGATGGGCTTAACAGATGATTAATGCACACGCGTGAGAAAGCGCGGCAGTCGCGCATGCATGCAAGTCATTAACGCACATTAATGCACATGCGTGAGGAAGTTCAGCAGACGCGCATGCATGCAAGGATTAATGCATGCAGACGCGCATGCATGTAAGGATTAATGCATGCAGACGCGTAGCCGGCCGAGAAACTCCATTAATCCATGCATACATGCGTGAGAAACTCCATTAATGCACACACGTGAGGAAGTTCAGCAGACGCGCATGCATGCAAGAATTATTCCGGCTGAGAAACTCCATTAATGCATGCAGACGCGCGGCCGCGGCCGGCCGAGCAACTCCATTAATCCATGCATGCGTACGTGAGAAACTCCATTAATGCACATGCGTGAGGAAGTTCAGCAGACACGCATGCATGCAAGGATTATTCCGGCCGAGAAACTCCATTAATGCATGCAGACGCGCATTAATCCATGCATGCATGCGTGAGAAACTCCATTAATTCCGGCCGCCGGTTTTTTTCTTCCCGGTCGCCGCCGGGATATCCGGTAACCGGCGGTTACCGGCCGGTAACCGCCGGGATTTGTATCCCTGGCACTCACCACTAGGGATCTGAATGCATGTGGTGTGTGCAGGCAGCCATATTGGTCATTGGATAACAATGAGGCTTCTCCTTTCCTTGATCTTAATTTCTCAAGTATTTCTAGTTTGATGGCATGCAAATGCGATCATTTGGGGTGCTGTATGGACCAATTAATTTCACACCTAATACACGCTGCTTTCAGCTCCGACACTAGTAATCTTACAGTATGAACGCACTTGTTTTCTTTATCCGAACCCTTTTTTCCTTAGCCTTTTGCCGCAGCAATACTTTAGTTATGGTCAAATCGAAGTTATCCATTTTGATCTTTTAATTTAAAACCACAACAACCAAGAATTCCGATCGATCTCTATCTCCACCCCACGCAACACGATCAGAATTCAGAAAGCAGAGCATAAACAATCCAGATTAGATGATCTGGCATACCGGATCACACCATCACTGACAGGGAAGCCTTAACACATACAGATACAGATACGCATGCATATTCAATCGGCACATGCACCCGCAGACAGTTTACTTTTAGGTCACCATCTTGCGACAGAAAATGACATCCGAGCTAACGATCGAGGCATTTGCTAGTCTGGCTGGCTGGCTCGTCACCAAACCACGATCGATCGCTGCATGCTGTCAATCGGAATGGTTCGCTCGCTGACTCGGTGCGTAGTAGGACGCGACGCTGACTCAGGCCACCGTGGGCATGAGGAAAAAGCAGGCTAAAGTGCAGTAGACAGCCGGCGATGGAGTAACAGAGAGCCTTTCTTTACCTGGATTTTTTCCCCATTTGCTACCATGCCATAAATTTTCCAGATCCCAAACTGCATGCGTGATGTAAGAGCTGGTTGGATTCATGGTCCATGCATGGAGGACTGCATGTCATTCATGACACGCACAAAGTTCGCAGTGGACGCTTGCACATGCAGCACAGCGCTAGGTAGGGTCCAGCTCCACGTAGGAAAAAAAACTTCTTTTATCCTGAATCCTGAGAGGAGACGATGACTGTTCCATTCAAAAGTGAATTGGATGTGCACCCGACTTTTGATCCTTGCGAAGAGAGAGATTACAGGTTCCAAAGCTTATAAAAGGCACCCCCTTCTTCCCATTCGGGGCACGGAGCTCTAGCAACAACCCACGCACATCGAGAAGTTACCACTCACCAACAGCAACCTCAGACAGAGGCCGGAAACTAAGTCAGAGAGGAAGCAAGAGAAGTCTTCGGTTCCTCATTCCAGCCGCAAATGGAGAAGGCAGGCCAGGAGCATGTGATCGGGATCCCTGTGAGCAACAGGGATTACGGCATAGAGGAGCCCGATTTCCCAAGCGATGGAGCTACCTATGATGGTGATGCGAAAAAATCGACAACCGCGCGTAACGGCAAATTGGGCAGGACGGGAGACAGGCTTGCTCAAGGCATCAAAGAGCACGGTAAGTTCGATCTTCTGAAATCCGTCTTGGACAACACTTAGTATAATCTTTGCTCATATTTCCTGTTCATAGCTTCAGTTCCGAATTAGAGACTGAACATATCCTTTGCTCGGTGATTTGCAGTGACTCTCGGCCCAAAACTGTACGAGACCGTGAAAGGCAAGCTGACGCTGGGCGCGAGAATCCTCCAGGCAGGCGGCGTGGAGAAGGTCTTTCGCCTGTGGTTCTCCGTCGACAAGGGCGAGAAGCTCCTGAAGGCCTCGCAGTGCTACCTGTCCACCACGGCTGGCCCGATCGCCGGCATGCTCTTCATATCGACGGAGAAGATCGCCTTCCTCAGCGACCGGTCGCTGGCGCTGACCTCCCCGAGGGGAAACACGGTACGGGTACCGTACAAGGTCGCCATCCCACTGAGGAGGGTGAAGACGGCGAAGCCGAGCGAGAACAAGCACCGGCCGGAGCAGAAGTACGTCCAGGTGGTGACGGACGACGGCTTCGAGTTCTGGTTCATGGGCTTCGTCAGATACCAGGTTTCCCTGAAGCACCTGGAGCAGGCCATCGCGCAGTCGCAGTGATCTGATGAAAACGTTGGGTCAGTTTCGTTGTGCGTTGCGTTTGTGGTCTGGTTAATCTGTTGTGCACATGTAGTAGGTTTTTTGGTGGATTGCTTGGCTTTTTTGGCATTGGAGCAAGTCCGGTTTACATGATAGGAGCAAATTTAGGGCGAGAAATTCTTGATGTTGAAGAAATATATGGTACAGTGCCACGGCAAAAATGCCATCATGTACATGCATGTGGTATGTACAATTTCAATGAGAATCCCGAAATGTTTCTTCAACTGCTTACAAGTGCAGCTCATCTTTCTCAGCTTTTCTTTGCGAAACTGGTCTCTGGCGACCCCTAAAAAAATGGTCCCTGAGGCCTCTAAAGCTTAAGGCCGAGCGGGTAAAAAAGGAAAAAATTGAATTTGTATTGTTTGAAGAAAACCGAACATGATTTGTCAAGTGGCTAAATTGATTTAAGTAAGCACCTTTGATCTGGCCAGCTGTCTGATTAGCCTACGTACATTTTTTAGTGATGTGATGGAGAAAAATATTCAGCTGAGAAAAGAAAACAGAAATTTTTTTTTTGGGTAGGACAGTCTAATCATAACAGAATCGCAGAAAATTTTTTTGATTGGCATTATTTTAGTTCCAAAAAAAATGTCTAGACTACATTATGAATTCGCCAGCTATATCTGACAACACTTTTGGCCATTTTAATTCTTTGAACCATAGTTTAAGAAGGTAAGAGTAAAATACTGCACGTGATCATATGAAATTATGAACTGAACCTGATCCAAAGAGTCTTAGCCACCTCTTGGCAACGTATGTCCACTGCAATTGTCGAGACTTAACAGCGAAGCGCCCAATAGCAATGCTTTGGATTGGGGACAGAAAAGGATGTGGATAATACTTTTGCAGCCACTTTTACTTGGTTATTTTTCGATTTTCTTTTTGCCTATTACTGGTCTGGACAGCCACATTTGCCTTTTTCCCCTTTCTGGTCTGGACCGTCGATTGGTGAACTGGCGATAATGTTCAACTTATGGAATATTGAAATAGTCGCAGTATCACTTATCAACCATATTTTGCTTTGCTCTAAGTCTTGCCCAAGTTGCAGTTTGCCTTGCCATCGAAGCCATCGCCTCCAGCATGCTCGCTTCTTTACAAGACGAAGTAATTGGTGCAAGACTGCAATCGTAACTGCAAAATCGAGTTCAGAAAGACAAAACTGCCGCCATGACATATTCACAGATAAGTACCATGGAGAAATACTGCAGATATACCATGTAGTACACAGTATGACACAGGACAAAAGGACATCACGCTTATGTCGCCCTGCCATCTTCCCTCTTCTTGAAAAGACAGCACGGTCGCCCTGAAAACTATTTCGTTTCAGCACCTCCCTTTCTCCAGTGGCGACGTCGACACGTACTCCACAGCGCAGATACGCCGATCCGGGCACCGAAACGAGGCGAGCCCACCCAAATCTGTTTCCGACTAGGTAGCTGCGGGTTTTCCATGTGACAACGCAGCAGCAGCAGCAACGCAGTGCACACGCAACCAACCTTTGCAAATTCAGAAACAGTAGAGCCGGCCGGCCTCGCAACGTCTTTGTGGTTGCCGGTTTAAATGTGGAAGACAAGGACGGCACGGCGCCCATGCCACAACCGAATGGACACGCGCGCCGACGGTTACAGGCAGCGTTAGGTGAGGTCGCCAGCATGCTGACTCGGTGCTGCGTGGGATGCGAACAGGACGTTTGGACTTGGGGGGCAAATGGAGACCGACTGGGAGGGAAGGCTTGCAGCAGAGGCAGCTCCACCCAACCGTTCGTAGATTGCTGAAAAACTTCGCTGTTTTGCCCCATTCCGCATCGATCACCTGTGGGGGCATGGTCGGGGATCTCTTGCGGCCACAATCTCGGGAACAATTCATGTTAGAATCGGATGTCTCCTATTATTAAATCAACAAGACAGAGCACTAAACAATAAAGAACAATCAAGAGCACGCGATATATATTTAATATGAAAAACACTTTCGGGCGAAAAATCACGGACACACAATCAACAAAATCACTGTACAAGGAGAAGTTACAAGCACGAGAAACTTCACCGTGTTTCGGCGTATTTTAACTGTGCGACTATAAAAATATATTTATATGATAGGGATCAGAATCCCTAGCGAAGAAAGGTACATAGTCCTAATCGGCAACAAAATATAGACCTATCGAAAACTGAAACAATAGCTTTTTTGGAGACGGAAATAGCACCCCGCTCAAAGAGTCTCAGAAGATAACAGTAAAGAGTTGTAGTCAGAAACGCATTGAGTAGTCATGTTTGACTCCAGTCGGTGCACACATCTTAGAGCACCATGTCTGATGCAGATCAGTGCATGGTCTATTACGAACTCGACGATAATCCCATTCAAAACTTCAAATTAGTTTGCATTGCTTTCCCGATCAAACTTTTCAAGCGGTTGAAAAGGCCAATAGTGGTTGGATCTGATCAGATCCCCGATTACAAAATACAACAATCTCCACATTGAGTTGAAATTTTCCTGTAGCGAAAAAGAAGAACCAAAGAATTTCTCGATGAAATTGTAGAATACCTCTTGTGCGTCAAATGTACGAAAGGACTAACGAGTAAAACCTATCAAGTCTGAGCAGAGCTCACAGTTAGCAGTAAGAATTGGCTTTGGCAACATATCAGCTGGATTCTTATGAGTACTATTTTTGCTTATGAGTACTATTTTTTGTAAACTTCGATATCACCTTACGTAATAGCTTCTCGGATGAAGTGATATCTCACTTCAATGTATTTTATTCTCTCATGGAACATTTGGACATTTGTAAGACAAATAACACTCTGACTATCACAAAAAATATTAGTGCAAAATGTACCTGCACAAAGCTTAGTGTAAAGACCCTATAGCCAAACAACTTCTTTACATGCTTCTAAAATAGCCATGTACTTAGTTTCAGTAGTCGAGAGAGCAACAATAGCTTGTAAACTGGCTTTCTAACTCATAGCACATTCTCCGACTATAAAAACATAACTAGTAAGAGATATTTGTTTATCTAAATATTCTACAAAGTCTGAATCAACATATCCGACCAGTCCATCACCGGTCTATCCAAAATACAAACAAGCATCAGAAGTGTCCCTTAAAACCCAGAAAATCCATTGAACAACCCTTTCATGTTCTTTGCTAGGATTAGTAATATATCTGCTGACAACATTCAAAGCATGAGATAGGTCAGAGCGAGGGCAGACATGGTGTACATAAGTGATCTGAGTGCACTTGCATACGGAACACTACATATGTATTCAACTTCTTCAATTATTTTATGGACTTGATGCTGAAGAGAGTTTAAAATGTGCAGCTAATATAGTACCAGTCGGTTTGGCCTTATCCATGTTGAAGTGGCGAAGAATTTTTTCAATATACCCTTTTTGACTTAGGTATAGTTTCCTAAACCGTTGGTCTCTAATGATTTTCATACCAAAAATCTTCTTTTCTGTACTAAGATCTTTCATATCAAATTTAATACTCAATTGTATCTTTAGCTTTAAAATTTCATACTTGTCTTTTGTCACGATCAGCATATCATTTACATATAGAAGCAAATAGATATCTGAATCGTTGATGATCTTCAAATAAATATAGCTATTATAATCAGATCTCTTAAACCCTTGAGAGATTATAAAGAAGACAAATCTCCTATACCATTGTTTGGGTAATTGCTTCAATCCATAAAGAGACTTCTTATAACTTGCAAGTAAAAATCTTCTTTCCTAAAATGACAAAACCTTCCTTCATAGAATGACAAAACCTTCCGACTACTCCATAAGGATATCTTCTTCTAATTTCTCATGTAAGAATGTGATCTTAACATCCAGTTGCTCAAGCTAACATCCAGTTGCTCAGGCTCAAGATTACGCATAGTCATAATGCTGAGTAGAGTATGAACGAAACTACAATTTACTACAGGGAAAAACAATATGTGAAATCAATACCTAAAATTTAGCTATATCCCTTTGCAACGAGCCTTATCTTATACCTGACCTGGTCAATCGTTAATGTGCCTTCCTTATTTTTGTAAATCCACTTACAGTGCATGAGTTTCTTTTCAATTAGGAGCTCGACCAACTCCCAAGTGAAGTTCTTCTTGAGAGATTCCATCTTCTCGTGTATGACAACTATTCATCTCTCTGACTTTGAAGGCTCAGTTGTCCCTTCAATGTTTTCTGTTGCATTTAAACAATAAGCTATAGCATTATCTTTTTCAATTAACCTCCTTGGAGGTTGAATAGTCCTCCTTATTTGATCAGTTGTAATAGATTATTGGTTTTGACAAGTTCCTGTTGGATGACTACTAGTCGAAACTTGGACAGGGACTTCCTGCAAATTTTCTTTGTCGGCCTCTAGTGGGAATCTTGAATCAATAACATGCTTCATCTGCACGTTGGCCTTCTGCTGCTTCTCGGGAGCAACACTAGTCATATTATCTCTCATCATAGCAGACTCATCAAATGTAACACTTCTACTCATGACCACCTTTCTAGTTTCAGAATTCTACAATTTGTAATCTTTTACACCAGATTTAAAGCCTAGAAAGATGCACTTAATTGCTCTTGGCTTGAATTTATCAGTATTGACATGGGCATAAGTAGGATAGCAAAAAAAAAAAAATCCTCAAATGTGAGTAGTCGGTGGGAGAACCAGACCACTTCTCAATTGAAGTTTTTCTGTCTGTGGCAGTGTTCGGTTGATCAAATGACATGCAGTAGAAGCGGTTTTAGTATAAAAACGCCTTGACATACCTGATTTTGATAGCATACAACACATCTTTTCCATGATAGTTTTATTCATGCGCTCGGTAACACCATTTTGCTATGGTATACCCAGAATAATATAATGCCTCACGATGGCTTCCAATCATTACAATGCTTCAAATTTACCTAAGCAAAACTTCAAACTATTATATGTTCAGAGTTTCTTAACATAGTTGCTGGTTTATTTTTCTATCATAATCTTCTACTCTTTGAATGTTTTAAACACATATGACTAGTGCTTGGTAAAATACGCCCAAACTCTTCTCGATTAGTCATCAATGATGGTCAGCATGTAGTTGGCACCTCCAGAGGATGGAACGTGTGATTCTCCCCATAAATCAGAGTGAATATAATCCATTATGTGTTTTGAAGAATAAGTAGTAGTGTTAAAACTTGCCATCTTCTGCTTGCCATAGACACAATATTCACAAAACTTCAGTTGGTCGACTCCTTGACCATCAAGTAAACTTCTTTTGCACAACTAGCTTCACTCATGTGTCCTAGACATATGTGTCATAGATTAGTTCGATCAGTATCAGATAATCTGGTAAAAGAAATAGTAGTTGTTCTAACTAGAGTAATGGCTTGAAGATGATATAAATTTGCTGCCTTCATATCGGCTTTTATAATAACAAGAGCATCTTTGAAGAACTTTAGGACTCCATATCCACTTGAAAACTTATACTCTCTGGCATCAAGAGTACTTAAATGAAATAAGACACATTTTTAAGCTTGGAATATGTCAGACTTTCGATAGGGTTTTAATAGTGCCATCAAACATTTTGATCTAGATAGAACCAAAATTTTCAATCATGTATAAAGTATTATTTCCCATCAACACTAAACCACTCGATATAGCTTCACAGTTAACGAACCAACTATGGTTCAAACTCATGTGGAAAGTGCAGAATTCATGTAGCCCATGTGTTGGACCATCAATATTACGACTTGCATGATGCACACACTGTATATATATACGCATGTATACTATAATATCTCACAGTGTAGTGCGTGAAGGCCATCCATGCATACAGGTATCCCTAAGATGATTAAAGCGTGTCCTCGGCACACCGGGCCCCATGCTGCTCCCGACACCACGCCCCTTTTTTCCTGTAATCCGGTGTGCAGGCACATGGGGCGCTTCTCGGCAAGCGGCAAAGAATATCCCACCGGACGTAGCCATCTAGTCATTCGCTTCTCGATCCCAGAGAGAAATCCTAGAATCGCGCTTCCGAGCAATGAATATACCGCACCTGGCCTCACATGGAAGGGGCTCTATTTCTATCCCGGCCGGACGGAGATGGCGCGGCCACACACGAACCGAGCAGCGGCAGCCAGTGGGGCAGAAGGCGGGGGTCTACGCCTGCTTTAGTGCGAACGTGGACTGCGCCTTTCTGATCCGACGGTGACTCGGCCGGCCCGGGTGCTGACTCCGCAAATCCACTGCCTTTGCGAAAAGGATCCACCACCGCGGCGCCTATAAAGGGCGCCCTCGGCCGCTGCACTCCGGTACCAATCCCCATTCCTTACACGCTAAGGCAGATCGGATCGGAGCAACGCAGCCGGCCTAGTACTCTTCGTTGAGCTTTGCAGTTAGCTTGGTGGCAGCCATGAGGAAGTCGAGCAGCGGCCGTGTCATCGGAGTCCCGGTGACCTCCAAGGCGTACGGCATGGAGGAGGTGTCGACCAGGGATCAGTCGTTCAGGAAGGTCGACGGCGATCACCTTGCTGTCTCGTTGACGCACCCCAGCCCTTATGCGTCTTTCGGATATAAGCACAGTAAGTCTTGATCTCATGCATGGGCGTCATACCATCAGATTTCTGATGCATGCAAGACCTAGCTAGCCGTATGCATGTAAGACACTTGATACTAATGCTTAATTAATTGCGCATTCTGCAGGCAGCAAGGGTCAGGTCATCCACTGGGTGAGCAAGCTGAGCAGAAGAGCCCAAGGCTTCCGGGAGCATGGTGAGTTAGCATTCATGCATGGATTTCTTGGACTTTCAAAGACTTGTTGAGACGCGCGTGAACCTTGTCCTAATTATATACATGCGTGTGTGATCACTGTGCAGTGACCTTGGGGCCAAAGCTATCGGAGACCGTGAAGGGGAAGCTGAGCTTGGGCGCGAGGATCCTGCAGGCCGGCGGGATCGAGCGCGTATTCAGGCAGGCGTTCTCGGCCGAGAAAGGCGAGCGGCTGGTGAAGGCGCTGCAGTGCTACCTCTACACGACCGGCGGCCCCATCGCCGGGATGCTCTTCGTCTCCACCAAGAAGGTCGCCTTCCGCAGCGACCGGCCCGTCACGGTCACCTCGCCCAAGGGCGACGTGGCGCGGGTGCCCTACAAGGTGGTGATCCCGATCAAGAGGATCGACAAGGTCCGGCCGAGCGAGAACGTCGACAAGCCGGAGGAGAAGTACATACAGGTCGTCACGGTGGACGGGTTCGAGTTCTGGTTCCTGGGGTTCGTGAGCTACCAGAGATCGTGCAAGTACATGCAGAAAGCCATCTCGGAGCTGCAATGACTAGATAGCATGCAGGCTGCCAGGTCCATTATTTACTCTGTCGGCACGATGAGAAGAGAGGTTGTGGGCTACTGCGCCATCTTTCGTTGCGAAGTAGCCCTGGCCAAGGTTGATCGATCTTATTTCGGATCAGAGCAACTGAGTTCCTTCCGCGTACGATTTGGATTAACGCATGTTTTTCCAAGTGAATGCTTCGTAGGATGGACCGCAAAATTAATCGTGATGCATGTCAATGAATGGAAAGGCAGCTGTTCAAAATTATTCTTCTTAGTAGATCTCTGCAAAATTTGCGATTTGGGATGGTTGGCGGCCCAATATGAGATAAGGCCATCTAAACAGATGTCACACGGTCCTAGCTGGGTGCCGCTGGCCCAACTATTTGTTCTGGGCTGCGGTTCAAAATCTTTAACTGGCTTTTCTTTTAGACCATTAATTAAGCGTATTATAATATAATATAGTTTAGATGGCCCGCGCAATTCGGTGTAGTATAATATAGTTTTATGCGATTTATAAAGTTCCAAATTTTGCAATATAAATTTGAATTTAGAATATTTAACTTCTTATTTAATTAGCAAATTTTGTTTTGAGATCTCTCCTTATATGCGAAAGAAAGGATTGAGAGACGGTCTACCAAGCAAATTTACACCATCAACCTTCAAATTAATCGTACTGCTGCCCTGTTTATAAAAAAAATTAATTTATCTCTAAATGAACTATTGAATCAAACCTTTAAATGTAGGGTCCACCAAATTAAGGGTTTAATATTTTTAGATCTTTTTTAAATCAACGGCGATGTAGTTTCAGACCACTTATACCAATATGCATGTGTCATAGCCGATGAGTGTGGCACACTTTGGTATGTGCCAAATGTTGCAGGCATGCGGTAGTTTTAAGCGGCTGACTCCTTGCCGTGTGCACAATGTATCACCCCAGCTTAATAAAAGCCCAAGATATCATCAACAACTATTATCATTACCAATTTTAACTAATAAACAAACATTACCAACCACTAGAATTTAAGAATGAACATTCAACATTGATGATGATATAATAATCATCAAATTATTATATCATTATATTCATTGAGTATACCCCTTATCGATAAGAGAGAGATACTACATGGTAGTCATAAGTCCTTCTACAACTACTTAGTTGTAAGCTATTCTGCGACCACTCAGTAGCCGTAAGTTCTTCTATTACCACTTAGTCATAAACTATTCTACAACCACTCAGTAGTCGTAAGTTCTTCTACGACCATTTAGATGTAAGCTATTCTACAAGTATGACATAGTTGTAAGCTGTCCTGCAACCACCTTGTGGTCACATACTGTCCTGCGACTAACCTATCTCTGACTGACTTGTCTATGACAACCTACTACATCATGGGTTGGTCTAACAAGGCGATTACAACGTGCACTTATTCCCTAGAATAACCGCACATACTCTCTTTCTGACAACAACCGCCGAATGACGAACGGGACACCACGTCTCTCTGACAATAACTCCTGTCAGACGGATATCACCCAAAACATTGAAGCATCTCTTGGCGTGGAACAACAGCTACCGCTTCACAGGCTATATAAAGGTTGACATCGGAGAAAAGGGGATCTAATTCGAATGAAGCAAGACATAATGCAAGGCATTTTATATTACTTTCTCAGTTGTAATCAATTCTCTAAGCAATAGCCACACAGGAGAAGGGTTGTTATTTTCTTAGGAAAAGACACAAACATATATAAAAATTTCCAGGTCTACAAGAGTTTCCTCTGAATCCAAAAAAACATATATAAGATCGGTATTAAAATATTAACAGTTGGCGCCATCCATGGGGAAACTTCTTCCAAGACTCTGGTAATTTCCTTGTCGACAAGTTCTCTTCCTTCTGATGTCCTTATGGCGGGAGAGTGGAACGAGAAGAATTGGTTTGATTTGGTTGACTAAGCAAATCTCAACATGGACACCTGCTACAACTACGAGCAGACCATGCTTGCTTTCAATGGTGAGGCTATCTTTGGAGATCCATCCTGGGATCTTGGAGACTACACCGCGGGAAAGGCTGAGGAGGGATCTTCATCCCCCACAATACTATGTCCAACGGAGGAATGAGTTTTCTCAAATGGCAAGGGTCAATCTGACCACGAACAGAACTGGCAGCAAGACAATTGGTCTGCTCCCAAGTATTTGAGTCCCCAGCGATTACTCGATTAGGCTTAGTGAGTCCTAGAGTTCCATATTCTAGGACTCCGTCGTCATCTGGTGGTCGTAACTCTCTGGTTGTCCCTGCAAAGGTCACAGGTAGGCTCCTTGCAAGTTCGCCCATACTCTCGTAGAATGCGGATCCAACCAAATACAGTTATAACCTGGAATTTTCCTTACTGGTGGGGTTTACTCCAAGTAGCGATACGCTATCATTGGAGGATTCTTCAAGCGAGGGGCTCTCCGACGGAAGTGGAGGTTATAGACAGGAGGTCTTTGCCCTCCCCACAAATACTGATCACTCTCACGGAGGAAGGTCTCAGGATGCTCTTCATCGATCACACACTCCCCCCTCTCGTGAGGATAGCGAGGAGGTCTCCAGTGATGAGCCAGGTCAGTTCTCTGATGAGCATGGGAGAAAATCTTAGAAATAATCGCTCTCCTTTAAGGCGGTCTCAATTGGCCTCAGACATCGATGATCCAGAGACCATTCAGAGGAGATAATTGGCTGCCCAGAGGTCTTTGTCTAGGCGCACTCAATACCAATCTGAAGAGGCTCGAGAGCTTTAACACATAAACGACCTGCTCGAGAATCCAACTCAAGAAAGAGTAGATGTGTGGATATGCATTTACATTACATTAACGAGGAAGAAAAGTTAATGAAGAATGAAGTGTTGTTGTATATGAAAGAGCTAATGGATAATGAATGGTAAATGAATGTGTTGTAAGATGGTATCACGTGTATGTTAATGTTTATTATTTTGTTATGTACTTACTGAGTCTTGAACTCACGCTTGCTTTGTTGCTGTTTTTAGGTTACCAATGAGGTATCATGCATCAGGAATGATAGTAGCACCTCTGTATTACATCCAATAATAATGATCTAGAACATCACCTCTGTTTTTCTTAATATTGCCTTAGTAAAATAGTTTACCAATCTAAAACTTAGTCATTAGAACTTTCGTAATTGATGATGAACATTATGAAGCTTTTATAGTAATGTATATTTCCTCAGTTTTGTTCCATTTGTAAGCTTAAGTATGCTTCTGAACATATGGTTTTGGGAGTTCTCAGGCGCGAGGTCCCATGTTTCAGTTGTGATGTGTCTACTCTTATTTATTGCATAGTTATTTTAATGTTTTTTTGTTAAATGTACGTTGTTTACTATTTCGTTGAGATATAACTAGAAGAGATGCTGCCGAAATCTAGTAATGATAGATGTAAATTAGAGTGTTGTAGTAGTGGTAGTATTTCGGACTTAAAGGTTGGGCCAAATGTTACACCAGGCGTGCACATGCACGGACAGAGATACAACCTGTGCGCACAATATACTATTCCAACAATTACAAAATGTGGTTAGTATGGCATGTCATGTGTCCCACTTAGTCAGGGGCGAACCCAACGGTGGGTCAACCGGGGCTAAAGTCCACCCTACTGTTGGCCGAAACGTGAATACCCATATACAACACTGGCATCCATTTTTAAAGAAAGTGAGTTCTTTGGTCTGGAGGTAAAAAAAAAGACCTTCTCAGGAGCCTCTCCTCTATTTAAGTCTTAGGTCCACCGCTGCACTTAGTATAACTAGTATACTTGAGGCAAAGAGTACATACTGTCTGAATTTTTTTTTAGCAAATATCAACTCTCAAGATGAGATGACCCATGCGCTACTTACGATCCATAGCATTGATTAATGACATTTAGTAATTTAGTTCTTGAAATTAAGGTTGATGAGAAGTGTTAGGTAAGACATGTTTCATGGCCTGACAGCCTAGACACAGAAGAGTAATGTATTCTGCTATCATATCAGATATTCAGATATGAACCAGTCATACTACCTTTTTCTACGGGTAATGGACTAGTCATACACAATTGTGCATACCTCACACAAGCATTGAAGCGCTGTATGTCGTCTACTTACCTGGCTCTGGGCCGTGTGGTTGGATCTAGCATTTTTCAGACGTATTTCTGGATAACAAGCTCAGAATCTGACAGGAAAAAATGTTGGGGACCAACCCCTCCTAATGAAGCCCATAAATTCGGGGGGAAAAAAGATCAATCAAGTTTGGGTAAGATAAATAATTTTGTCCAAGGTGTTAATCCCAGATCAGTAGTGTAGAAGCCGGGAAACCCATTAACTACCCTTTCTTGTTTCGAAAGATATACATGCTGATCTTACACTAAAATTTTACTAGTCATGTTAGACAAAGTGCACGCAGCTTATTCTCCAAATGTACAGTACCTTTTAGCACCTGGTATTACAACTACTTGCAACGCTATGCTCATCACACATAGCTGAAATTGGCACGGCAGAATTCAACGGATATCCAATCTTGCGTCAACCATCTGCGTGAACTTATGATGAAACTGTGAACCACGAGAGGTCAAGGCAGAAGCAGAGCATTATCACGCGCCACCAATCGGGGAGTGTCATTGCCCCTAGTTTGCAGGTACATCCTCATTTCCTCATTTCCTGCAAACTAAAGCCTCATATCTGCAGGTCCCGGGCCCAGGATGCCTTTCTCATGATCCATGGGAATCGTGTCCGCTTGTGAGCGCCTCCCATCATCCACTGATGTCTGCTGCCGCCAGGGCCATTCCTGCTGTTTCAATGAAGTGTTAACCAACATTTACCAGTGAAGCAGAAAACTAAAATCTGCAGTTGCTTAGTGTGGAAGAGCAGACCTCTTCATGAGCATTGTCAGGATCATGCACGTCGGGTGTTACAATAGGTGGTATTGCATCTGGATCAGGCTTCTGGAATACAAAAGTTGAATACAAGCCTGCAGAAATCAGATTAAGCACTGAGTAAATTGTGACATTATACTGGATTCAATTCAGAAAAAAAGGATGCCACCTAAAATATCGTAAGAACGAGCAACAAGCTTTCCACGAGGATCCACCAAACTGGCACCATAACTACCAAGCATTGGAGCAAATTGTGTTCTGGAGTCAATCAGAACCAAAAGTTAACTATCAGATTTGAACATCCACCATTAAGTAGTATAGTGATCACATTACATTTCTTTGGACAAGAGGTGATAAATGAAGTAACTTAAAGCAATGCAAATAGACAACACAATTACTATGAAGCATCATTTACTAAATGATTTCAAGGAAACAAGCACCTGTTGTCATCATAAAACTCAGTTAAATTCTGGATCTCTACATATTCAAGTCCAGCCTCCCTTGCTAATCTGTTTCAACATAAGCTAACATTGTGAAAATCCTATGACACAAGTTGCTGGAGTTTAAAGGGCATATAGGTTAGAAAGTAAGGCTATACAACAAAATGTTGAAAATAAATGAGTAAAGGATAAGCGTGTGTGCGTCCTCCTTTGTAGTCTCAAAAAAAATGAGGAAAGGATAACCTCATAAGGCTGGGAAAGTGAACCAGGCAGTGATTCTCAAACATTACTTCATTTGCAAATTTGAGTTGATAATTCTTTCCGAAGAAAGGAAACCTGCAAAATTTTGCATATGATTCCTCAAGATAACAAATCTTTCCAGATCTATTTAAATACACATGTTCAGCTCATACTTTTCTTCCTCAACATCGAAAGTAATGATATAGTTCTCTGAGCGAATGCTATTTGGAACAGTCTTCAGACCCTTATTATGCGAAGCCTCAACATTCTTTTGATATTTTGTCCTACAAAAAATAAAATATCATGCAACTCAGAACAAAGGAATTCAAGCACATTGCATGCTAAATTTTAATCAGAGGAAGTGTACTAAAGGTTCACTTGGTGATGTCGGATGACCACGAATAAGCTTTCTTTTAAATAATAGCACAAAGAAAGACAATTTAAGACATCAGAACAAATCCATGAGGTGATCGTACCATATTGTAGATGAATCAGGAGTTATGCCAAGAAAATAGCCTCCAGGTTTGAGCAATGATGATATGTTATTCAGAAGCTTCTTAGCTCGTTCCTCACTCTCGAAACATAACTATCGTTAGACACGGATAAAATGTGAAGATTAGCCAAGCTCAAAAGTATATCATGTTCTAGAGGTAGAGAACAACCGACTTGCCTGTAAATGCCGCATACAGCTAACTATATCTGCTTGGATGCCCTTTTCTTGCAATTGAGCTTCAAAGTCATCCTGTTATACAAACCACCATAACTGTCAGCTCTGAGCACTTTATGCCAGTGTGGTGGTATGTTTGTGCATGAGTAGGAAGGGATGGAGGGAGGGAGTGTGTACAGCAGAAGGATCCAACTTGATGAACTCAGCAGTGAAAGGTTTCCTTTTGTTCTCCCATATCTCACGAGCATCACTGACACCTGATGCTGATGCATCTATTACAGAAAGCAGCGGGTTGATTAAATTAACAAGCTGACAGTCTAAAAAAAAGTAGCCAGGAAGAGGTTCAGGTTAGAGTGAGAGGTTCAGGTTAGAGTGAGTGAGCCTACCGATTCCTATGTAGTGACCAATTTGGGCATCACCCCACTTGTCTGTATCCACTCCACCATCGCAATACATGTCACAGACCTTCCAATATTTTACAACAAGCAAAGGCTAGTATCAGGTTTGTGCTGCTGATTTGCTCACTGATTCGAATGAATTGAAGATCAGGAAAGAGAGGAGAATATAACAGACCGTGGCATAAGGAAAGGCAAAAATTTTGACAAGAGCAGTCTTTGCAAATTCATATAGCCGATGATGTGGTGTCACCGCCATGCACTGCTCTGCAATTACAGATAGGCAATTGAGAGCCACTGACGATTTTTTTATGAACACATAAACAATGTCTGTTAGCATGATACTAACAGAGCTATTTCCCCTTGCAAGATCAAACAACCTAACCCTACTCAGGTAATAGCAGAAACTACTAACGACTTGCTGCTTTACTGATGGTAGAGCAGAACTGATTAATGATAGAAGTAAAAAGACTTGTCAAGGGGAAATAAAGTGCGACTTGGATTATGGTGATTCTCTTGCTGCGAAACAAAACCCCCTCTGAAACAAATTTAAAAGTTCCCATTTTTATCTTGCTTCTGACAAGCGTTCTCTCGTACTGGAACACAAATTAAGTTTGTACAGTTCCGAGCTAGAAGTTGCAATAGCAACTGCCAGTTCTTGCAAACTTCCAACAGAATTCCGATCGGTAGTGTCACTTCCCCCTTAATTCACTAAATAAATCACAACACTGAGAATCTAGTCGTAAATTCGAATATCGCAAAACTACCAAGCTAAGTGGTCTATCGCGTATGGAGTAAACAACGGAAGGGTACCTGGAGACGGCACCGGCAGCAGCCGCTGCAGGCGAGGACCGAGTGGGCGAGCGCGGCTTGCAGCTACAGCGCGACGCGAAGGTGGTGGGCGTGGAGAGGCCGCGGGAGGGGTGCCGAACGTTGCGATTAGGGGCGGAGTGGCCGCAAAGGTGGCGGCGCGGCGTAGGGCAAGCAGAAGCAGGGCTGAGTGGGAGGCACCGCGCGCGGCCTGGGGACGCGGCTGTCGCGGCGGGTCGGGAACCGGAGGGCGGCGGCGCGAGTCGTGACTCGTGAGTGGAGCGGAGGAGGTGAGAAGGCCAGGGAACCGGACGCAGATAGCAGAGGCTGTCTTCGGCTGCGCGCGTGGCGTGGTCGTCGGATGGGGAGACTGACGGTTCAGATCGGGATGGGAGACCTGTCCGGTGCAGTTTCGGCTAGGTACAGCAGCAAAACTTCATCTATGCGTTTTAGCCAAGCTCCGCGTTGTGTCAACCAGACGAGCCCGAACGATGGATTGGTGCTGAAAAACACAAAGATTCACTAGTTTTCAGAAGCCCGGTGTCCAATTGGGGCAGCCTTCTTCTGGCTCTCGTTGATGTGGGGTGCTGCAAAAGATGACTTGTGCAACGCCCCAGGTGCTCTGAAACAGACGAGTGCCGCTCTGGATCGGAAGCTTTGAGCATCAGCGACTGCGCCGCGCCGCCGGGGTCACGGTTGCAGGAGTCGGCATTGTGATTGATGTCTGCTCATGCCCTCAATTTACATGGGCACGGTTGTGAGCAGGCTGGTAATTTGCAGTTTGTTTCCTGATGATAGTTGCAGTCTTTTAGACTGAAGTTTCAAGGTAGCTTGTGGAAGTGTGCTTTGCTTTTGCCCATCGACAAGCTCCTTTCTACATCCCTCAAATGGAACCAACCAGCAGCGGTAGCGTGGTGCCACGCTGCGTTGGTTACTATGTGAATCGAAGTAAAAGAGTCGATAATTCGCGGGGTTTCTACAAAAATTAAAGATCCGTACGTATTTTTGAAAAAATTGAAGGTCTTTTATGCAAAAAACAAAAAGTGTTTTTTTTTGTAAAATCTGAGGACCTATATACTATTTCAAAAATACCATAGATCTTTTTATAAAATGCTGACGTGAACGGGGGAAGGCAGATTTCTCCGCTCCTATTATACAGAGTATGCCAGCTACTCAGTTTACACGGTCTGTGCAGGAGAAAGCTAACTGCCCAGCTCTTGTGCAGTTGTGCGTTGAGGGTCTTGCCTACGGTTCAGTATTGTAGAGTTTTATGCTCTGAAAAATTAAGTGATCGTTTTATTTCATTGTCCCAACAGTAATGTGCTTTGTCTAGTTCTTCTAGCAAATACTCTATCTTTTTTGACTTTTCAGCTTTCAAGATGTGACTTTGATCGTTACTTTTTATAACTTTATATTAAAATATACTAATAAAATTATAATATTATGAAAGTATTTTTAACGACACATTTAATGATATAATTTTTATATAGCCATTCTAGCTAATTTTAAATTTATTGATAGCCAAAACTGGATGTACATTGAGAACCGTGTGAGTGAAGAGTACATCAATAACCTGTCTACTTTTAGAAGAGCTGACGAATAAGATATGTTAAAGAGAGGGATGAAATATGTACTTTCTATGCATCGATTACGAGAATCTTAAGATGTTTACCAATTTAACGCAGATAGGAGCATACTTAATTTGAAGGAATTTCAAAAAGGGGTATACATATTAGAGCAATCATAGTGAAGAGTAGATTATACATGAAAATAGTAACATCGTCGAGGGAGACAACGATATATGGGATATCGATTGTTCTTTCAATGAGGATAGGTTGCACGATGATAATCTGGATCAAATATTACGTGATGCAGAAGGGAACTATAGTGAGAGAGAGAGTTTCATAAATTCAAGAGCTTGATAGAGGACTCAGAGAAACCATTATTTCTAGACTGCAAATTGAAATATACAAGGTTGTCATCCGCGCTTAAACTTCTAAAATTGAAGACAAACAATGATCGATCCGACTAGAATTTAACGGCATTGTTAGGTCCTTTAGCGGACATGCTTTCGGAGGGAAACTTGTTGCCCAAAACCACATACCAAGCCAAGAATATTTCTGTCCCTTGGGAATGAAAATAGAAAGAATACATGTAAGTCCGAAAGACTGTATCCTACACTGTAAAGAATATGCAAATATGCATATATGTCTGGCGTGCAAAGCATCCCGATACAAGCGTAAGAATTATTCCGTTGACGGTGAGAGCATTGAGGTGAAGCAAGAACCTTCTGCTAAAGTGTTGTAGTATCTACATGTAATTCCCTATTTGAAGTGTTTATCTGCGAATCTAAAGAAGGCAACATTGCTACGTTGGTACTCAGATGAGTGTAAAAAAGATAAAAAGCTAAGACTCCCTGCTGATTCAGCCAGAGGAGGAACTTTGATAGGAGTTTGTAGACTTCAGTGTAGAACCAAGGAATATAAGATTTGGGTTGAGTACACATGAAATGAATCCTTTCAGTAACATGAGCAGCCGACCATGAATCTGTGTATCTATAACTTTTCTCTTTAGCTGTGTATGAAGCGAAAATACATTTTGATTTTACTACTTATCTAAGAGCCAAAACAACTTAGCAATGATATTGATGTGTATCTAGCACCATTGTTGGAATATCTTATAACACTATGGAAGGAAGAGATGCAGATATGGGATATGGACAAATGAGAAAACTTCACTATATGTGTTATGTTGTTCTGCACCATCAATAATTTTTCTACCTTTGGTAACGTAGACCATTGCAGACAGTTTTTGGTATTAGCCATCTGTGATACGTGGACTATCACAGACGGTTTTTTATATTAGCTATCTAGGATATATCGGATATCACAGACGGTTATTTTTAAAAATCATCTGTGTTGTGACTTATCACAGACGATTTGGGAGCTATTTGTGATAACCACCTGTTATCACTAATGCAATAAATCAAATAGTTCAGAAAACGTCTCTGATGAGGGTTACGAACCTTCTATAATAATCCCATATATGGTAGTGTTAGGTTGTGAGCTATTTTAAACTAGGACAGAGTTAAATCAAGAGCAATATCTTTAAAGACCTGGAGATACTCATTGGAGTTCTCGTTATAAAACTCCTAAGAATTTGGTTGACTTATTTCTAATAGTTGTTAAAGTGCTAGAATTTGTGGAAGAAGATGATAAGGACAAAACAAATAGAGATCAAGCATTGGATCTTCTAGTGTATTTTCAGTCATTTGATTTTGTCTTTTATTTGCATATCATGTTGACTATTTTAACAATCACAAACATCTTGTCATTAGCACTGCAACAAAAGGATGAAGGCATTGTGAATACCATTAAATGCATAAAATCAACTATGTTACATTTGGATGAACTTATAATAGATGGGTGGAAATATCTCATAGGTGAAGTGTATACCTTTTGTGAGAAACATGATATTCTCAAGTTGAAAATGGAAGAAACTTACGTCAATCTAAAGAAGAAACGGCAAAGTAGCATCATTATAAAGTAGATTGTTTTAATGATGCTCTTGATTGGCCACTTCAAGAGCTTGCTAGACGCTTCAATGAGACAACCTCTACCTTGCTTGTTTGGTCAGCCGCTTTGAGTCCAAGAAACTCATCTCATGATTTTAATTTGGAGGTTTTGATGAGTCTAGCTAAACTTTATCCCAATAATGTTGATTATATGGAATTCTCTACATTGCTGATATACGAGCAGATGATAGATTCTCCAACATACATACTATTGGCCAGCTTTCTCAAAAAATAGTGGAGACAAGAAAATATCTTTGCTATCATTTGATTTATCAACTTTTAAAGCTAATACTAGCATTGCATGTTGTCATTTCTACAGTTGATGTGTGCTTTTCAACCATGAAAATTATGAAAACGAATTTGCGCAATCACATCGGTGATGATTTTATGAGTGATAGCCTAATTTGCTATGTACAGAAAGAAGAAATAAAGAAAATTACCAATGATGTTGTGGTTCATCGCTTCATAAACTTGAAAGAACGTAAGTATTAAAAGGAAATACATTTACTTTTTATTTGATCACGCTACTATTTATTCAAAATTTTAATTTAATTTGTTCTCTTTTTATAGGCAATTGAGATCAGATGATGTATTTTTGGTATCTTTTGCTCATAATTTTGCTCTTACTTCTTTCACTTTGATACAATTAACCAATATTATTAGTAAGTTTCTTTGTTTTGATAAGTATTATGAGCGCTACTTCTTGATTATTGTACATTGTCATTAGTTATTTTGAATTATTGATGCTAAAAATTACCGAACATATTACTATTTAGTATAATTATATATATATATATAGTATAATTATATATATATATATATATATATATATATATATATATATATATATATGAGATAAAGTAGTGAAACTTATCATTTTTATCTTAGCCCCGCACTGCCTGCAGTCCCGTGAATCGTGCATGCATGTCATCACCTGCGTGCGAGTACGTACGATACGAGGTGACACCTATCATATTTCGCTATTGCTAGATCGGAACCCCCACGACAATGTGAATATTTCGTGATACATTGGAAGATGCGGAATGCGATGGTTTAGCCCCTATAGCTCAGTGGTAGAGCGTCAGTCTTGTAAACTGAAGGTCTGTAGTTCGATCCTGCATGGGGGCAATAAGTTTTGCTTTTATCCTCCAATCACTTTCTTCTCTCTTCTTTTTTTTTTTTTGGCTCTTATCACACTGTAAAGTGTAAACTACTGCATTGTACATCCAAAACAGCTAGACCCAGGCTAAAGATCCAACAGAATAGCTCCGCACTCCGCACCAACAATAGGTAAAGAGTGTCAGTACGTATCCCGATGCATCTCTTCCCTTACCAAGTCGCTACTATCAGCGTCAACAAAGCCACGTGTCATTCTATGCGCGCTTGGCGGCAGCTAGTCTGCAGGCTGTGGGTGCCTGCCTCGGAGGGGAGTGTGTGTGGTAGGGAAATTGCACCTCGTCATGTAATCAAATTGGGTGTGGTCGTTAACATAAAGATGACGGTCGTGACTAGGAAGACGGAGGAGGACACGATCAGGACTATATTGTCGGGATCTGCTTGAGGTGTCGAGACCTGGACGGTGGAGGTCTAAATCCGGCCGGATCCGACTATCGGTGACCCTCTGGGCAGCGACAAAGAGCTTCACGGGGGCGGTGGCGACTATGTAGAGCCCCGGCCACTAGTGACCCTCCACGGCGGCGATGTGAGCCCTAGTGCTGAGGATAAAGAGGACGAGCTACCGCAGCGGTGGAGGTAGAGGACAATGAGCTATGATTTGGCCGGTGTGGAGATGGAGGGGAAAGGTTTGAGCGGATGACATCATCCATGCGAGAGAAAAAGAGGGAGGGGTAGGGTTTGGCTGACCTATGGGCCAAGGGTTGTTAGATAATTTGTTTTCTATCCTTAGGGTTCTATGTGCAAAAATTTAACCTCACTCGTAAATTAAGAATAACACAGGAGCTAAAATAGAAAAGTTTCGAGGAGTGACATACAACTACCCAAGCCACCTATTGGAGCCGCCATGCATTGTGGATAAATTTACTTTCAAGTGGATTGAACGATATAGAATACCTTTTTTATGGGGCTACCATTTAGAGCTACCATGTATTGTATATGGCCTTACATTTTGAGTGATTTAAAAAGAGCCAATATGTGTAGATAGAGTAGCTTTTGCATGTGCAGAGGCAATCAGGCAATTGCATCAAATTGTTACGCAGACCTGCTCTTGGTTTCTCTAGCAACAAAAGGCTGCCCGTTCTCTGGAAGTCAGGCAGCCTTGCCAAATCCTGGGTGGCTGCGAGTGGCCCCAGATAGACAGCGGTTGTCATCTAAGGGTGAAGCTTCGCAATTCGAGCATATATAACACTTGCCCTCAGCAGGGAAAAAAGCTACTGGTGAAATTTTGATGGTTACCGATGAAAACCGGCCATAGCAGCGAGGGCCGGTAAGGACAATGTTTCGGAGGTTTTCGGTTGCAGGGCTCACATTTCAAATAAAATTTATTTAAATAAGAAAATACATAAGATTTCAACTTCATTTTCATCTCTTTTTGTGTATATATAAGTATCTAGTTTATCTCCACAAGTATGCATAGCTTTTCATTAAAAATTCAATTTTTTCACAAAATTCATATTTGAATTTCAATTTTTTTCAGTCGAAATTTTCTGAAATTTCCGGTAACCGCCAGTTACCAGTGAGGGACAGTAAAATTTTAAAACCGGTAGTGTTTTCCCTGGCTCTCAGGAATGGACTGAGAGTTCAAGCTATGCAGCACACGGTAAGATTGGTGATGGAGCAAATGATGACAACTGCTCTGGAAGTGGTGATGAAGCACATCATAGAAAGCTGGTAGAGATCCATGAACTGAAGAGCCATCTGCCTTGAAGGTTACACTGTAGTGACTGTACTAAAGTATATTTTCGGGACTAAAAGTATATCTTCGAGAATAGAGACGAACAAATACATGACCATCGGCAGATGCTCACAAGGTCGCCAAGCAAGAATTGAGAGAATGCGGTGAGCGTGGATCGAACACGCGACCTTCAGATCTTCAGTCCCCGCAGGTCAGCAGGCCATAAGATTTACATGGAAGTTCATAATAAATAGTTAATCCCCTGCTTCGAAATAAACTTATTGCTCTCCCAGCCATGACTCTCATGTTGCGCGTTACCTGTACCCTGCTTGTGTAGGACGGCGACTCGACGGAACCAGGAAACGTGCCGAGGGCATATACATCCAGGGCCGGCTCCTTCTCTCTTTATATAGCAATAATCACTAAGATTGGTTACAGATTCACAGATCAATTACAACCGTGACTCACGGCATATACATCAACCGAATCGGTTAGAATCAGAAAAGGATATTAACCATAACTAGGAAACGTAAGATGCAATGTTACCATTCTAACATCCTCCCTCAATCTCAACCGGTGAAACAAGATTGAGATTGTGCTTGCAACTTTCAAATGATTTTGTAGGTAATGCTTTGGTAAATATATCAGCGACTTGGTCCTTAGAGGATATGAACTTGATTTGAAGAAGCTTCTGAGCCACTCGTTCTCAGACGAAATGAAAGTCAACTTCAATGTGCGAACTTCAATGTGCTTCGCACGTGCATGGAAGACCAGATTTGCCGATAAATATGTTGCCCCAAGGTTGTCGCACCAAAGAACAAGAGGTCGATCTTGAGAGATGCCAAGTTCTTGAAGAAGGGACTGTACCCACACAAGTTGGGCAGTAGCATTCGCTAATGACTTATATTTAGATTCCGTGCTGGACCTCGACACTATGGCTTGTTTGCGAGAGCTCCATGCAATAAGATTCGCTATATAGTTTTTTGATAATTTTATCCACTCTGAATATTGCTCACAAATTCATACAATTATGATATTAGTAGGAGTTGTTATATATAACAAATGTGCTCCAAAAATTATGAAATTTTATGTGTAACCTTCTGACACAATCAAACTAATTTTAAAATTTTAGGAATTTTATATGCTATGAATTTATGTTTAATAATAAAATTGGCGATATGTGATGCTTATTTAATTTCATGATTAAATCAATATGGCAAATTCATAGCATGTAAGATTCCAAAAAAAATTACAAAATTAGGTCAACTATGTCGAAAGGTTGCACATAAAATTTTATAATTTTTAGAACCCATTTGCTATATATAACAACTCCTACAAATATCATACTTATATGAATTTTTGAGCAACATTCAAAGCGGATAAAATTATCAAAAAAATTATACAATGAAGTATGTTGTGTCAGGAGGCTGTGTTATAATTTTTTGAGCTTATTTGCTATATTTAAAATTTTAAATAAATATCACTGTAAATTATTAATTTAAGCAGGTAATTAAGCCGGCTAATTACCTGCTGTTTTGTGGTTGGGTGGCAGGCCACCTCCCGCCTGGTGGCGGGCGGTAGGTGCCTGTCGCCCGGTGGCCAGGCTCCGAGATGTACGTGTCAGCTGCAGGGCGCTGCCACTAGTGATCATAGATGATAGAAGCGTTATTTTTGTTATTCTCATATGTATATGACTATTTTTATAAATACGGATACAAAATTCGTTGGAGACATCATGTACACGGCTGTACATATATGTCGCTTGTTGTAGGCTTGTAGCTGTGCTGCCTGTGTGTGTGGAGCCGGTGGTGGGCAACCGGATCATCGGGAGGATTGACGGCTCGCCTGACGCGACTCGTTTCAGCTGCGCCCAGCCTGGACCACCTGTGCTCTGCGACATGTCCTTGCAAAGCAAAACTGTTGTGTAGGGGGTACACGCCATTCTAGTCGGCAAACTGACACTGGTTTTTATTCCAGCAACCTACCAATGTACGAACCATATGGTAAATAATTGGGACCATGGCTTGAGTGTTGAATTGTACGCATTAGTTATGTCGACAAATTTGTTATGTGCTTGTGTTCCATATCCTCCATTCATGCCGTATGACCGTATGGGAAAGACGAGCTATTGTAGCCCAACATATATGATCCTAGATCTTACCGCTAGTAAAAAGTAGCCTCTCAAATAATTGTTTTATTTAAAATATACGTGGATTTCTTCTAGTGGAGAGTAGAAAACATGCATTATCCTAAACTTTCTACTCTTACAAAAAAAAAGACAGGGAAAAAACTATGAAATCTCCCAACACCAGATTTGTAGTTTTCAAACAATTATTTACATGGCAAAAAGAGCACTTCTATACCGTGCTTTGTAATATTCTAATCAACCAAGTTGCATGGTAGTACACATCAAATGTGTTGCATTGATAAAAAAAAATAAATTCTGATACTCTGTTGCCTGTATCTGTAGTCTGTACAGAGAAGTCAAGAAGATCGCGAAGCAATGGATCCTTGTTCTATATGTACAGGTACAGCCAATGCGCATGCAAATTCACATTTCACATGTTGCTGGCACGAGAGGAATAATCCGGCTAAGATCAACCACCAAGAGGGAGAAAAAAAAGGTAGTATTTGATGAATTGCACAGACTATTCAGATGTCCGTGCCTCATCGTTTTCATCAAGCAATGGCCTGAGATTTGATCTCTCGACGGCAGGAAGACTATGCTCGCTCTGTTCGTTGAAACGATCAACGCTCCGGACAAATATGCCTGCAAAGAAAGAATACATCTCAACTTCAGTTTAAGTATTACAAATCCACACCACAAAGCAGTACTAATTAGTTCTGGACGTCCAACGGGGGAATCGTTGTCAGCTGATACAGAATTCTTGCACTATTTATACGCTTCTGTTCATTTAGTCCTAGCAAACAAATTACGGACAAATTACTTATAGGTAACCCTCGGAAAAAGACTTCTAGATACCATCAGTCTTTCTCCACCCTCAAATTTCCCGACTACACCATTCCTTGCCCATAATGTGTGACTGAATTGCACTGGACTCGTAACTTTCTATCGGCTGTAACAAGGCTAAAAGATTTGCTACAGAAGGGGCTGTAAAATGCTTTAGAACCTTGAGGTAGCTAATTTTGGTAGGTTGTGTATTCAATCTACACATGTTTTAAGGCATAGTAGTGGCTCAGGCAAGCAATGGTTTAGTTTCAAAGTAAGCATGCATCTGACTTATTGGCAGGATCGACTCAAGTGGTTGAAAGTTCAAACAACATCATGCTCCTAGAGTGGCATGATTCATGTAGGCTTTTAATCAGTACGTGAAAGCAGAACACAGCGCCTAGCCTTTATGCGATCAACTATTATACCAAGAGAACGTACCAACAAACCAAAATACAACTGCAATAAAGAGGATGGATGTCAATGTAAGCGCTGTTGCTCTCCAGTTATTAATTTTGTCCTGCATCAAACAGTAAAACCATAATATAAGAAACTGTAATGCAGCAATACTCAAAAGTATCCAGGTGGTGTTGGATGCAATTCAAATTCTATAATGTATGCAATTGACAACAGATCATGTAACAGAATATTTGAACAAAGGACAATCCCATTTAAAATGAAAAAATGGATATATTCTTGGTTATGTAGTGGGCGAATGGGCAATTAAGTTGCTGAGCAAGTCATTTTTTTTAACTATGAAACAATGTGAACAAACACAAAGAACAAGTACCTGAAGAAGCCCAACAAGAGGTGAAGAAGGCACATCACCAAATATATGGATTGAAACAGTGGACATAGCCATTGACAATGGCCGCAAACTTGGTTTTACACAATGAAGGCATACATAGTTTACTGGTGCCTGCAAGTTAAAAAAATTAAGTATATATGTGCAGAGGCAACTAGGCACATGTGCGCATTTACCATATATTGAAATGTTTATCAGCATGAATACATAAAGAGTCTGTTTTTTTCAGTTTCTGAAACTGGCTTTTCGCTTTTACTATAGTACTTAACTTTCAAATGAAGTATTTTTTCAAGACAGAGTCTATAGGTTAATTGTAGTACACGTTAAAAGCACAACATCTGTACTATCCAAAATCGCAAGCGAGTATCTCTCTCTCCGTAATCTCTATCACAAACAGCTAAAATTCAAAAATTTTAGCCAAAAGTCATAAACCACAGCCATATCAAACAGGCCCAAATATGTGAAAAAGTTTGCATTAAAAAGCTGTTCTTGTTACATCCAACACCCACAGAAGCCAGTTTCAATACAAAGATCTTGGGAAGTGGTAACCAAGATGAACATGAAACACTAATTCTAGATAACATTCATTTGTGTTCCTAAATCAGCAATAATAATTGCAGAACTCAGCTAGGTAATAAAAGCCATGATTTAAAGTGATATAAAAATATAGAACTGAACAAAGTAATTTACCTGAGTTGCAAAAACCAAAAGCTCCCCAACCGAAAAGAAGGGTATGAATCCATAAAGGCTCTTGAAACAAAAGGCGCTGAAACAAAATATTGCCCCTAGAAAAGTTGCACCAGAAAGAAGCTGCACGAAAAAGAATTCTTTTGAACAAAAGCAAAACATAACTGCAGTTGTTACGATGGTAGTAAGCAGCATATGAATCAACTTCCTTCAGCTTCATTGCTCCAAACTTATATAAATCACATATACTATTCAGTAGATACTAATACACGTATGTTCAATATGCTGCTGGCTGGTTTGGAAACAGGAAAATTTAAAATGCATACTAAATGGTACTAGCATCGCTATGCCAAAGAACAAAAGAAGACAAAACAAGCAATCAAACTCATAGAACAGTCTGTAATGGAACGATCCCACACCAATCAAGCTATTTGACAAACCTCCCTATCAGTTGGACAAAAGCTGGTGCTCTTTCAACATACAATGTCAAAGGGCAGACAATCAAATGCACATATTACTTTGTATAGTTGCCTCTTACCTTGAAAGCATTTGAGATTGTAGACTCTATCTTGTCAAGGATGAAACCCCCTGCTAGAGTTCCAACTATTCCACACACTATTGTTATTCCGCCAAACATTAGGTCTGCACTGGCCTGGTACAACGAAGTTCAATGAGAAAAGTTACCTAGTGAAAGTGGAACAGAATAAAGTGTGATAGTATAAAATATTGTGGTAGGTCTATGCTATTGCTACACTACACTTGAACTTCGCACAGACACCAAACAGAATGGGCTTTTTTAAATATAAAATACAGAACAACAATGGTCACACATCTACAGAAAAGAGGTGATCAAACGAAAATTAATAGTCAAATAACTATATGCCACGATATATTGCCCTATGCATCAGTAAAAGACTACAAGGAAAATACCATATTGTAGATATCCTGACCAGCCTTAGGACCCCAGTAGGAATAGGCACCAATGACAAAGTTGTAGGCGATGTAACCTAGAATAGCACAGGCCAATGAAGTCCAATCCCAAACAGAATATATTTCATAAGAAAACTTGAAGATGAAATTTATTCCAGAAGTATCATTTCAAACATCAAATTTTGACGTGAAAGACATATTTTAGGTTTATTTCCAAAGAAATGTACCACCTGAGAACCTTCTTGCTCTTTATTTTGACAAATGAAGAGCCTACAGCCATCACATCCTTGCCTTAACTTGCTAGGAATTGTTTAGCAAAAAAAAATTTTGTCAAAAAAGTTGTTGGCTTGGTTGTTTGCTCTTAAACAAAATGGAGTCAAGCACCAGAGGAGTCCAGGCACTTGAATGCTTCTTGCAAGATAGTTATATTGCAAACTTAGGATATTAGATAATTAGTGTGAATTACAATAATTTTGGGTTGCGAACTGAGGGTGTGACTAATACGATAGGCTACTTACCCTATGGATTCAGAGTAACATTTTTATCCCGAATCTGATGATAAAAAAGAGTTGAACCGATTGAACTTAACTGAAGTGAAAAAATGGAGCAAATAAAAGTTGTTCGAGAGGTGATTCAATACTTTCTTTAACAGTGATTTGTACAATTTTTAAAACATGATAAATGGTGGATATAAATGGTGGATAGATGTTACTTACCTCTTCATTTACTTTGAGATTAGTGCTACTTTTGTTAGAGAGGAAAGTATAGAAGCACTGCTCAAGTTGTTCTAACTATATTTACATGTATTCTATAGGTGGAAAATCTTCTAGTCCAATATTCAGGGATGATGTACATAAACAACCAAGACAAAGTTAAGTTTCTACAGGACAATAGCAGGGTTAAATTCAGAGAATTTAAAGGCCTTATATTGAATTCAACGAAAAAAATCACACAACGTAAAGTTGATTTCAATTTCCCTAAAAGGCATCAAAACAGACCAACTCAATATACATAACTGAGTTTCAGAAATTGTAGAACATATGAAAGGAGATCTGACCTAAGACATTGATGACATAGACTTTCTCTTGTAGCAATTCTTTCATATCTTTCCCAAAGTGACCAATTTCAGTCATAACTTTCTTCCCAAAACTGGAGCTGCAGGATTAAAATGAGAAATGTTCAAAAGAATTTTAAAAAATGACAGTAAGCTTATCTATTTGCTACAGAAGGAACCCAGCAGATCAATACATCAATTAACTACAGAATTTAATTTTTACCCACGTGAACAACAGAGAAAAAATAATGTATAAAGTATAGAAATAGTGAAATACATTAAATAAAGGGAATGCATATCTGAAATAAGACAATGATCTAACAAGCAAAGAAAACAATATTTCAGGAAGGAGGTGCTTACAATGAAAACTTTTGTGGAAGCTTTTCTGCCAGATCCTCAATTCCAGGAGGCACACCCTGCTTTGTCACGCCATTATCTGGCATATATAGAAAGAAATATATGAACAATTAAATAAGGGTGTGTTTACCGTGCTTGAGCTTCCACAAAAGTTACACAACCCAGAAGCCAAGAGGAGGCAACTTCAACTCAGCATGATGCTGTATCTAAACATTTCGAGGAAAGTAGCCCTCGGCAAACAAGCTCTAAGCAAATGAATGAGGTCATTCAGGATACATAATTGTAACTCAGTTACTATTTCGTTCCCTAAAAAAAACTTAGTTGCTATTTTTCATTTCAAAGTTAAGGGAAAGTCAAACTAAGTCACATGCTGAGCTAAACATCAGTTTTTAACCTTATGTTAATTTTCCTATGAAAATGTTTAAGATCCTTGTAAATGTCAAGCTAGATTATCATGGTTCAACTCATTGCAGAAGTAGCTCCGTAATTCAATTTTTTTTAAGTTTAACAAACACACAGAGAAATACAAGCAGTCAAGAATGCAGAGGTGTTATAAATGATTTCAGCTCCCGTTAGTGAATCAACATACAGAAACAATCAATTCTTAAAATCGGAACAGAATGGAAAATGAGTAGTGCTTCTGTGCTCTCCCTAAACTAAATTGCACAAATTTTAAAGCACCAGGGCTAGTGTAGTGTGTGGTTGTAAACCAGGCTCTCATTTTTCTTAAAAATTGTACTTTTCATACTTGGGAGAGCATTGAAGCACACTGAAGACAGACATGGTGTAAATAATATTCCTTGGACAAAACTAATTTAAGGGAAAAGGGATTAGCACATCAAATAAAAACTGATAAAAAGGGCATACTTGTCTCATCTTGAAGCTCCGGATTAAGCATTGGGCCATACTCTTTTGTCATTGTGTTGTGAGTAAATCCTGGTAAACAAAGCCACCACCCAAAAAAAGAAGGAAAGAAAATCAGGATCGGGGTACCAAATTACTGTTGATACTATATAAATAGCAGTGTTTTCTACTCAGGTAACCAAAATCATACATAAAACAAAGTCACACCTTTGAGATCTAGTGGTTTTATTACAAAGCCCAGAATAACAAAAGGAAGCATCAAAATCGACTCTCCCCAGAAAGCAGCACGCCAGTGCAGACTATTCCCAACCTGATGAGATGCAACAATTTTGAACAAGAGAGAACATGTGACAAGGACATCAAGTTATACTGAAGATGCACTTGTTACTCAAACTGTATAACTTGACACAAAACTAAAAAGAAAAAACAGAGTAGTATAAGGCTTACCAGCCCGCCATAAACATAGCCCAATGCTATCCCAGTGGGTATACACATGTAGAACATAGCAAGCCATGCTGTTTTCTGGTAACATAATTAGTAGCAAGGTAAGTTGTTGACTAACATAAGACAAGAGAAATTATAAACAACAGTACTATTAAAAACAAAACCTCCCATGGAAACATAGTGCAGCATAGCTCGATAAATGTATTCAAAGAGATATTCAACACCTAATTCAACGTCTAGAAGCAACTAGTAAAGAATTCTTTAAAATAAACTAGTCAGATAAATACAGTGACTCATTTTGGCTCTTGATCGGATGATCTTTATATGCCGTATTGGTCTATAAAAAAAAGCATATTTTGAATGACCCCTTTTGAATTATGCATGCATTACATGGATTTGATAATCGATTCCTTCTATTTCACTAGATAATGACCCCGAGTAAAAGCATGTATATTCTTTACATAACAAATATATGGCGTAAGCTAACACAAAAGTGTATGCAGATTATTTCCCAGAAGAACACTTGACCACACTGTTTGTTCAGACATACACGCAACTCAGCGTAATGCAATCTGAAGGTATTATAAGAAAAAAAAAACAGAACCTGTGCTGCTGGTGCATTGTCATCGATGAATGGTGCTGCAAGACTTATAAATGAAGCCTCACCAACGCCAACTAGCCTAAGTAACAATATGTTGGAGGATTGATCATGTTATTAGAATAATGCCTTTTTTGTAACAAAAAACAGCACAGATCTAAAACATCAACAGATCACTAGAGATGACAAAACACTTACATGCGACATAGAGTAATTGACCAGAAATCAAACGAGCACCCACAACCAGCTGTTGCAATAGTCCAGACTAACAATCCGACACCAATAAGCCTGAAAGGATTGTGTCTGCAAGGAGAGACAATCTGTCACGTGCCAAAAAAAATAACACTCTGAAAGGCTGGACAGTATTGAAACCAGCATTTAGCCTCCATCACACCATAAAAAATTAGATTGTTAATCTGTGGTATGTATTGTTCTTTGAAGAGCATTTGTCCACCTGTTATATTTTTTCTACTGGACCGAGCAATATTAGAATAATAAAAAAATAAAAGAACCCACAGGAAACTAACGCTTTTGCCAATGATGCAAACATCGGTGAAGCCACTAACAGCCCAACCATAAATGCTGAGGACAATACGCCATCTTCAAAATTGTTTAGATTGAAGTCGCCCCTGTAGAGAACATGGAGTAAGGCCAATCAGGAGTAAACACAAGATATTATGACCAACTTATGGCTACTTAAGATGATAGATTAGTGGCTATTTATGATAAATTATTAAAATGACATTAAATAAGACAAGTAGCGCCAAAAGGCAGGAAAGCAAACACAAAAAGAGGAGGATCTTGCAAAAGAAATTGCACAGAAATATACTGTTCTATAACAGCTTACAAATTGGCAAAGAATAAGAGACTTTCCCCTCATCAGGTCTCTCATTTTATGAGATAAAATAGCCAAGACATGCAGCAAGTATATTAAGATTAAAATTATCACATTTTGTAGAAAAGTTTATGGTGGAACTTACTGAATTCCAGAACCTGAGGTGCATGTGCCACCAGAACAACTTTTGCGGCTACCATTGACACCATTACTTGCTATTGCTCCCCGGTCAACATAGTTTAGCATGTTGATTATGCAGAACACCACAAGTAATCTGAAGCCATAAAAAATAATTACTCAAGCGGGAAAAACATAGATGGACTCCTCAAATACAATGAGAAAACATAACTTGAAAACGAACACCAGAATATGCCACACTAACGCAAGCTGCATAAATTACAATTTCTGAACCCAAGAGCACACAACATGAAATTCTTGGCTAAATTCAGATAATGAGTAAAATTAAGAGGCATACTGAGCACACGATGTACTAAACTACTAATGCGATCAGCATAAAGAATAATATTTGAAATCAAGACCACACAACTTGGAATTATTGGCAGTGGCACAGTGCATCGCCATCCCTCCTAATCCATCCCCTCTAAATTCACATTGAAGAGGCTTAAAACTTGAGTTAAATCAGAGGAATAGTGAGGACATGATGTGCTAACAAGATCAGAATCTCAGTTTCACATCAGAAGATCATACAACAGAAGAACAACCAAATCACCAACTCTCCACCACCCATCTCACCAACATTAAGGTCCACATCACGCGCAGCACCAAACAAAATACAAAATACAGAGACAACAGAGGCGACAGATGATCAAACCTAAGAGAAGCTAGAGATATCTCGCATCCAATTTGAATGCACAGCAAACTAGTCCGACCTATCTTGCTAGAAAAAGGGTTTTGACAACTGGTATCAAATAACACACACAACACAAAAGATCTTCTATACCACCTCAAATTGCATCAAGCCAACAGCAAACATGTACATAACGCAGATCCATACCACAAAAGCAAACCAATGAGGAGAAACATAAAAGTTCTAAAACTCCAAGTCACGAATGGAACAACAAGAGACTGACGAGAAAATTTCGACTGAAGTAATGGAACCACATAACACATATGCCCAATGATTTGTTATTATCAAACAACTAAAGCTGGCATCGCCAAAAGCTCAAAGTACAAACACAATTCGAACCAATGCGTGCCAACAACTCGATAGTTCGCAATCATCACAAGCTAACGCCCAACGCGTCCAATTGGAGCTCGCGAGAAGTAAGATTCTTCAAACCAAACAACCAAATCGCCCCAATTTGAGATCAACACCGTCCCCGAGCTCCGCAAAAAAACCGTGCAACGAAACAGCTCAAACCTACCACACCTAGGATGCCAATCAGTCGCGATCTGCTCCGGGTTGGTAGTACCTCTTAGGAGTGAACCACGAAGGCTTCTCCGCGGCGCCGCTGCTGCTCGCATCCAGGCCCGTCTCGACGTCTCGCACCACGTTGACCGCCATGGCCTGCGCCACCGCCGCCGCCTCCTGCTTAGCCTCCACCGCTGCCCCCGAGGGCTCCCGCTTGGCCTCCGCCGCCTCGGCCGGAGTCGCGGCCGGAGGAGGGAGGGGATCGGAGGTAGAGTCGTCGACTGGGGATCCCACAACCACCACCACCACCGCCACGTCGGTTGCGGCTGGGGTCGAGTCGGATCCGCCCATAAAAATATGCGCGAATTTTGACTTCTTATCGGTTACAACATGAGAAAAATGCCTCGTTCTGGGATCCGAAATATTGGCTCATGGGGTTATTCGTGTCAGGAAACGGATGGTACGGGCCGGGGTGTTGGCTTTATTCGGTAGAGGCGACGAGGAGGCAGGCGACGACGCAACGCCGTTTTGGCTGGTAGGAGAAGGCGACGGCGAGGCGAGGGAGTTTACGGGAGCACGAATGCTTTGGCTGCTGGCTTCCCCCCTCTCTTGATCTTCTCGTGCTCTCGGCGCCGATCCGAGCATTGCACGGGGGAGGGGGGACAGGCGCTAGTGGAGGGGTGGGGACGTGGGGCGAAGCGGGCCGTGCCCGTGGCACAGGATCACATGGCTGAGGTTTTTTGGCTTATTGTTTTTAGTTTTTACTATATTAATTAACTTTTAAAAGGTATATTTTTTAAAATAAAATTTATAATAGTAAATATTATATTAACTTTAGTTATACTAATTAAAATCACATGTGATTGTCTCTCTCTTTGTACTCTTACTCGCAAACAATCAAAATTCAAAAATCATAAGTCAAAAATCATAAACCATTACCCAAAAAAACCAAATGATGGTCTCTCCAATTCCATGGTTTTGTGGAGTATATGGTTTGTGATTGTAGTGGCATTGACTACACCTTATTAGTCTAACAAATAATAATGCCTAAAAAAGTCAAAGCTAAAAACAAGTTGGAAAGGCTAAGGAGTTGTTCAATCCAGCTTATATTTAAGGCTTTTGGCTTTCAGCTATTAGCTTTTGACTGAAATTATATTATAGCGGCTATTAGTTTTTCTGAGCCATTCAATTAAAGAAAAATGAAGCAAAATGAGAGAAAAACAAAAAAACACCGTTATATATAATGTAAAGTAAAAAAGGGAAAATAAAATTAAGAAACTGATGTGTTTATTCTAGCTTCTGTCAAAACCGAAGCTAGAACGAACGAGCATAAAAAGAATGCACCAGCATTTATAAAGTCAATATTTATAATTGTTGCTGGTACTGCAGTTACCAATATTTATAATGGTCAGTAATATTGTTAGCTGGCAGCTTCAGTTTACAACAATCAATCCTTACACGAATATGTTCAAACCTCATAATGCGTTTACGGTGATCAATACGCCCTATATTAAGCCCGGGGGATTCTCGGCCTCCCCCTATGTCAGGTCACTTTTTTGCGAAACCCCTCATATTTTTTAGAATTACATATAGATCCTTATTTCTTACAAAAAGACCCCTGCCATTTCGTGAGGTCCTTCGCTTTTTGAAATTACGTATGGGTCCTTAATTTTTTCAAAGAGGCCCTCTTTCTACGAGATAATTTTTTAAAAATTACGCACGGGTCCTCCGTTTTCCCACAAAAGCCCTCCGCGTTTTTTGAAATACATATATGTCATTGATTTTTCTTAAAATACCCCTATGAATTGCTGACTCTTGCTTCAGTCCACATGGTAGTTAGTGTGACGTGACGCCATGCTTTCGCTCTAGTAGTTCGATTCATGTTCAATTTGAAGGAATCAGGTCCTACTGCAGTGTTGTGCTCTCGATTGGTTTGGTATCAAGGTTGTTACGTTACTTCATCAGCCTACAAATTTGATTCACATTTAATTTGATCCTCTCTAATTGTCTATTAAGTGCTAGCTTTAGGTCCTGTTTTTTTGGCTTTTCACCGGCTTTTAGGTTCACTCAGTAATCACTATTTATTATATTAATAAGTCATAACTAAAAGTCATAAGCTGCAGCATAAAAGAACATATCTTAAACTCGTATGATGCATTGATGGTCGGGCATGCTTGGCACAGCCTCCTCTCTCTCTCTTATACTATTATCTTCCCCTTTTTGGGTAATTTTGGTGTGTTATCTTGGACCAACGATAGGCGAAGATTAGCTATTGTTCCTAATGTTACATCCCCTGCACTCCAACGCATCACCATCTTCTATGCCTCCTCTGTTCATTCGTATTTGCACATGACGCCCACTCCATTGATTGGATATTTGCCTATGGGAATTGATATAATGCAGACATCCGATGCATCGGACGTCTCATCCGTTCAAGAGCCATTCTATAATACAACTAAAGCCCTATTTCTCTAGTGTAGTACCTCCTTAGCTTTACTTTTTCCTCCATCTTCTAATTGATCTACTCTGCTCCCTCATTCCCTCAAGCCTGCACAAGATCATAACTCTTCCTCCTCCTCCTCTTTATTTCTTCCTCTTGCCCAAGTATCTCCTGCTCCCATTCCATAATAGCGGCAGCACCGTTGACCCCTTTCTCGCCCACACCAACCTCTACTCGTCACCGCTACTACAAACCTCCTCCTCCAATGCCGCGCGTGGCTGAGGATGTGGTGACAATGGTGGCTGAGGACCCTTACACTCATGACCTCTCTATAATGCGATAGGCCGTCATTGCTTGATCTAGTGGGGGCGAAGGCAATTGTTGCCAGATCTGGTGGGGAGAAGGCTGGATCTACTAGGGAAGAAGCCAACATCACTACAAGAGTTTGCCTGATCTAGTTTGTCGGATGTGTTTGCTCAATTTGTTGTAGCATATTTTCTCATTTGTTGCAAAGAGTGTTTTGGTTTGTTGCAGTGTACGCCCTCAAAATATTGTGGTTAGATTTTTTATTAGTTGTTGTAGATGTTTTTGCAAATTGTTGCACATGTCTTTCTCAATTGTTGTAAAAAAGTATGTTATTTTATTGCAAATTGTCTTGTCCAAATTATTTTATTGCAAGTGTTCTTTTCTAATTGTTGCATGAACATTTTCAAGGTTTTGTAATAGTTGTAATACGATAGATCTGTTTTGCTTCCAACTTTTTTTGCTATTTCTTACAGGCATCTTCATATCGGGATATAAGCGTTTTCGTTTGGATGCTGGTAAACGCTCACATCCACCCTCCATCCATCATCAATCTAACACATCCCAATGATCCCACTACATACATTCTCCACCACTTATTCCTTATCCATTCAAGACCCATATGCCTTTCTATTTTACCTATTTCTCACCTACACATGGCTGACTGCATATTGTTCTTTTTTTCTCTCACCCATACTTGCTTCTCTGATTTCTCCACCTCTTTTCTATCTACTGCTATGACTCTGACATATCTCATCTATCTCCGTGCTGCCACAACTTGTGCTAGTGATCCACCATGTGCATCATAGGCGGTGGCGGTCCCAAGTACTACGATACAAAAGTAGAAAGTATGAGCCTCTCCACCGCTTTTTCCAAGCTTGCAGTGGATGCCGCCGCTTCCTCCTTTGAGTTTTGAGGTGGCAATAGCTACCTGCACTAGGCAATGATACCTAATGTCTACCCGAGTGTGTTGTCGTCACCATACAAGGCTAAGGTTGGTTAGTCTCATGTGTTTGTTGTAGCAATCAAGTTTTTCTTTTATTGCAGTGGGTGATTTCAAATATTGGTAGCATGTGTTCTCGATGTTGCAGCAACGAATTGAGTTATTGAAGATAATTAAATTAAGTTGTTGTAGATATTTTTCTTGAATGTTTCATATTTATGTACCTCATCTAAAAAGGTTGGTACAACCTGAGCGCCTTTTTTGTTGCGACAAGTGTTTTTTATGGTTTCAATTACATCGAATTGTTGCACCAAATGTACATGCGTTGGATAGTCCCAAATAGTGAAACGATTAGGCTCCCTACATGGCAAAGGACGGTACGTTTCCAGGGAGGAGTCCTCGTCGAAACATATAAGATGAAGCAGCTAGGTTCACTACAAAAAGCTTGCACCGTAGATCGCACCCAATTTTGTGCACGTGGGTTAGCTTGGATCTAATGACGAATGATTGCTTAGTATAACACAGGACCATTGTTTGGAGCGTAAGGCAGGCACATAGAGAAAAAGAATCGTATCACTTTAGGCTCTACTCATTTGGATTTGATCATCTGGTTTCTTGTTTATTTTTCACTATTTATAATTTTCATCTTTTTCTGACTTTTGGTATTTTTTGAGCTTTTTTACTGATTCTTTTTTTCGTGTTTGTTTGTATTATATGTGGTGGGTTAAACTATTTTATTTATTTTTAGATTTTTTAAAATTAAAAATGTTAAATAAGCCGCCGTCAACTGTAATATAATTTTAGTCAATTATAGTACAATATCAAATATAAACTACTAAATTTTAGTTCAGTCAATCGACCTTTTAATTGGGTTTGAGATGCAATAAAAGCGCGCCGGGTATACATACCGATGGTCGCAGAGGTGTCGCCACGACGACGGTGGTTCTTACGGTGGCAGCTAGCAGCAGCCGGCGTTCGTGTCCACATCGGTGATCACCACGTTCGAGCTCAACCGCGCCATCTGCGAACTTACGCTACCTGTGCTCGCACAGACGGGAGAGGTACAGTGGCTGGCGAACTGGGCCGCCTGGCACTGCTCGTGGGCTACGTACGGTGAGGAGTAAGTAGTAGTACTGACATGTGCGACCGAAGAGGGTGATGGCAGGCTGGCAGCCCATTCCAGTGAGCTCAGGTGTATTAATTTACAACGTGCACGAGAACAGTAGCCGTAGCTCGCCTAGTGATCATCGGTTTGACTGGACGGACCAGACAGCCCGCTGCTATCCAAACTACAAAACATTAATGAGAGAGAGAACTAGACGAAAAGAATTCATCCAGGATCAGCGTTCAACTTTCGAAACACTGTAATACTACAGAAAAATTTTCTGTTATTTTATTTTATTTTTGTTTTGTATTTCTTTACATCGTTCAGTCTAGATTAGTGTACTGTTTTTATTTTTATATTTTTTAAATTTAATTATACCCAATAAACTAACTCAGCTACAATAAAAAAGGTCAGCTACAATGAAATTTCAGCAAAAAGCTATCGTTATTCCGAACGTCCCCTTAGGCTTATGTTGCGGTCTACTCAGCATCTGTGTTGGCTTCTGCCTATGTGATGGTTTTTTTCGGTTTGTTTTTATTTTTGGTTTTTTTATGTTTTCTTTTTTTGTATTTTTAATATTATTCATGATAAGTTAACATATTTTTTTTGCTATTTTTAATTTTTTTAAATTAATTATGTCAAATAAGTCAATACAGCTATAGTAAAAAAATAGCCAATTATAATAAAAAAAATCATAAACTATCGTCATTTTAAACGCCACATACTTGATTTTCAGCTTTGAGTTGTTGCCGTCCCTTTTTCTCCGGCTTGAGCAGAAAGAGATACTTCCTCGCAAAAAAACCTATGGCCCCGCTCGTTTCAGCTTTTTTTCAGCTTCAACTTCTAGTTTCAGCTTTTTTCACTATTCAGTTATTTGTATTTTTCTGAATTTTTTTAGATTTTTTGAGCTTTTTTGCATTTTTCTTTTTTTTCCCGTGTTCCTTTGCATTGTCCGTAATGGGCTAGCATATTTTTTCTATTTTTACATTTTTTTAAAATTTAATTATACTTAAAAAATTAAATCAGTTACAGTAAAAAAAATAACTACAATAAAATTTCAATCAAAAATCAAAAACCATCGTTAAAACATCACCCCCATGTACTAAGCAGCATACGCTGGAGACTTCCGCGAGTTCGCCTGCATGGCTGCCTCTTCTGTCCACTCCCTGCTTTGCCTTACGTAGGGAGGTGTTGCCGCTCCGTACGTTTCTGCGTGCAGGGGAGAAGCAGAAAGAAGCACACGCGAGTTACCATCAATGATAGCCACTAGCATAGGCACGTCCATATATGCTAGAGAAAGAGCGCGAGACGTTGGCGCAACAAGCACGAAACTTGGCCGCTGCTCCGTGCCTCCGTCAATTGGATCTTGGGTCGTACGCGTTGCTGATCGCTATTCATTAGTATAGAGGAAAAGCATTTGAATCATCCACATATCATATCCATTTTCTTAATATATCTTTTATGTAGTGCTCAATTTAGTGTTAGTTTAGAATTTTTTTATTATAACTAATTTATTTTTTATTATAGTTGAATTAGCTTATTTGATATAATTAAATTTAAAAATTTTAAAAATAGAAAAAATATATTAACCTACCACGGACAATATAAAGGAATACGTAAAAAAACAAAAAACAAAAAACAAAAAAAACCTAAAAATCTAAAAAACCTAGAAAAGACGAAATTACTGAATAGTGAAAAAAAGAAAAAGCCAGAAGTAGAAGTTGTCTTTAAACTGTTTTGAGCAATGCATTATTTTCTTAGATATGATATACCTTTTCCATTAAAAAGTCGATTGCTTCATTCACCAAATCTCTTGATGTAGATAGACTAACAAGTTACAACTACTCATTCCTGTCCAAAAGCATGCTTTTTCTAATTAACTTTGCACTACCTTAAAAATGCAACTTTGCTCATTAATATATTTACCTCAGTACGTCAACAGAAATGCAAAATTATAGTGCATGTGAAAGTACTTTGTGCAATAAATTACGCCTACATAATTTTGTCATACGTTGTCAAAATTTGAGAACTTGACCGGCGCAGATACAAGTCACAGGTTTTTTTAGACAGAAGAAGGTAATATATGGACCGGTTTCTTGAAGAAATTTCAGCAGTGCAGAAAACAATCCATGCGATGCTCGGTTCTTTTGCTAAGAAAAGAGGTCACATTTTGCCAACTTATTCACAAGCTCACACGGGAGGAAATAGACAGCTGGAGCCTGAAGCCTTTCCAGAAGCAGAGGTAAAGCACACAGGGAGCTGGGGCTGGTCTTTACGGCCAAGGTTAGCACCTCAGGTCTCGGGGAATGTCCCACCACGTCGAAGTCAAACTAGGCTCGAACAATATCTCCCCAAGGTCTGCACGTCAAAGTAGCAAGCTCGTGAGGAAAACTTCCAATACGAGCTACGGTACAAGTCAGTGCCAAGACGTGCAGAGACGATCGATGCAGGATGCAGTAGCACTCCCTCCACGGCACACGACGATCTCCAGGGAAGTCTCTTCATTGAAACCAGCGAATGAATGTTCAGGTGGGGGAGGGTAGTCCTTCCTGAGGCAGAACTGGTTCACCGACAGCACAAAGCGTCCTCCTCCATGGGCAATGTGCCTCATGGAGGCCTGCCAAAGCTCCGAGTCATCCGCAGTGGGGGCGCAGTATATCTGAAGACCTGAGCCAACACTGTCGTTCTTACCTCCAAGAAACTGAAGTCAAATTAGTACCTCTGCTATACAGACCATTCCTGACAAGGGGCATCTTGTTCTCCCAGCAAACGAGGGCGCCCATCTTCCCAATTGGCGTATCGCACAACAGGAGTGCGGATCCGTCTCCGCACCCCCAAATCACGCGCTCCAGCACCGCAGTCGGCACGAGCTTGCGGTGCTTCCCCAGGTGCTCCCCGAGAGGGCTGAAGAAGAGCACGGAGTTGTACAGTGTGTAACCGTCCCTCTCAACCACCCCAATCACCAGATACACATACACCTCTGGGCACGTAGGCCAAGATTCTCAAGTTGCTATTATTGTGTTCTCGCAGAAAAATGTTGCTAGTATTTTTGTTCTTTTGTTGCGTACCGGGATATCAATGTCAGATGCATAGTACTTGCAGAATTTTGCCTTTCCCTTGGCCTGGGCAGGGCCCCCGATGGTCACTCCAAAGGTGGATCCACCAGGGAAGCCGCCGACGAAGACTTCCGGGAACACAACCAGCTGAGAACCCTGCTTGGCAGCCTCTGCTGTCGATCTCTTTGCTTTGTCTGACGAAAGCACAAGTTTAATAGCCAGGTTCACCTGAAAGCTCACATATGTGCCCGTTCATGGATCAAAAGAGTCACTATTAAGGGTGAAAATAGATTAGATAGTGTTCATATCACATTCATATTCGTATTATGAATTTGAATATTCTTAAATATAAATTAAATATTATAACAAATTCGAATCGAATATTTACTCAATTCGGTCGGATCCGGATATCTATGAAGACATTAATGACATTTTATCCTCGTACAATTATGCTTAATCATTCTAATTCATTTACTTTATATAAAGAAACACGAATTCACGTCCAATTAAAAAAAACTTATCCAACTAATTAGTCGTATTATAATAAAATATACATATTACTTCGTCGAATGCGAATACAGATACAGATAGTTCTGATAAAACAACATTTCGGATGGTAAAAGTCCATACCATATTCACATTTATATTTTCATGTGAATTCAAATTTGAATATGAATAGGATAGAAATTGTTAATCGAATGAAAAATATATATCGTATTTGCATCTTTTCAAATACGGTAACTAGATAATACGGATAATTCGTATTCACTTTTTACCCCTAGTCACTATTGTCCATATTTTGATCGCTTGAAGAGTTCGATTAGGAGTCAATACAAAGTGATAGATGTTATGATTAGCATCATCTTCGAGTCTGTAATGAATTCTATATAGGCCTATATTAGATGTGGTATTCTAAGGTGTTGGCGCCAACTGGAGTCAGACATGGCTACTTGAGGCGTTTTCTGACAACAACTCTTCACCATTATCTTTTGATACTCTCTAAGCGGGGTGCTGTTCCCATTTTTGAGAAGGTTACTATTGCAGTTTTAGGAACTCTTGTCTCTTGATCTATATATATACACACCATTGTAGTTGCACCGTTAAGATATGTTAAAGTTTTTGGTGTGTATAACTTCTCCTTATATAGTGATTTTGTTGATTGTGCGTCTATAGTTTTCACTCGAAAGAGTTTTCCATGTTAAATCTGTGTCTTGTGCTCTTGATTTTCTACATTGTTTCTGTTGTAGGGGTGGCTCCCACCTAAACACAGCTAGCCTGTTGGAAGGTTGTAAGTCATGTAAATGACATACTTGTCCTCGATGAGGGACTCCGTGTAAGGCTACGATGGTAAAGTCGCCCCTTGCGAGGGAGAATACTTATGTATCGTGGCTGGTCCTTGGGAAAGCCAAAAGGTTATTTGTTTACCTAACTATCCACCACCATACTCTCTCTCTGTTTGGTCTGTAGCCAGGAGCCTCTCATGGTGAAGGGCTTCACAGGCCGAAGCCATGCGTTTCATTCTTTGTATTGCTGATTTCATAACAAGTGATATCAGAATCATATTCTTTGTCCAAATCAATCTAGGGCACTCTCGATATGACAATGAAGTATGATATTCCGCTACTTGACCAAGACACAAGATTTTTTTTCTGTGGTAGATTAAGATATGAGCGATTCTAGCATTGCTAGATTTGGACGATGCGTTATTGGGAATCGACAAGATGCCCGCTGCATAGTCAGCCAAGGAGAAGCAAAGAAGAGATCATAAGGCTCTCTCTTAGATTCATCTTAATCTATCTAACGATATTCTCTAAGAGGTCACAAAGAATTCTGCCACTGTTGTGTTATGGTTAAAGCTAGAATAGATCTGAATGACCAAGAATTTAACTAGTAAGATGTTTATAAAGCAGAAATGTTTATGAAGCAGAAACTTTTCTCACTTTGAAGGATCTATGTTGAACTACTTAATCGTTTTTAAAGATATTATTGTCGATCTTAAAAAAATAGAGGTCAAATATAACGTTAAAGTCCGTGCGTTTTATAACATCCAACTCCTCTGGATCCTTGGCCTTTCGCCCGCTCCGGGAGAGGAAGGGATCGCGTGACGCCGTGAGGAAAATAACTTGCGATCCTCACGAGTCACGACACAGTGATGATTCTTGCGATGTGCACGGACGATAGGGATGTATGCTTTGGGCCGTGTACGGGTTTGTCGTGAGTCCCGTGCTCTGGGCCATGCTGGGACATGGATCGGGCAGCGCAGCCATACGGCTCCACCCCAGTTTTCCCCTTTCCGTGATCTCCGGTGGTCGGCATCCCACTGCCCAGTGCCCAGCACATCCACCAGTGCCTCTGTGCAATTTCGGCCTGGTTGGTTCATCCTCTCGCTTTCTTTTTTCGTACGTTACTACTCGAGCATCGTGCAGTGTGCTACACGTATGGATGAATCATATGAACGTGTGATGCGATGATCAGTTACTACCAGCGATCGGTCGAGCTAGTGGGGTATCAATACGAACCCCGTACAATTAAAAACCCATTGAATCATCGATTCATCGTGCATACGCATGCATGCATGGTTCGTCTTCTCGCCTTCCTGAAACGTACGTTTAATTCCAACTCATGCAAACCCTCTATATAAACACACCACTGGCTACTGCGTATGCAACGCAACACGTACACGGCCTAGGACTTGCACTGCATGTACTTTCCCTGATCCCTATACTTCGGCCAGATAACCACAAATGGTGCCTATCATGAAGGTCGTCGCCGTAGCCCTCCTCCTCGTCGTCGCCACCTCCGGCGAAGTCTCCGCCCTTGACACCACCTCGGCCGCTTCTGTTCCGCCACCCCTCGTCGCACGACTCCACTTCGCCCTCTCGCCCATCGACGGTACCGGTGTGAGACCGGCAGATGATGGCGCCGGCGGTCAGGGCGGCAGCGCCGGGTGGATGATGGAGTGCTGGACCGCGGTGATGGAGCTGCGGTCGTGCACGAACGAGATCGTGCTCTTCTTCCTCAACGGCGAGTCCTACCTAGGCCACGACTGCTGCCTCGCCATCCGCACCGTCACGCACCGCTGCTGGCCCGCCATGCTTGCCTCCGTCGGCTTCACCGCCGAGGAGGCAGACATCCTCCGCGGCTTCTGCGACGCCGAGGTCGGCGCCCACGCCCCGCCGGCCACCCCCGTTGTGCCGCCCACCGCGCCGGCGCCAGCGCCGGCCCGTGCATTCATATAGGAGATATATATAGGGAACTGCATGTGTTCATGCATGAGTATGGTAGACTTGACCGGGAGAACCTGGACACGTACGTCCGAATTTCTGATGCATGCATCCATGAACACACACTCGAGTGTATTGCTGTTAAACGCGCGCGCAACGTAATTAGATCTTGAAAATAAAGGGGCATGCACTATTTTGCTTGAATATGTTAAATTCAATTTGCAATCCAATTTGGATCCGTTGAAACATGCATATATACTGTCTGTCTGATCAGAAAAATGAACAACCCATTTATATATATGTTCAATTCTATACCAGGAGATTTCTTCATTAACACAGATGGGATTACGTTCCTGGTACTAGGCAGTCCATGCCAAGTAGAAACAACTGGCGGCCGAAATTTTTCTATTTTAACCCTTTTTTTGAAAAATATTCACATTTAGACCCCTGACAGTTTTAATTCCGTTTTTGGACCCAAAAGTCGGCGCCGTGGGACACGGCGCCGAGATAAAACGTCTCGGCGCCGTGGTCCACGGCGCCGAGCTCGCGTACCCGCTCCAGCGTGCCGGCATGCGTGGCGCCGTGGTGGCACCACCTCGGCGCCGTGTGTCGTGGCGCCGACCTCGGCGCCGTGTGTCGTGGCGCCGACCTCGGCGCCGAGTGTCGTGGCGCCGAGGTCGGCGCCGTGGGTCTTGGCGCCGAGTTGCTGAAACCTAAAAGGGCAAAAATCCCCCTTGGGATCTTTGGATGGTTCGGACGCACGTGAACTAATTTTTGTATACACATTCAAGATTTTGGTTTCTTGTTACAGGTCTCAATGATCTAATGCATTGAGATTTTAAACTTATAAAAACACATATTTGATTGACATCCTGGTGAAGACGTTTAGCTTCTGGCAAGATTCAAGGCCTTGCCGGAAAAGGTTTACTGATGTGAATCGATACTTCATTAGCGGCCATTCTGTTGAGCATCTTTGTTTTGCCATGGAACTCAGATCGTAATGTTGAAATTCCACCACTAGTCCTAACATGCATGCCTTAGGGAAAATAACTTGCTGGGTCTATTACATTTTGTCTACTGGGTGTAGCGTGGTTGTTTCCTCTTTTTGTCGCGCCCTGAAGATGGCTCCGCTACATCCTTCTTCCTGTCACTCTTGGTCTTGAGAGCTGCCTCACGAGCTTGAAGCTCTTCCTCCTGACGCTTGATGGCTGCTTCACGTAGACTTAACTGCTCCCGCCTCCTTTGCAACTCATCCTCCTTGCCCTTCAGACGGATTTGGTCCACCCTCACGCGGCGCTCTTGCTCAAGCCGCACCGCTGTTCCACCTCGCGAGCTCGAGTCATCTTGACAAAGTATTGTCCTTTGTTTTCCACCGCATTTGCCGGTTACTGGCCATGCCGGCGACACCGATCCACCCATTCGATGAGCGTGCAAGCCTCGTGTGGCGTGGTAGATGTCATGGATAAAGTTGAAAACGATAACCGAAACAAATGATTTAGTTGTCGCCGTTACCACGAAGTCGTCATCCAGGTCTGGACACTTGAAGAACCTACGGCCGTATTTGGCTCGTTGTACTCGATCCGTCCAGACGCACAACATCGTCCGAAAGCCGCAATGGCACGAAAACAATGGGATCGAGACAAAAGAATGGAATGACTGGAAAAGGCTACAGTGTTGCTCGACACTTACTGGGATGATCCAGAGGGGCCACCACGGCACATTCAACTCGGTGGTTGAGAAATCGAACCTCGTTAGGCGGATAGAGCATCAGGCACCTCAGGCACTTCTTCCACATCCACCACAAGGTCCGGCAACGGAGGGTCAAAGGGTGCCTGATCACCTAGTTCCGGTGAAGAACCATGAGGGGTGGGATCAATCGACACCTTCCGCACAACAAGGTCCAAACATTGGAACTCATTACTCATAACCAATTTGACATATTTGTCCCACTGATCCTCACAACCAATTAAGATCAACCGCCTTAGAATTGTGTCTTTCGAACCGAAGTGAAGTAACCCCTCAACTGCGATACTCTCCTCGTTTGCATGACAATGTAGCTCCTCCCGGGTCCTGGCAACCAACTCACTAAACGACGGCCTATCACTGAATATCAGAGGCACCCTTTGCATTTCAACAAATCGAACATTTCCATAATCATCACTTGTCACACTGCCTCCATGATATAGGGTCACTAGGTTGTCCATCTACTTCATACATAAAATATGTTGAAATAACATCAGTAACATGTTCAAATACCATCAGTAACAAAACCATACTATGAAACAGTTGTCCACCATTGAGAAGTTATGGTTGGCAATAGCAGGTTACCTAATTTATCCAAAATTAATGAAGTTAGCATAGTTTAATCAATTCATACTACTTTAATCAATTCATACCTAATTTAGTGATTCGTCATTTTTATTTGCGGATCAAACTCTATATGCTTAAACTCTTTATCTTTGCTCAATATCGGAACGGTAAGACAAATCACCTAATATTTTTCTCACGATCTCTCCATACTACTAGTCTTTACTACTTTCAGTCACAATTCCACCGCTACGAACACAAAAACACCAATCTCTCCATCCTGTAATTAATACGGCTATACCGATTATTCATCCCCTTACTAATCACATATGGTACTAATTGCTTACTCAAAGCAGTCACTAATCATCCCGGCAAGCATTAATCTAAATACTTGGCATTTTAATGGCTACATGAATCGATAAACTACCAAAGAGGAGGGGTTCCCTTAGCCCGATTGATTAGATTGGGGTTCTACCTTCTTTTCCTTGGCAAACAGTAGATCAAGATCCGGATCGATCCTCCCCTTTTCTTTCCTCCTTCTCTTTCTCTCCTCCTCCTACAATGCACGGGTGAAAAAAAACTACTAACTGGTTGCTATGATGTAGAAGATATAAAATACTAAACATGAATAGCAAGTATTCCCACAAACAGCAAGTCTTTCACAAGATACTAGTAACCATGCACAGCAAGTATGAATGGCAACCTACCATTGATCAAATGTAGTCATTGTTCCATCTAATAGTCATCGAGCATGTGGTACAAGAACTTCTACTAATTGACAAGTATCTAACATAACAAGAACATCCACATAACAAGAACTTCTACTACTAAGCATGAATAGCAAGTATTCCCACAAACATCGCAGAGACAATAGCAAGTATCAAATGTAGTCATTGTTCCATCTAGTCATCGAGCATGTGGTACAAGAACATCTACAATCGCACTATCGAGTTAACATGCAATGTCCTGTGCTCACGTGTATATCGCACGTGTGGTAGTCGTCGGCACGCCGGACGTGGGAGGAGGGGGAGGAGGCGGCGGGAGAGGCGGGGAGAGGAGGAGGCGGCGGGGGAGGACGGGAGGGGAGGGGTGGGGAGGCCGGGTGGGGAGGGAGGCCGGGTGGGGAGGGAGGGTGGGCGGAGGACGGGAGGGGAGGGGGGGGGAGGAGGGTGGGCGGCGGGTGGGAGGCCGGGTGGGGAGGAGGCCGGTGGGGAGGGAGGGTGGGCGGCGGGGGGGAGGCCGGCTGGGGGAGGGAGGGTGGGCGGCGGGGGGAGGCCGGGTGGGGGAGGGAGGGTGGGCGGCGGGGAGGCGGGTGGGGAGGAGGGTGGGCGGGGGGCGGCGGGGAGGCCGGGTGGGGGAGGGAGGCGGCGGGGGGAGGCCGGGAGGGGGAGGGAGGCGGCGGAGGGAGGCCGGGAGGGGGAGGGTTGGGCGGAGGGGGCGGCGGGGGGGACGCCGGGAGGGGGAGGGAGGCGGCTGGGGGGACGCCGGGAGGAGGAGGGAGGCGGCGGGGGGAGGCCGGGAGGGGGCGGCGGGGGGAGGTCAGGAGGAGAGGGGTGGGCAGAGGGGCGGCGGGAGATCGGGGGCCGGGGGATTTTTGTTATTTTTAGGTTTAGCTAGCTCGGCGCCAAGATCCACGGCGCCGAGGTCGGCGCCACGACACACGGCGCCGAGGTCGGCGCCACGACACACGGCGCCGATGTCGGCGCCACGACCAACAGCGCCGAGGTGGTACCACCTCGGCGCCACGCAGGACGGCACGCTGGAGCGGGTACGCGACCTCGGCGCCGTGTCCCACGGCGCCGAGACGTTTTATCTCGGCGCCGTGGGAGACGGCGCCGACCTTTGGGTCCAAAAATGGAATTAAAACTGCCAGGGGTCTAAATATGAATATTTTTCAAAAAAAGGGTTAAAATAGAAAAATTTCGGCTCTAGGGGCGGAGGATTGTTGATGGCCTGATAGTCTCCGCGAGCAATTAATTTTTTTCGAGTAATTATAGTATGTAGTGGCAATTAAGGCCATATCCAGACCTTAAGATGGCCAGTTGGCCACCCCTACACCTCCCGGCCCAAAGCCTGTTGCCTTCCTATTATTTCGTGGTGTCTTGATCATTCCTAGTGTCTTCAATTTTAATCGAGGCAATTGCTAATTGGGTCATAAATTCTTAAGAGCAAATTTTAGAAAGCCCTAGGTTTTATGATTCATATGGCAGAAAATCACAAGGTTTTTGACATGTAGCGAAAAACCTTAGGTATTATGGTCTTAGTTTTATAAAACCTCACCCCTAGCACCATTGTCTTCTTTTTCTTGAGCACCGGCTACCGCTCCACCATGTTGATCTTCATCTCTGGTGAGTTTTCGTGAACTTCAACCTCGTCACCTCGTATTCCCGAGCGTTGTCCATCACTACCCTAATTTAATTTTATTTTCTTATAGTCGTTTGCTGAAATCAAATCTATCTTTGTCACAGTATCATTGTCACTGAATTTGTCGAATCTTGTGAGCTCCCGCATCATCAACCCCACCACAGTCTTCCCTATGTCATGTTCCAGTGGCGACACCTGTGCACTCACGAACCCAAACGTGGCTGCGATGGCGTCCTGGCTAGGCGCGCACTCAGCTATGCATCCATGACGTGGTGGCCAGGGGTGTAGGAGCAGGAGCATGAGCATGGCCATGAGCAGCAGTGGTGTCATCGACAATTGCGACGGTGACTACGACGGCGAGGGGGGTGCCGCGGATGGTGATTAATAGGGATGTGGTTTTATAAAACTACAAGATTATAATACCTAGGTTTTTTTATCAGTACCTGAGGTTTTTTATCATATACCAAAAATCCTGTGGTTTTCACCACAAAACCTTGGGTTTCTGAAATTTGCCCTGGCCAGTTTGCACTTTGCACCATAGGCTTTTCATGCTTACCTAAGATCTATTGTGAAGCGTGAACTACGTGATCTTGCTAAGAGTTAGAAAACTAGCTAGGTAATTTTGTTTCAAAATTCCGTTGTTTAGACGCTCAAAATTCTTATTAGAAACACTTTGGTAGCATGGCTTTCGCTGTCATTGATCAATTACTGTTTAGCGTTTATAAATTGCTCAAATACGAGACATTATTCTTTTTCTTTCGAGAAACAATGGCGCATGTGTTCTGTAACTCAAATGTGGACAAGATCAATCTACAGTTCTTAATATGTATAAATTATACAATATCGTTGTATAATTTAGTACTTATGATTTGCATTGCCCTTTGGCCCCCTCGAGATTTTACTCAGGGGTGTTCGGAATAGCGATGATTTCTGGTTTCTGATTAAAATTTCACTATAACTGACTGATTTTTTTACTATAGCTGAGTTGACTTATTAAGTATAATTAAATTTTAAAAAATATAAAATTAAAAACGACATACTAACCTATCACAGACAATACAAAAAATACAGAAAAAAACAAAACACAAAAATTCCAAAAAACAAAAAAAAAACAAGAAAAAAAAATAAAACTGCTACAGAAAACCAAAAGCTAACGTTGGCGAAAAAAAAGCTCAGTGGAGCGCTGCCTCAAGCTCCGTCTGGGCAACATGTGCCCTTCACTCAGCAATGAACTTTTAACACTGTGTGTTTGTGGCTTAACCACGTTCTTTGCCCTCTTTTCACTTATGGTGATACTTCCAATTCAATGTGGACCCAGGATTAAGAAATAAAAGGGACTTAGAGTATGTTCTTTTCAGATTCTCAAAACGATTTTTAATTTTTGCTATAGTATCTAATTTTCAAACGGAATATTTTTTTAAGATGAAGTCTACGAATTAATTATAGTACACATTAAAAACTCAACATCTGTAACATCTAAAATTACAAGCGAGTATCTCTTTCTGTAATATCTGTCATAAATAACTAAAATTTAAAAATTTTAACTAAAAATTATAAGCTACAGTTAAAAAGAATATATCTTTATTTGCTCCTGCCAGCACCCCTCTGCCCCCGTTCCAACTTGATGCGTGTTTTGCATTATACAACTAGTTGCAGATTGAGAGTGTTTTGCATGCATAGTGATTTTGATGCGCATTATGTCCTGTCGATCCAGAATTAATCATGGGTGTACGGTGCGTCGTTTTGCAAAAATGTCAGACCGAGACACGCTAGCATGTGCTTTGAGATCGACCTAGGGCCTGATTGAACTAACTTTTAGTTTAACTTTTTTACTATAATTTTTAGTTAAAATTATATTACAACAGTTGATAGTTTTTTTTAGAAAAAACTATAATATCATCATAGACAATACGAAGAAATAATATAAAAAAGTAAAAAAAGATAAAATTAGAAACTGACGTATTTTAAATATCTTCTAACTTAAATAAATTAAAATTAAAAAATCAAAAACTAAAGACGATATGTTCTAAATATCGTCTAGCTTATAATGGATACAATCATACAAATAAGTAGTACTGCTCAAGGGTAGATCAGCAATAATGGAGTGGTTGCAATTTGCGGAGTCGCATTATTGCCTTAATGGAATATCTGGATCTAGCTTGCTTTGGATCGAAGGCAAGGTACATATGCATGGTCACAAAATTGATAGTGTTTTGGTTTACCTTTTGCTTTCGTCCTTTAAGAATTATTATTCTTTTTAATTGACCTTATCAGAGTAAAATATTGGACAAACACTCATTTCTAAAACTAATCCAGCCAAAAAAAAATAAAATAATTAATTATTATTTGAAAATTTGTACCACATAGACCATGTTGTAACAGTCCAAAATTTGTTGTTCCTATTGAATTATGTTTAAAATAATAAATTATGCATTTTTTATTTTTTTTGCTTTTTGGCTATTTATTTAAATTAGTTCTATATTAAAGGCAGCGGTTTTTGAATTTTAGTGAAAATTTTAAATCCGTAAAAATCCTGAAAATAATTTGTCAAATACTAAGTGGTGTCAGGAACCTCCTCAAAAAATTTCATAATGAGTTGGTTTACTATTTTTAAAAATTAAAACTTGATTTCTAGATTAATTGAATTTGAAAATGATTTAGAATTTCGTGAACCTTTTTAGGCCAAAACAGTAGCCCTTGCTCGATCCCACGCTGCTTCTGGCCCACGAATGGCCCGCACACCGTCTTCCGACCGATGCTGCCTCTTCCTTCTGTTTTCCGCTTTCTCTGCACAAAAGCATAATTGTGTCGAGTATGTCTTCTCTCTTTCCATCCCCCTCTCTCTCGCTGACCAGTGGGCCCAAGACCCACCTGTTAGAGGTTGGCTTCCACCTCACGCCCCCTCCTTCACCACCATGGCCGCACGCACTTGCTGATATGGAGATGCGCCGGCCCTCCTCCTTTCGTCAGGCTGCTGTGCAGTGGACCCTTAGGGCCCGTATTCTATCCACCGTTGTCCGCCTCGCTGCTCTTAGTTCATTTGCCTGCCCACTGATTCCAATCGGGCCACCCACATTTTTTAATGCCTAACGTAGCCATCGCCTCCGGCTCACCCTATCCCATCGCCGTAGCACCACCAAGCCATTTTGTCGTCTCCTCTTGTCCGTTCGGATGGAGAGAGTGCGTCCACCATGAGTTCTCAATGTGGCTATCCTTTTCTCGCCATTCTTCTTGTGATCTTCTCTATCACACTTAAGCCACATTCCTCATGTCATCTCTCTCAGCTCGCCATTTCCAGTTTACCTCCCAAGAACTAGAGCGCTTGCTCTTGTGGTTCACTGGGAACAACAGTGTCTTTGTCGGCACCAGCGAGCACACCACCACACCATTGATGCCTTGGTGAGCTCTCCTTGCTCAACACACACGTCATTCTCCTCCTTAAGCTTCGCCCTTACCTCTGCCAAGTTTCCCTTCACAGAAGAAGTTATGAGGAACATCATCATCTTCCTCTCTGTCCGACACTCCTGTTTGTGGCATCGGGATTCTGCCACTCCAGTGAGTTTGGCTTCATGTCGCTCGTGTCACATTGTGTTCTATAGCCAACTTATGCTTTCCCCTCAGTCAATTTCATCAATTTCTTAGTGAAACCCCAAGGTCGTGCATCTCCACTGTTTTCGGCCACTGTCGCTATTTCCGCCAATTCCCTCCACTCTAGTGAGTCCCTGTCTGATTCCTTCTATTTCCACCATCACCCGCATGCATGCAAGATGATGCAAACCTTCTTGTGGCCTTTCCCTATGCCCCGAGTTCGTTGTCTCCGAGCGCCACCGTCCGTCATAGTTGCTCACCACCATCAAGCCGCCTTGGTGCCACTATGACACTGCCAACATCACCTTTGTGCTCGTGGTGAGTCATTGATGGCTGTGTGCCCTTTATTTTGACTTGAGCGAGCCTTCTCTGCTGTTGTCACCATTGTAGCCATGGTGCCGCCATGAAAATTGTCGTCGACGCTATTCTGATGACCCTAGGTCCCCACGTCAACTGCCATAGCACTGCCCAACTCCCTCTAACTCGTGTTATGACATAGTTAGCATGCTCAGCTCTCCCACACCAACATCGCTACTTGACTGAGCTTCCCCGCTGCTTCGCGCCGCTGCCTGTTACTACCCATAGGCTCGCCTGGATCTCTCCGTTCCATTTTGCTGTTGCACCAGGTCTATTACTATGTTTCAGCTATGTTTCATGCTAATCAAAGAGGTCTAAGGTTAAAGCATATCTGTTCTTGGATCTTGTAGCTCAATCGAACCATATCAACTGACGGATTCGCAGTAGGGTCGACCAGCAGAGGCTCCTAATGTGCTTCGCGGCTGCTACTATAGGTACTCACTGTGCGGGACACCTATAGATTGGAAGGAGTTTGATGCGGCTCTCCATTAATTGAATTGGTTGTGACGGTATGGGGCAAAGGCCTCACGAACAGATAATTTAGTAGTGAAAACTCGATTTTTACAGATCAGATAAGACATCCTATTGAATTTGTTGTATTTGGCAGGGGCAAAAAGGGAATTTCCCAATTGCTAAAAGGAGGGCCCACTTGTAAGTGGGCAAGAGAGAGGATAAGGAGAGCGAGGAGCTTTGCTCCTCCCATTTCTTCCCGAGAGCAGCGGCGGCGCAAGCGATTTGGAGAGGGCGACGGCGCAGGCGTCCCAGGCGGCGGCGCGGCCAGGAGTAGGCGGGCCCGGAAGCCCAAATCGTCCGGCTGCCTGTCCCCCCTGCGGACCGCCTCCTTCCATGCGCTCCTCTCCGTGCAGCTTGCTCCACCCGAGCGATGCGCTCTCCGCCCGACTTGGTCCCGATCCGATGCATGCGGGCTCGGTGAGCGCAGATCTGGGCCGTGAGGGTTCGGCAGGGAGGGAGGAGCGACGTGAGGCCGGAGGACCCGGTCTCGGCCGTTGGCAACGCCCACGTCGAGTGCTCCTCTCTTGGCTATAAATAGAACCGGACTGCTTTCGGTGAGAAGTATCCGAAGGGAAGTGTGCTCCTCCTCTCCTCTCTTGTGTTCCTCTTTTGCCTATGGTGACTTCGGTTGTAGTGTGTGACTTCGGTTCCCGACGTCGAACTGCGATCCCCTGGTGCTCATCGGCGAGGCGCTTGGACGGCTCCTCCCCTGTGCTTGTGCGGCATACTCCCTGTACCTCGACTTTGCTGATTCGTGAAGGCAAAGGTGGGCTTTGTATCTCCGTGCCTACTGCTCTCTCTCACGGTAGTGTTGAGGGGCAATAGGTTTTCTGGGACAGTGCTCACGAGCACGCCTAGCCCTGTGACCTTCTGGTGATTTCGAATATCACCTGTTTGTGAGTTTTCGGTTCAACTCTTGCAATTTACAGTTTGTGATATATATGAGAAATTGCGAAGAATAGTGGGCTTAATGTTGTTCTGTGATGTTATATGTCATATACTGAGATTGGGTGTTTGATCTTTTGAGCTCTAGTCTGGTTTACCTCTGTTATTGAAATTAACTTGTGTACTGGAAGGTAATCTTTAAGTAGAGATATATTGTTCATATGGTGTTCGGTTCAAGGCTGTAATTAGATTATAGCAAAATCTCATTATAAGACTGCTGAAAGCTTGGTAATTTGGATATTAATTCACTTGTGAGAAATCAAGTTTAAATGAGATTAGATTTGCTTTAACTGGGTCATTCACTTGACTATATTGCTGCTGTCCGAATGCTTATATGATAAATATATTCTGAACTTTGAATGAGTTGAATTAGTTTTAGAGCTCAAAGATTGAACTCTTGTGTGGGATAACCAATCAGTGAAGAGTATATGACATTAAGTAGCGGGACGGTCAAGTTTTAGACTTATGTAACCCTACAAACTGAGAACACTAAAATCAATTAAAACTTGAGCTTGTTGCTAGTCTTAATTGATACTTGCTTTATACATTGTCATACATATTCATGATTAGAAGTTCATTGTCTCCTATGATGAATATGTGTTATGCCATGGATAATATATTCAATTCATATGGTTCATATTTGCTAAATCATTTATTTATGAATTGATGTTATTCTTGTGTGTTTATAATTATATTGGAATTATATTTATACTATTGCTTATACCGTAAATATTACAACAGAATTTGAGTTCAAATCATTTGGACGAGATCGAATGAATTGCCAGGAGGAGGACGAGCTTAGGTGGGGGAAAAGAAGTGATTTTGCTGTGGGGAGGAGACACGCTGTCTGATGAATCTGGGAATAAACTTCAGTTCTCGCGGCGAGACCAAAGGACTCGCGTACGGGGAAGGGAATTGTGTGGTGGAGACGACGTGTGGTGTTGTAGACGTTTGTTGCCTTGCGGGGGGAAGAAGGGAAGATTGGATGGCTGAATCACATCGCGCTAGATCCGACGGATACCCACGGCGTACGATGCTAGCTCCCGGAGAACACGCCCGATCTTGTTTTGAGCCTTTCCTCCAGTGGAATGACCTCCCGTCGGTGGCCTGGCCACACGTACGTGTTTCGAGTTTGACATCTTGCTCGTCTGGAAGCCTCGCACACACTCGTTCCATCCCAATCCTCTCCTTGCTCCCGGCGCAGCGCCTCGTTCCCGAGTTTCTCGTGATCTCGGTGCTCGCGCGCGGCAATCCCACCGCCCAGTACGTCCACCATGCCGCCTGCCGCCTCCTACTCCACGTACAACAGGTACGAGACGCGCCGCCGCGACCCCAACCCCCGCGCAGCGGCGCTCCTCGTCATCGACGTGCAGGGCCACTTCACGTCGCTCGTCGCGCCGGCCATGCCGGCCATCGCGGCGACCGTCGCGCTCTGCCGCGTCGCCGGCGCGCGGGTCGTCTACACCCGCCACGTCGACCCCGTTCCCCGCAGCCGCCCGCTCGCCGAGTGGTGGCCCGGAGACCACATCACCGCCGGCACGCCGGCCGCCGAGCTGCTCCCCGGGGCCGGCCGCGTCGCGGGGGACCTCGTCGTGGAGAAGAACACGTACAGCGCCTTCGCCGGCACGGGGCTCGAGGAGGCGCTGCGGGGGATGGGCGTCGAGGAGGTGATCGTGACGGGCGTGATGACCAACCTGTGCTGCGAGACCACCGCGCGGGACGCGTTCGTGAGGGGGTTCCGGGTGTTCTTCTCGGCCGACGCCACGGCCACGGCGAGCCGGGACCTGCACGAGGCGACGCTTATGAACATGGCGTACGGTTTCGCGTACATCGTCGATTGCAAGCGGCTCGAGGCGGCGTTTGGGAAGGCCAAGTGATGAAGTGCGAACAGAGCGTTGGTTTTCCAGCTATGCTCCATGCAAGTTACTCAGCTGAGCTCTCTCTGCACCTTTGCCTACGTTCTGAACTGTACTTGTTTCATATGCAGTGGTTCTTAAAAACTAGCAATGCCGATGCAGCTGTGCTTCATGCACGTTAGTGATCAAAGATTGTATTGCTTGTACGTTTGCGTCCGTGAACATAAGGCTTCGAAGTTGGGCCGGTTTGGATAAATTGTAGTATGTAAGTTTCCAAGAGAATAAAGTAGTGACTGTGGCCTTAGCCATTAAACGATTTTAGGATCACCGTTGCGCTGGACGGGGAGAAGCAAGTCCATAGGTTCTAGATCTAATGACTAAAAAATTTGACTACTTTTGCGAGAGAGAACCAATCACATGTTGTATATGACAGACGAAAATACTATCTGGCCAGAAAGGCACCAACCAAACAGTGGTCAAAACCTTGAGTTGCGAGAAATTGAGTTAAGAGCCAGGGATTGCAAGCAGTTAGCTACCTCATACAAAATTGACACGATTTTGCTATTTGTAAGTTACCTGATTTTTAAAGTCTTTTTCTGACAATTGGATCTTTTATAGGGATTGATGTGCTGTACGATTAAACATTGATCCGATAGATAAAAGGTGCAATTTACACCAAATTGAAATTATCTGCACTTTAATTTGGATGGAATCCCAGGATTTAGCTTCATCTCCAAGACTGAATCTTTATGCAGACACAAATAATTGCCCATGCGGCTCGCCGGCAAGTCCCGAGTTGTATCATCCATTCATGGCACCCAAGGCTCCGGAGATACGGCTTGTCGACCCGTCGCCCGCTTGTCCAACTTGCTGCGCCCCTCACCGTCGATCTACCTCCCGGCAGTAGTTGGCACACGAAGTAGCGCCGCGAGCCTCGCTGGCCTCACCCTCGCCTCGACAACGCCATTGGTTCTCGTCTCGCCGACGACGACCATAAGCCTTCCCCCATCTTCCTCAACGTCGCCGCCATTGCTTGTGTCGTCTTATCGTGTCAGCCGTGTGTATGAGGGGTGGTGATTGCAGCATCGCTGCTGACATTGCCAAGGCCCAAGCATGTACGTACACGGCCCCTCATACGTACTCTCTCTGAACCCATCGAGACAACACGCTGACACCCTGATTCTTCTCTTGCCGTGGTGATACGTAGGAGGCATGGCGCAGGATGAGGCGTGTGCCGGCGGGATACGACCCGTGCACGGAGGAGTACGTGAAGAAGTATTTGAACCGCGAGGACGCGCAGCGCGCGAACCGGACAGGCCTGCCCTACCGGCACTCACCTTGCAGGTCTGCACGCTCTGCTCTCCTGATTCCGCAATCAATTCTGCATAGTCTACGGTCCTTCTAGCCGGGTGCACTGCTTGCTCCTATTGATGACCTATCGTCACGCAGTTACTCGGTTGGTCCATGCTGCCATGAATATACATGTTTGCGCCGGCAGATGGCAGCCCGTCCCCGGATCTGATGTTGCAACTTGCCTGTGCATCGACTCCTCTGCGTTTGTATATGCTGTGACCATGCGTTTTAGTAATCTACTGCAAAGTTACATTGTTAGTTTCAGCATCATACAGTACGTCTAGGGAGAGAGATTCAAGGGGAACAACCGTGTATCATAAATTCTGGTGATCTTAGGGGGTGATCGTTTCGGCTTTTTTCGGCTTCAGCTTTTTTTTCACTATTCACTACACTATCCACTAACTCAGCTACAGTGCTTTTTCAGCCAGCTACAGTGTTTTCTCAGCCAAAAGCCAAAAGCCATCGCTATTCCGATCACCCCCTTATTCTTGCCGAACCACGTTGTGAAACCATCCTTGCAATGAATGACACAGCGGCGACACGGACGGGAGGATGCCGGCGACGTCGACGCGGTACAGCATCAACACGGTGAGGCTGCGGCCGCGGGAGAGGAGGAGGAGGGCCGCCGCGACGGCGGAGGCGGAGTGGGGCGGGTGGCGCGCGTGGTACTACAGGCAGCAGGTGGGCGGTGGAGTACGAGGAGGGGCTGACGCTGGCGACCGGTCGCTCGCCGTGCCCTACCACTTCCTCCGGGGCCAGCCCCTGTCGGCCTCGCGCTCCGGCTAGCCATACGCTATGGCTGCACGCATCTGCTGCCACTAGTGTAGTAGTGTGTGTGCTGATTATTTTGCTTAGCGCTAAACTGGAAAGCTTCATTGGGTAGCATTGTTGTATGGATTGTAACAATATGGGATCTAATGGGAAGATAAGGTGTAACGTTCCATGGAGTACGTTAATGTTGGTCCCTCGCGGTACAACAAGCCTAAAATTTTTACTTTTTAATCCAAAATTTAAAAATAATTTACATACGGATCCCTAAAGAAAAGATTTATAAAAATAGACCCTTAGCATGGTACCAAACGACATGACGTCCAGGGTATATAGCACGATACCATGTGTTTTGGTGTCATGCGTGGACATGTAGGATCCATAGTGGCATAGCACTGCATCAAAGCATATGGCGCTGTGCTATTTACCCTTGGCGCTAAAGGCCGTGGCACCGTGCTCTGGGACTTAAGCCCAAGCACGGCCCCTGGCCCCCCACCCCCCCACTTTACTCTCTGTTCGTTACAGCTGCCCGCCGCCACCCCTCTCTTCCCCCTCCAAATCCACTCTAATCCATTGCTTTTCTCGCGATTTTGCTTTCAAACCGAGCAAGCAAGGTGAACTCTCTCTCCTCCCTTGATTTTTTTTCAATAGATATGGTTTATTTGAGATACATTTCGTGGGGCAAGATTTGAAACGCTAGATGAAATTAGTTGGATTTGGCTCGGTTTTAGGTTGGATTTGCAATAGATACGCGTAATGTGAGAGTAGTCATGGGTGTAGATTCGTTTTTAGAGTTTGATTTGGGTGTATTGAAGAATCCATGTGTTAGGTTTAGAAATTTGCGATTAGTGATATTAGTAATTTAGTTTATCCGATTTAGTAATTTAGTAATTTGCGATGAATCCATGGGTGTACATCAGTTTTCGTTAAAAGTTATAGTATTTTGTTGTTGTGGCCAATTCGACTGAGATATGTTTGCTTGTTGTATTACAGATGGATAAGCTTGTGATCTTACACCAGGTGGAACTGTGAAGAGAAATAATAATGGGGGTGTTGATTTGGAGGGTATGGAAGAGACCACGTTGCTATTTAGTTCACATCCGTCGTATAGTGATATCATTTGTCACTTGAAAGAGAGACTGTGATGGACATATGAGCATGGTGATGTTGTTATGCAATGATTGATTGATATTGGGTCATCAAAGGGCCACGTATAAAGAAGTTGGTTTCGATTGGCAGCAACGGTGAATGGGATAGCTATGTGGCCATCGCTACGGACTCAGAGGTCAGAGCACTTGACTTATTTGTGCGGATGGTGGTGAGACATACAACACCTCCTAGGGCTGCATTCGATCTCAATGACTCACCGTTGGTTGGGTCACCGGCTCATGAAGAGGTCGAGGTGCAAGTTGAACCCTCGGCTCAAGTATATGAGGTTCCATTGATTCAGGTAGAAGCTGACTCTGAGGATGTCGATGACCGGTCTGTTGGTGGATTCGACGGGGAGATAGTGTTCGAGGAACCCATGGTTTGTGTAGCATCTAACAGGGTGGATGTATAGCTTACGGGAGACGAGGCTGCTTATGAGGATGCGAGGGCTGTGGACTCAGATGATGACAGACCGGTCTCAGGTTTCACGTCTAGCGAAATTGAACTGTTGAGAAGAATGTTTCCTGGCCGTGATCCGCTAGTGTCCGATTACAATGACCTAAGCAACGCACATAGAGCTGTCGCGGATAAAGGGCAAACGTAGAAGGACGTACCTAGGCCTGGGGCTAGTATCATAATCCACAAGGGTCATATCTTTGAGGATATGTCGGCATTGAAGATGTGGTTGAAAGAGTACTCGATCGTGCACAACCGTCCATACCGGGTTAAGAACTCATACGCGAAACGTCGGTACACCATCAAATGTGAGAGCACAGGGTGTGCATAGAAAATCTGTGCCAGGAAGGTGAAGGGTACGGAGAAGATCAAGATTACAGCCGTGGATGGACCGCACAGCTATGGGTCTTCTGAGCCCGGCCAGAAACATCGTTAGTTGACTTCTCGGTTCATTGCAACCCACCTGTACCCCATGATAAAGCACACGCCGACGATGCGCGTGGCAGCAGTGATAGATGTCGTTAAGTTAAAGTGGCACTACACAATCAAGTATGAGAAAGCATGGAGGGCGCAACAATGTGCTTTGAAGTTGATTATGGTGATTGGGATGAGGCGTGTGAGCGTTTGCCGGCTATGTTCAACGCAATGAAAGCGGTGAATGCAGGAATGCAGTATGAGTACGTGCCTAAGCCTGATGTATGGGTTAATGGGAGGCAGGTTTTCTTTCCAGCAATCTGGTGCTTTGGTCAGTGTGTCGAGGTTTTCAAATATTGTAGGCCTGTTTTGTCAATTGATGGGACGTTTCTGTTGGGTAAGTATGAGGGGACGTTGTTGATTTCTATTGGCTGTGATGTGGACAACTCGCTTGTGCCGTTGGCTTTTGCTTTGGTGAAGAAGGAGGACAAATTCAGCTGGACTTGGTTTCTACGGCTTGTACAGATCCATGTGGTTGGCCCGAGGAGAGAGGTATGTGTGTTGTCTGACAGGCACGCTGGGATCTTGAGCGCCGTTAAGGAAGTGATACTAGGACATTTACCTGTGCATCATCATTGGTGCACAAGGCACTTTGCAGAGAATTTGTTCAAAAAAGATGGGGTGAAGAACAACTTTGCACTTTTTGAGAAGGTATGTCGCCAGAGGGAGGTAAAGCTGTTCGAGGAGAAGTTGGAGGAGTTGAAAACGAAAACTAATGCCGAGGGCTGTGATTGGATAAGGGGTTTAATGAGAGATGTGCGGAAATGGTCAAAAGCTCATAACCCATGCGGAAGGAGGTATGGGTTCATGACTAGCAACATGGCAGAATGCTTCAACGGGCTGCTTAAGGGATCACGTGGATTGCCAGTTACCGCAATTGCGGCCTTCACTTTCTACAAGTGTGTTGCATGGTTTGTCAACCGGCACCGAGAAACCTCAGACATGTTAAACGCACATGCACGTTGGCCACCTCGTTTCAGTCAGGTTAGCGGCGTTAGGTCTAGAGAATATAATTTTTAAATATTTTGAATCATTAGCGTATTTTGTTATTCTTATCATTAACGTATTTTTGAATACACAGGATGTCGAGGTACCAGCACCGCGGCAGGCTCACGGAGGACGCACAGGAGATTCCCATACTACGTTCTCGAACCCATGATGGTTCCACTTGATGACATGTATGTGTGTATGTGAATATATGAATGTATGTGTATGTGTGTATATGAATATTCGTATGTGGTGTGTATTGCATGTGTTTTGTACATGTAGAAAAAACAACACTTCGCTTTTATTTCTGCAGGTTCAGGTAGCACGACGCCAAAGAGCCGGGCGCCGAGGTATTGCATGTGTTTTGTACATGCAGAAAAAACAACACTTCGCTTTTGTACATGCGGCGCCAGGGTCTTTGGCGCCGTCGTAGCTGAGCTTGTATAAAAGTGCAAGTTCGGCAAGTTGTTTCGTTCCGTTCGCGCAAATAATACTGATTGATATTCCACGAATTGAATAAGAACGATACATAGCATTACGACACAATACAAACATACATACATACATAGAGTCCACATACATAGTCAATAAATTATCAAAAAAATACATACATCCACATCAAACATACATAGCAACAACCTACTGAGTGCATCGAGGCCACTTCCCCTTCCTCTGAGCATCAAGGTGCTCCTCAAGGGCTACCTTGGCACGTCACGCTTTCTCTAGCTTCTTCTCCCTTTCACTCTTGCGCCTTGCCACGGGCCTCCTACGCTCCTCCTTGCGGAGCTCCCTCGCGGCCTCCTCCTACTTCTTCTCCCTTTCCCACATCTCCTTTCTTTCTTCATCCCACTTCTTAGCGGCGTTAAGGTAGTTCTTGTCATCCTCAGCGATCTCAGTGTTGATCCACTGCTTAAAATCACAAAACGGTAGAGGCTCCTGCAAATGTACGCATTCGTTAAACCAACAGAATTAATACCAAGTCGATGAATTGACAATACAACATACCATCTTGCCGAGGACGGCGGCGGCACGTGGCGGATCGAACGCCCAGTTGCCACACATCCAGTACCTCCGATTCGTCCGACCTCTCGACCTTGCAAGGATCGCTGCAAAAACACATCGGCACGGCAACACCGGATGGAGGTGGCAAACGGGTGAAACCCATGACAACCTAAAATGCAAATTGAATAAGAACTATAATTCTTCAATAGCTCTAACCCTAGGTTAGCCATATACAATTCTTCCACCCTGAAATCTTCCACTAATCGCAAATTTCTAAATCAATTTCACTTAAATCAAACCCTAAAAACAAATCTACACCCATAACTACTCTTACATTACGCATATTCAACGCAAATCCAACCTAAAACCGAGCCAAATCTGACTAATTTTGTCTAGAGTTTCAAATCTTACCCTACAAAATGTACCTCAAATAAACTAAATATTGCAAAAAATCTATTGCCAAATCGCAAGAAAAAGCAACGAAATCGAGTGGATTTGGAGGGGGAGAGCGGCGGCAGTGGCGTTGGGTGTGTTCAGGTTCAGTTTGGGGACTGAGGGGTGAGAGGCCGGGGGGCCGTGCTCGGGCTTAAGTCCCAAAGCACGGCGCCACAGCCCTTAGCGTCGTTGGTACATAGCACGGCGTCATGTGCTTTGGCGCTGTACTATGCCACCGTGGATCCTACGTGTCCACGCATGGCGTCAAAGCACATAGCGCAGTGTTATGTACCCTGAATGTCATGTCGTTTAGCGCCGTGCGAAGAGTCCATTTTTGTAAATCTTTTTTTCAGGGGTCCATACGTAAATTTTTTTTAAAATTTTGGACTAAAAAGCAAAAATTTTATACAACAAGCACCATGTAGCTCTTCACTAACCGACAAGATGCATAAACGAAAATTTGTCGCCAAAAGAAACGGGGGGAAAATGCAACGCGTGGGTGTGTCTAGCTATGGTTTACACCAGCAGCAGCCGCACCCTGATGGGTATTTACCCAAAACTGATGCATGAACCGGTCAAAGGAGAGACCGAAGTCAGCTCCACCCTGCGCACCCGTTTTCGGTACCGAACAGGTTTGCCATACAAAATTCACATATTGGATGTTTTCTTTTTCACTTATAATTTATACTACAATAACTAATTTTTAAATGTATATTTTTAAAACGATATCAACAGAAAAATTATAGTAAAAAATATACTGAGTTTAGTTGTACCAGTCAAAATCACATGCAACTATTTTCCTCTATATACTGCATCTCACAAACAGCCATAATTCAAAAATTAAAACCATGAGACACATTGCAAAAACACACACACTTTGATTTTGAGAAATGCTGAGTGGATAATACGAGTTTTGCTTCAGATTCGTTCCTAGGATCAAGTAGTATCAGCATCCTTTTCTTGATAATTGGTAATTGGTATACTCTTCAGCCATTTCTCTAAGTAACTTCGATTGCATGCTTTGGGTAAACGTGCAGGACCACAGTAAATAAGGCTGCCAAGGTTAAAGCTAATGTCGCTGGATCTATTGTCCATGTTTTCTTCAACATGAAACACATGGCAACAGGCCTATAAACATTGCTTCATTTTAATATAAAAACCTGTTAGCAACCTTATCAACAGATCAAGCGATGCAAGATGCTGGCTTATCCCGCTGAACAGAGTTCCGATGATATCGTTAACCTATTTGGCTTCGAGACATGTATAGAGGATTTCCTAGTGAACAGCAGAGGTTCTAAATTGAGTTTTTCTTCACAAAAACTAGTGAGAGCAATCACAGTAAGTACCACACCCTCAACGAGTGAAACTACCCGTAGAAACAACACACCTAAGGCCTAGAGTCAGCAGAGAAAATATATACTGTTTGACGGCAGATAAAACATTTTTGCATGGTGATAAACGAAATTGTTTAAACCACAGAATACACTTGTCCAATATATTATTAACATCAACAGGGAACAGATTGTGCAACACTGCTGATACGAAATAATACAATGTACTCAAGTCCTTGGCTGTGACCCAAATCACACATCAAACAAACAACCAGATTCCAAAAATCAGCCATGGGAGGCTAAAGGATAAGAGAGATCAATTAAATAGAACGCTCCCAATTGTTATAAGACCAAATGAAGCAGCAATCAGTAATCTACCTCCGGGGGCACCAACGAGAACAGATTGCAGAACAGACATGGTGGATGAAAAACATTGTTCTGTGGGGCACAGAGGATGAGGGCATGCTACCTTGGAAATTCTTCTTTGACTGAACCTATCGATGCTCATTTTTTCTGTTATACTGACAGAAGAGCACTGTTGATAACATACAATCTCCAGTTCACCACAATACCAAAATCAGGCTCACATCATTTGGAACTCTAGGCATACATTTTTTTGGTTGAATTAAACATCTAGTTGTGCTCAAATATTCCTGCAGTAACATCATGGAGGTGACTAACACATTATTTTTTACTATTCTATCTGTCAAACAGCATTTAGTCTATTCCTTGCACAACTTAAAGCAACATGAAGGGAAAAAGTTCATGAGGTACAGTGGTACATTATTATAACCGACCACTAGTAGAATGCAATTTCAGATCTAACAGGACTGTGGTGTCAATGTGTCATTCAGCTACATGCACAGAAATTAATTGACAAATGACCTAAGATAGTAGAGGTAAGAACAGCATGGCCCAAGAAACTGGTTTCAATATTCTACTCTTTCGGAGTTCAAGGAAAGGTAGAATTTCTGTGGCACCCTTTTGAGGTAATCAAAACTTTGGGCTGCTTAAAATTTAGGTTTGCAAGTTCAAAGTCTGAAGCATATGAAAGGGTACCCTCTTAAATTCCATGTATTATTAAACCATAAATGAGCCAAACATTGCTACCGGGTCTGCAAGCATCTCAATGGATGTTTGCTAAATCCTGTAAGGCACTCGAGATCTGCAATAGGTCCTATAATAATCATATGTATCGACAAACTGGAACTTATCTGAATTAAGCTCTAAATGAACCAAAATATTGTGCCAGCATCTCAGATATGTTCGGTTATATGCATTATTACATATCAGCATTAGGTCCTAATGAGCCCAAAACTGTCAAACCTGATTTGCAAACTATTTAGGCTTCAACAGAGAACCTAGACTCAGAGCTCAAACAGATGGGGCTTAGCTGCAATTTCACTTTATTCCTATATTAAGACAGTTTCAACAACATGGTCCATATGGCATAACTATAAGTATATATTAGGTCCTTGAATTTTATTTTCAGTTCCATCAATCATGTGTTGCACGGGTAGCTTCAGGACAACGCTAGAAAGCTCTATATAAGAGAGATAGTCAAAAGATAACTATTGAGTAATAGTACAGATACTTTTAACCAGTCTATCTTTTAAGAAAAGTATTCTGTAAGGGTACCTTCCCCTTTCTAATATAGAAGAAAACCTATTCCAGCATGTGACATTAAAAGGGAAGAAAAAAACTCACCCAGTTATCAATGACATCTGTCTTTGTATTTCACAGGTTTAACGCATGTGAAATGAACCCACAAGTTACATAATTCCATAAAACAAACAAATAAAACATTCTTTTTTTATGAAACAACACAAGCAGCACAACATTGGTGGTATGCTATTCTGTATACATGACTAGCTCGACACAATAAAATGGCATAAGTCAAAGAGGCACAACTAAAAATGATCAAATAGAATATGCAATGGTAATCAGCAATTCAGCACAAATGCTTCAGTACTCCCAACTAATCCCGATAAAAACTAGCATAATGTTGCAAAGATGTACTTTTTATCCTTTAACATGGGATTCATTGGCTTCAGACAAACATGTTTAACACTGCATCAATCAACATCGATGGGGCTACGCATGCAAGGATTGCACCCATTATCTACAACAGATAATGGATAAGCCCCTGCTGCCATAAATAACCTTATGTAAGAACTGAACCTTAAATCCAACAACACAGCTATACGAACGCAAAAAAGACTGCACCTTATGACCATCCATCACATTGGAGATGGCTTCTCCGTTCCCTTGTCTGCCCCACCTCCGCCTCCACCAAGGTTCGGCAGATCGCTGCCAACGGCATCAGACACAAGTGAAACGGGTCGGTGCTCGATGACTTCGTCGATGAGGCCCCAATCATGCGCCTCCTCCGGGTCCATGAACATGTCCCTCTCCATGCACTGCTCGATGCGGTCGATGGCCTGGCCCGTGTGCTTAGCGTAGATCTTGTTGAGGCGGTCGCGCACCTTGAGGATCTCCTTGGCGTGGATGGCGATGTCGGAGGCCTGCCCCGACGCGCCGCCCGACGGCTGGTGGATCATGACCCGCGCGTTCGGCAGTGCGCGGCGCTCGCCGCGCGCGCCCGCGGCCAACAGGAGCGAGGCCATGGATGCGGCCTGGCCGATGCAGAGCGTGGTGACCGGGGAGCGGATGTACTGCATCGTGTCGTAGATCGCGAGGCCCGCGGTGACCACCCCGCCGGGGGAGTTGATGTAGAGGTGGACCGGCTTGGCAGGGTTCTCGGACTCAAGGAAGAGCAGTTGCGCCACGACGAGCGACGCCGTGTCGTCGGTGATGGGCCCGTGGATGCAGACGATGCGCTCCTTGAGCAGGCGCGAGAAGATGTCGTACGCGCGTTCTCCGCGCGACGTGTGCTCGATCACCATGGGTACCAGCCCGTACTGGCGGAGCGGGGAGTAAGCCGCCGGCGGGGAAGATGAGAAGAAGGCCCGCGGGGCGGCGGCGAATGCGAGGCGGCGCAGCATGGCGGCGCTAGGGTTTGGGGCGGGGTTTAGGAGGAGACTTGGTCTGGGTGGGTCCCGGCGCAGCGAGGCGAGACTGAGACGGAAAGGGGGGAAGAGGGGAGGAGGCTGTTAGAGTCAGACGAGTGGCGGCGGGGGGACGCGTGCTGGGGTCGGGAGGTGGCGGGTTCGGGAGGGAGCCATTGGTGGGGATGCCTTGTAGGTGAGAGAGGTTGTGGTTGCGATCTGTGGGGGATGGGTAAGGTTGTTATCGGTTCTGAGTGGGCCGGGCTTTATTGGGCTTGCTCGATAGGATATGGGCCCATTAGATACATTTGGCCCACTCGAGGAAACAGGGACGGAACGCTTGTTTTTTTGCCATTAGTTCTATGCCTAGGAATGGTTTGCAGATACAATTTCTTGAACCGGAGATGCACCCCTCTTGCTAGTTCCTTGTCAGCTCGTATAAAATTCACGAGCTCAAGAATGTTTATACGCTATTGTTTGCTAAAAAGGTACCCAAATGGTCAATTTAGGTGCTTTAAGTGTTTTGTTTTGAGAGCATAATTGCAATCAATCATTCATATATCGCGTACGTACGTAGTGATCTGACGAAAATCAATGGGACAGGTGCCTTTTCGCCGATTGGCATTTTGTGGAAGTAACACTTTTGTAATAGTCTAAACGATGTGTTTACAAAACACATACTTTCAGTTTAGCGATCGCAATGCTTGTCCAATCAATTTGTCAACGGAGCCCAGTAGCTAACTAACAATACGACGTTCTATGTATATGTACCTCTTGCCGGTTCCGCAATATCAACCTCTAATCACTTTCACGAACGGATGAGAACCGAAGAGATGAAGCACTAGCTTTGCGTCAACATGTTCAGTCAAGGCTCTGAACAAATTAATGTGATAGCAAGTTTCTTCTGGATGCAAATTAGTTGTTAATATAATCTCTACTACTTAAAAGAAAGAGTTAATGATGATGATTTATCTACTTAAAACTGGACGAGGACACCGAGCATAAGGGTAGGGCGCACGGGTGTGGAGCTGCGACATCGCAAAAGCCATCAGGAGGGATGGAGGTGTGCGAGACAAATAGAGGGGGCTACACATCAGCGTGTTGGGGATTGAATCACAGAGGAGAGGTAGATAAACCACCACTATCATCAACTCCTTTTAAACATTAAAAATAAAGACGGTAGAGTAAGTTATAGGCTACAGAGCCTACACCAAAGTTCCTACATGTACGTACAAGAAAATTCTTGCAGCTGATGTTGCACTCGCAACCAACGGAGGTCGGCACGCAATGGTGTCTGAGCAAGTGAGCATATGAATGTATGTTTCCAACTTTATAATCATGCAATTTGTCACTCCTACAAAGCAAAAGGCTCATTTGGCAAGAAGGCAATTTGAACGATCCTAGCAATGGCGCGTGCATAGTGGCTTTAGAATTTTAAGTTGACACGACGATCGAGCTGGTCCTAATCAACGGCGATCTCATGGTAAATGTGCTACATAAATACAGAACAACAACATGATTGATCGGCCGTATAGTAGTATGTATAGGAACAGTGGGTGAATTGAAGTGGAATATTGAGAGGGCAACTTGAGTGTGTGATAGCTATATTGGACACTACTCCATTCGTTATTTTACTTAATGTTTTTTTATTTTTTACGGTTTTTAAGATACAATTTTAATTGTTACTTTTTTATAACTTCACACTAAAATATACAAATAAAATTAATATTATAAAAGTATTTTAATGATAAATATAATAATTTAATTTTTGTATAGTTAATCTAAATAGTTTTAAATTTATTGAAGATTAAACTTTTTTAAAAAATAAAGATGCAGATTTCGAAAAAAAAAAGTAAAAAAACGGACCAGATACGTTGTACGACGCACTCATTGCCTGTCCAAAAAAAACACTTCGTTCCCCCAAGCTGCCAAGTGAAGCGAAAGGCACCGTTTATTTTAGCTTAAAATCAGTTTCTATTTTTTTTTCACTATTTAGTAATTTCGTTTTTTTAGGTTTTTTTATATTTTTGGACTTTTTTGTCTTTTCTTTTTTTTCTTGTATTCCTTTGCATTGTTTGTGATGGGCAAACATTTTTTTTTTAAATTTTTTAAATTTAATTATACTAAATAAGTTAATTCAGATACAGTAAAAAATAAATCAACTATATTAAAAAAAATATATAAATCAATGTTATTTTGAACGCTCTCTAAACTTCCTCAGGAAAAGTAAACAAAATGGAGAAGTGACAGGGCCAGCGGGATAGTGGCGCAGCAAAGGCCACCGCGACTCTATAAAATCCCACACATGGTGCGTTCGTTTCGTTAGCTCGCTAGATATATGTCCAAACCACAGCGAAGCCTTTACAGCCAGCCTCCAAGTCGATCCATAACACGAAGAAGCTGCCCATCGAGACATACGTCAGCATGGGAGCCGAGGCTCTCCAGCCCGCCGTGGTCCTCGTGCCGTTCCCGGCGCAGGGCCACGTCACGCCCATGCTGCACCTGGCGCGCGCCCTCGCCGCGCACGGCCTCGCGCCAACCGTCGCCGTGCCGGACTTCATCCACCGCCGCATCGTGGGGACCGACGCGGACGGTGGCGGTGGCGTGGCGCTCGCGTCCATCCCCAGCGGCATACCGGACGGCGGCCGCGGCGACCCCCCGGGGTTCGCCGCCATCGCGCACGCCATGGAGCACCACATGCCCGCGCACCTGGAGCGCATACTGGCGCGTGCGCGCGCCGCGACGGGCTGCCAGGTCTCGTGCCTCGTCGTCGACGTGCTGGCCTCGTGGGCCGTCCCCGTGGCCGCGCGGTGCGGCGTGCCGGCCGCCGGGTTCTGGCCGGCGATGCTCGCCAGCTACCGCATCGTGGCCGCCATCCCGGAGCTCATCGACAAGGGGCTCATCTCAGAATCTGGTATGGCACGCTCTCGCGTTACAGTTTCCTTTGCTCCGAACTGCACCGGACACGTAACATGTTAGAGTTGACCCGGAGAACAGGAAAACAAAATTTTAAGCTCAGTTGTCTTGCGTATGCTTCCCATGACAGCCGTAGGGTTACATGCATGCCGCGCTCATCACATGCCGCCTAAGCCTGCAACCGCTGCGCCAAACAACCGTTTTTTAGCGGAATAAACCATTCCATTAAACCGCTGCAAACAACTGTTAGTACGATGTATGAGATTCTCTTGGATCGTACGGGGAGATGCGTTCGGGACGGCTTATGTTTTGGATTTGATTTTCGTTACTACAGTAATTAGTTTTTAAACAGTGTGTTTTTTAAGGTGTGATCAAGAGTTAAATTGTATTAGACACTGTACCGAGTTCAACTATACTGACCAAAAACACATATGTACTATCTCTTACGAATAATTAGAATTTAAAAATCATAAACTAAAAGATAGAATCAAAAAGAACCTACCTAACTCCAAGTACTACAAGTCTACATGCCTTCCCTCAGATAAAAAGTTGTCATTGTTTGCGAAAGCCCTCTCTGCGCATTATCTAAGCTTAGCTTATATTTTTCCACAGATAAAAAAGGAACAGCTAATGCAAAAGTACTGTTTCCCCTTGTATCTCCACCCACCGTCATTATCCAACATTATCTCAAACTAAATAATTAAAGGAGTGCTTTTAATTAAGTATGTATAAAGACTGTATTCACCTTGGGAAAAGGGAAAACCTCTGTGATATACTAACGAAAAACATGAAAAAAATACACAATCTATTCTTGCTCTACGCATGTACTATTACACCCCGAATATGCCAGGACTACGACGCCCTTGTGTGGTATGTTCATGAACACGCATTATGCCATCATAAAACCACATAAGGGCATGATCTTATATGCTTTGACACGCATGAGTGGCATGTTCAATATATAGGAACGTACAAGTTGCACGTTACAAAGTTTCTGTCAGGTACATGACCAACTCACTGATGAGTGTAGCTTGTTGGCAAATGAGTGGCCACGCTTAGAAGATCCGAGCAGGTTTGCGGCTGGCATGGCATGTGGCACATTTTCGATAGTAATGACCAAAATGATTGGATTTGCCATGTGTCACCCTCAATTGGACGTCGGTTGGAACAGCCGGGGACCCGCCCTTCGTTTTCTTCCTCCTTTTGGTCCCTCTCGAGTCTCGAGCCGATTGCTCTGGATGAGAAGGATGTGGATCTGATCCATCTGGATCGGGCCAGCTCCACATTCCTTTTCACTATTTTTGTAAGTGTACTTTTGGTGTGTTTTTAGCTCAGTTTGCGACCAGCAGGATCTCGCATAAGTTGACTTGTCTCCGTCGGCCATCGACACGTGATCGGTTTCCTTCCTTCAAGCACTACGGCAACATATGCAGTACGGTAACTTGCACATCCAGAGGAGGCGCAGTCGGCGGGCAGCGCAGTGCGCCACGCCGGGTCGGGCGCGGAGTTCGCCGTGAGGCCCGTGACCTGGTCGCCAGCGCAGGCGGCGGGGAGTGCCGGCGTGGGCAGCAGCGCTCAGGGGTCCGACGCCGTGGGAAGACGACTCCCCGGCCCACGCCGCCGCCGCGCCACCTTCTTGCCTCGCTGGGAGGGGATTACGATGTATAGGAGTTTAGACTGTTTTGATATTTGTGTTTCCACGTGGCACACATCTACGATGGGGCCTTGAGGAGCCCCTTCCCATAGAATTTTTTTCCCCCAGAACACAAGACTATCGAGCACGTTGGGGGAGAAGACGACTAAGCAACGGATGGACTCGGAGAAAGAAGGCGATTCATCGGTCTTTGATCCGTAGACATGTGGATCGGACGGCACGCGGAAACGTCCGCTAGATCGGCACCTAACGACCATCATTCTAGCACTTTTTAAAAATCTTTACGCCTCACTGGAGCATTTCTTTTGGTTTTGGTGGCCATGAGCTTTTTCGAAAGAAACACCAAAGTGGACCTCGTGCAGTACAACTTCTTTTACACTAGCTGAATGGTTGAAGCCGTGCTTTGTTACGGATAAAAAATTATACTACTTGAATATGTTGGGTCGACAATATCATAATCGACCTATTCGGCTCACGTTGTCGGCTTCGCCTCGGCGCTTGGCCGTGTTGTGCCTTTATATCCTCAGCTATACTGTGTATCTGGTAGAGCTGTGTTGTTATTTTTGTTGAATTTTTAGTATGGTAAATTTTATTTTTGGTATATTACTTTTTCTTTTTCTTTTAGAAATTTTACAGTCAGATGCAAGAGAGGGTTAGAAAGAATAGATGAACTATGGATAGTAACTCCCTCTTTTAAATAGCACAAATAGGAGTTGTGAGCAATCTTCGGATAATCGTATAGCTAGCTAGTGCGGTGCAGTACAGGATGTGCACTTGGCATGTAGAAGAGTCCAAGATGACTTGGCCTCACTAGCCGATCGATCGATTGGTCCAGAAGTAAGCACGTACAGTGAGGTGACGGCGATGGGCAACTCGGTCGATCGGACCTAGCAGTAGCAGGCGTGCATGGTTAAACATCACCAATCACCACGTCGGATGGTGGGCTCAAACCCAAAAGTTGTACTAGCATTTTGTGGCTTTGTATGCGTCAGTGTCCACGTTCGAGAGTCTGGTCTAGTGCACGCCATGTCGTCACGACTCACGGGAGCATTGCATGCGTGCATGTACTTTATTTATTACTAGATAGAACCTAGGAATGTGTGTACTGTACTGCACTTGCCGCTGTTTCCCTGACCCATCTCTTGATATTTTCGGACTTGAAGGTGCCCCTATAACGTCGAATCAATCCGACAATGAGGTCGGTCAGGATCAGATGATTCGAGGCCTACAGATCCTGCCGGCACAGGTGGAGCTGAGCACCAAAGAACTGCCATGGCTTGTAGGCGACTCGGTCACCCGGAAATCGAGGTTCGCCTTCTGGCTCCAGACCTTGCACCGTGCAAGGAGCTTCCGCTCGGTCCTCGTTAACTCCTTCCCCGGGGAAGCCGGCAGCGTCGCCGCCGAGGATGGGCACCCGGCGCGGCAGGCCCCGCGGATCCTCCCGGTAGGACCGTTGCTAGCCGGCGGCGGCAACGTCGAGGGCACGAAAGGCGGCGACGGCGCCGTGGCACCGAACCTTCAGCGGTCACCGTGCAAGAACCCCAGCATGTGGCAGGCAGACTCGACATGCATCGGCTGGCTGGACAGGCAGCGTGCGGCGTCGGTGGTGTACGTCTCCTTCGGAAGCTGGGTCGGACCGATTGGGCCCGAGAAGATCCGCGAGCTCGCGCTGGGGCTGGAGGCCACCGGTCGGCCGTTCCTGTGGGCGCTCAAGAAGGACCCGTCGTGGCGCGCCGGCCTCCCCGACCGCTACGCCGAGTGGGTCGCCGGCCGCGGCAAGGTGGTGGACTGGGCGCCGCAGGAGGACGTGCTCGGGCACAAATCCATCGGGTGCTACCTCACACACTGTGGCTGGAACTCCACCGTGGAGGCCATTCAGCACGGGGTGCGGCTGCTGTGCTACCCTGTCTCTGGGGACCAGTTCATCAACTGCGCGTACATCACCATGCTGTGGGAGGTCGGGCTCAAGCTCGGAAGCATGAGCAAAAGCGACGTGAAGGACTGCATCGAGAGGATCATGGAAGGCAAAGAGGGGGGGCATTTGCAGGAGCAGATGAGCGAGCTGAGGGGGAGAGTCGTGACGGCTGAGGCGAGGTGCTTGGCGCAATTGAACGTAAAGTCTTTCGTGAACGAAATTAAGAGGGACTACCCGCTGTTGATGCAGATATACAACATATTGTAGCGATCAATGTTACGTACATGGACGTTATCTTTTTCCTTCACCGTTAATTCGGAGCGGTTAAAATGCATATCTACGAAAACGATCTGTGGTAAAAATTTCGTACTAGCAAACTTGCGAAGAAATGGCTTTACAATGGGTTTTTCAATGCCACGTTTTTCAATGACTATCTTCGTCTGCGTACTGTCTCTCACGTATAGATCATGATTCAAAAACCATAATCATAAACCATAAGTCTTAATGAACTCGTAGCTTCCCCAAAACACGTCTCCTATGCTCCTAGTCACTAGCCACGGCCTCTCATTCTACGTCGACCAAACCTCCCCCAGAAAAGAGCTCCTCCTCAAAAGATGGGTGCTCGTGTTGACTTTTGCTAATGTTTTATAGCTGTGGTTTATACCTTTTAACTGAAAATAAATAGTAGTGATTGAAAGAAGTAGCTTCTAAAAGTAGAGGACGAGTGCTGCAAAGAGAGAGATACATGTGCATGAAAGGAGCAAGAAGAGTAGGGTAAATGATGCACTCGTGACCCTCTGTATTATCCTCGGAGAGAGACGGTAATAAGAGAAGTGAAACTATTTTGACTTTTCTAAGTAAAGTTAGAAACAGAAGCCAATACAAACATGCATAAAGTTCCCAAGCTACGCCGCCCATCGTTGGAGGATGGTGTTGGCTAGGCAGCTCGTCATTTTGTCAAGAAGAGCAACGCCACTAGCCATTCGACCAAGGCAGTGGATTGACGAAGAAGTAGACTTACCTTTGAGCTTCTTCTATAAGTGTGATGTCAAGCTTGTTTTTCCTTGTTGCGTCTACTGTGAGGCCTTCGATCTCATGCTGCTGCCAAACTGTCATGATACCTACAAAAAAACATGAAAAAGCTTATCTTTAACATGTGCGAAAGTTCCCGAGTAATTAAGACCGAGGTATTCACCTATTCCTTCCATACCAACCTACAATCCTATCAACTTTTTTGTAGGATAAAAAATGATAGTAAAGCAATATAAGTGTGAAATAGAACCAAAATATTTAATAAAATTTTCCTTTATTATTACGATAGCATGGCCTAAAAGGGGATCATCTACAAATTTGACAATCTTGTCTGCAATTAACTAAATAAATTCTATAACTAAGCAAAAGGTAGGATAATAAACACCAAACAGAACATTTGTTGCTTTATAAAAAGATCTTAATAACTCTCAAAAATGACTAGCAACCTGCCAATTTGAATTAGTAACTACCAATTCATTATTTTAAGAGTTAACATGACAAAAATGGATATGACATATTTGTACCCTTGTAACTTCTTTAACATAATATATGTCAAGTTCCACATCACCTTCATGTCAAAACTGAATTTTCTTGACTCTTTCCCATTGGCTGCGTAGTACTATATGAACCTAACTACCACCTGTAGAAAACTTATGAGATAACGAATAGCATCACAGATACTATTAAAAAATGCATCAATTGCTTACATACCATCTTGAACAATAAGGTTCAAGATGTGACGTACGTATCTCTGGTGGAGGATACAACCACCAATATATGTCTGCAATCTTGGGGTAAGGATGCTCATAGCTGTCGTGTTTGCCGATACATTTTCAAGAGTTATAGAAACAAATTTATTATCGATCTTAAAATCATCAAGTACGTGTAGTATACGTTCGGCAATAGCCTCTCTCATGTGTGATTCATTAATTACCTTAAATCCTATGATTCTCTTGTTTAGCTTATAATTATCTTCTAAATAACGGACTATAACACTAAGGTAGGCACTTCTCTGGTGTGGTGATGTCCAAATATTGGAGTTTATAGCAAAAGAAAACTGAACTTGTAGGAATAGTTTTTTCAGCTCTGCTAGTTTCTTTTGATATATCCGTAAAATATCAGATGTAGTAGTTCTCTTACTAACATGCAAGAAGCTGGAGGCGTGGAGCTAGAGGGCTGCAAGGCTGAGGCAGCCGTTGACGCCAGCATGCTTGCCGTGCTAGGTTGGCCCGAGTACGGCATGGTTCGCCAGGCTATGTCATGCCGTCCAATGGACCAGCTTTTCAGACTCAACCCGACCCACCATTTGTCCCGTGCCAGCACGACCCACCATATGTCAGGCGGGATCGTGCTTAGGCCGTGCCTCGGGCTAGCTCGAAAAAGTATGGCCCATCTGTCACCTCTATACCAAGCTACGCCGCCCATGCTTGGAAGATGGTGATGGCAAGGCGGCACGGGCAGAAGAGCAACACCACCTACTAAAGTCTAAGATTCAGATTCCATCGTCCGTAACACATCACTTCGATGGCCCTGCTATCTCCACCGCGTGCCGAAGCCATGGAGAGCGCTACGGCGAGCAAGTAGGAGAAAACACATCAAGGGGCACGTGTCTATACTGCTTGTTGGAAAATAGATGTCCTCAATGGCAATATTGTACTTTCAATCTTGTTTGAGCTCATTTATGTCCTAAAGGGTGCTTGTATTAGTATTAGTGTATATATAGGGATATTCATATTAGCTTTTTACTGATGATTTTTGGATTTGGTTTATAAATAGTAACAGTTTATAAAGAAGATTATAGAGATAGATACTCGTATGTGATTTTGGCCGATATAAATGAAGGCATAACAACATGTACTACAATCGATTAGTAAATCCCCTTAAAAAAATACCTCGTTTGAAAGGTAGATAGTGTAAAAAAGCTATTTACTGTAGAAAAACCATTTTCACAAGCCAAAATGAACAGTGTCATATTGCAGAGGCAATCAACTTTTCTCCTTAAAAAATTCGGTTCATGCCAACAGTAGTTTTGCAGTTTTGGTTTTTTTCACAGTTTTTTGGCTTCTCTGTCACTAGAATCAATAACTTCTTTGGTAAATTCTATTATGACAAGATCATTATTTGTTAACTGAGCGAAAAGGACTGTTTGGCTCTTCAAAGTATGTTGAAATTTCCATAAGAAGCCATCACAAATACGAAAAGAGATAATTTTGGGAAGAAAAAGAGAGGGGGATAAGGGCAGGGGCAGATGCACATTGGAGAATGTGGGGGCATAGGCCCGTGCCGATTTTAATTTTTATTACTTAGGATCTAAGTTTACACAATATATACCCCTCACATATCAAAAATTAGTGCCCCCACATACTAAGAACTATATCTATGTAAACGAATGAAGGTTTAAACACGTTGACAAATAGAGTCAAAAGAAAAGTAAAAGACGCAGGACGTTGACAAAGCAAGACACTCCGAAAAAAACATGTAAGTTGAAGTTGCCACGACACAACATATCAATCGATAGTGAAAAGAGAATAAAATAACATGAGCTACTTGAATCGATCGAGCATAGGCCACTAACTGGTCCAGCCCCAAGCCAACGCCAGCCCAAGGCCCAAGCGTCCAAGTCAGCACCAACCCTAAGCCAACCACGTAGGCAACGCCAGGCCCAGATGACGCCTTACCTACCTTCCCCTACTCCCCACGCCACGCACGCAACCTTTGGTGAGTTGGTCCTTTTGTCTGCAATGGTGACGGGCTTGGCGCCGGAGCTACTGTCTTCCAAGAGTACACTAGCCACTTCTTGCCTACGCCTGTGTGTGTTGGACTTGGATGGTATGGTTAGATTTCTTGCTGTGTTAATCTCACTTCGCGCGCATGCAAATGGAGTAAATCCCGGTTTATGTATCAATGTATGCAGTATGGCCGACGGTCACAGCAAAAGGTGAGATCGTCTACTGACCACTCGTCGTCTCGTCCTAGCTGATTGGCTCCTTACTTCAAAGTTCAATGATTTTTATAACTAACGAAGTAATGATCATCCGACCAAAATATGTACTAAATTTTATGATTTAGATTTTTGGATTTCAATTACGATCTTTAAAATATTTACAGGTTAGGGATTTAATATTAGAATGTCCTGCTTCAATTTTTAATATTTACCACTGAATTTTATCATGAAGTTAATTGATGTTACAAAATTTAGAATGCATTGCGATCTACTATATTATTGATGGATGTGTTGATAAGTACATGCATTAAGTATAAGATTTTTATATTATTTTTGTTCTAGATCCGCTACTGAATAAGAGAGGGTATGGACAGTTATGTAATTCTGAAAAAAGTGAGCTAATAATAGCAAAATCCAAATTCCAATCGCATGGAACCCATTAGCTTAGAAAGCAGTCGCAAAATCTAAAACTCAACAAAAATGTCACAGTAGATGCACTCGTCACAGAAAAAAAGATCACGGCTCTCGTGCGTAATTCGATTAGAATACAGAATGTAACGTACGCACTACGAGGCAAAGGACATAGACACAGCATAAAGTGCCACGGTTGGTCCTTCATTCGCAAAGGCATGGGCAAGAAAACAGAACACGACAAAAGGTGACGACTCCTCGAACACGAACCAAAGTCTGTTTGCTTCCTTCAATTCTATTTTAGCCCATCTGGGTATTGGGATGTGTATCATGTAAATTCAGTTGGAAGGTACTATCCCATTCCGTGCCTATAAAAGAATCAGCCGAGGAAAGGGATCGTTTGGTTGCTCGAATGGCCTGATGCTTGTTGTTTGGCTGTTTGCAGCAAAAAAAGAAAAAAAAAAGCAGCGAACGTCAGACGTGCCTGAAATTACAGAGGCCTATTCTTTTGTTATTTTGTTTAGCTTTAATTTCTCTGAAGCAAAATAAATAGGATAACTTCTTTAGATGGTTTTTAAAGTCGTTTCTTTAAACAGTTTTTTTAGTCTAAAATTATGTCCACCGTCTTTATTGTCTTGAAAAATATAAATAAAAATCATCTATCACAGCAAAAAAATATCAGATGTAGCCTAAAAGAATAGATGCAGAGCTAGTTGCACGTTTTTTTTTACGGTATATATATTTTGGGTGCTCAGTTAGTCAGCTCCTGAGTGAAGAGTGACGAGATCTGCGCCAACAAACTTTTTACGGGATTATTCACACATGGAAATGCCCTCCATAGCGTATGGATCGTGATCCTTCTTGGAGTGATAGAACGCCAATGAACTACGGAGAGCATTCCGTAGAGGCAGCCCCTATAAAAATCTCCTCCAGATTACACCGTTTGAAAGTGATTTTGCCACTGGTTTTTCTAATATTTTTTCTTCTTGACCTAACAAATAAGGTCTCGCTTTATACGATTTTGGCTTCTGATTTCGAACTTATTTAAGCTAAAAGCTAGTTGAAATATGCTGGCTTCTAATTTTATTTTTTCTCTTTTTTCTTTGTATTGTCTGTGGAGATATAACAGTATTTTTAATTTTTTAATTGAATGATTCAGAAAAAACTAATAACCGCTATAATGTAATTTTAATCAAAAACCAACAGTCACAGCAGAAAGCCCATAATCTTAAGCTTTTGGAGCGCTGCAAAGTCTGGGCAGTATGCGATCTTTTGAGTGAACATTGGACATTGGTCGACACTATTGAGTTACATGCACCAACCAATTCACCCAAAAACTTAAGTTGATGAGAAAAGACGGGCAATTCACTTATACTTCAACACTCCCCCTCACGTGTAGGCTCTCTCAGGCCTAAGACATGGAATAGAAGTGGGGCTGCAATTATTTTTATTTAATTGCGTCAACCGGGTAATGAACTCAAAGCCTCTTGGCTCTGATACCATATTGAGTTGCATGTACCAACCAATTCACCCAAAAGCTTAAGTTGACGAGGAAAGACGGACAATTCACTTATACTTCAATTCACCCAAAAGCTTAAGCTGATGAGGAAAGACGAATAATTCACTTATACTTCAACACTCCCTTACGTGTAGACTCTCTCAGGCTTAAAACGTGGAATAGAAGTAGGCTGCAATTATTTTTATTTAATTACGTCAACCGGATCGCGAACTCAAGACCTCTTGATTCTGATACCATATTGAGTTGCATTCACCACCAATTCACCCAAAAACTTAAGTTTATGAGGAAAGGTGAACAATTTACTTATACTTCAACACTCCCCATCACCTATAGGCTCTCTCAGATCTAAGACATGGAATAGAAATAGGCTGCAATTATTTTTTGATTGCACCAATCAGGTCTCAAACTCTAGACCTCTTGGCTTTTATACTTCAACACTCCCTTCACGTCTAGGCGCCCTCAGATCTAGGACGCGGAATAGAAGTGTGCTACAATTATTTTTTTAATTGCATTATTCGGGTCTCGAACTCAAGATCTCTTAGCTCTGATACCAAATTGAGTTTTATGCACTAGTTAGTTCATCTAAAAGTTTAAGCTGATAAGCAAAGACGGGTAACTCTAAATGATACAAAAGAAATGTCGGAGTGGACTGTTTCTGAAGGCCGAAAAGTAGAAAGGAGAGAATATGATCGAGGAGCACCGAAGTACCAAAAGCAAGCAGAGTTGGCTGGTAGTGCGGAGCAGGTGATGGGCGAAGACGATACGCGTACGCCCCCTGGACTGACACGGCGGTCGAACCTCGTGCGTTTTCCATGTGTTTTGCGGCCGCGACACAAGTCGCCCAGCAGGATCCAGGCTGTATATTCTGCCTCCACGTTTGGATGGCGTTTTGTCCATGAATGGTCAGAAATCGGAATCGAGACGGGTCCCGACCGTGCGTTTTGTCCATGAATGACATGTCTTCGTGGATGCTCGGGATCATGGTGGCGTTGAAATTTCCTCGAAACTACATGGATGTGAAGCTGGGGGCATATCTGAACATTTCATGGGATGCTTACTTGATACTTCCTCGTGAGCCTTGGCCAAGCTCATCGGGCTCGGGCGGGCCAAAAATCCTGCCGTCTAATCGTGGCATCTCTCGCTTTGGAGAGCATGGTGTGGTTCAGCGACTGTCACGTACGTAGATCCAACACGCACCAGCACCACACGTCGCTGACGCCACGGCGGAGCAAAAGATGAGCCGGTATGGTAGTAGTATCTCCAGGGCTCCAGTGCCGCCGCAGCCGAGGAAGCTCTGCTCGACCCGAAGCCATGGCGAGAGCTTGCAACCCCGCGCTGAGGCTCTCGCCGAATCCGATCACGACGCGACTCCCAAGCAGCAGAAACCATGGCAGGTGCAAAGGGTTTGCCGTTCACGCTCAGCTTCCAGCCGAAGACGATTATCCCACCGAGTCACTGAAAAAAGTCGAAGTTACGCGGGTGAATAGCATAGCAAGCCACGGACTACTGGTAGGATAACATCGATTGCGTTTGGATGGTCAAGCAGCTGTTCGTCATCATCTGCTGCTTGTTTCGATCCAGAGCCTCAGAAGGAGCCGCCGGAAGGGAGCTGGGGCGCGGTAGAGCCTGGTCTCCGTTGGGACGTCGTGCGGCGGAGGGGATCAGTGGAGCAGCGACTTCGACCTGACGCTGCGGCAGCTGAACCTGGATGACCTGATCGAAGACGGGCAGAGGGATGCCGACGTCCAAGTGCACCTTCTAGTTCAGCAGGAAACTGACTCGCGTTCTAAATTCTGCGGGATCCGTCCACGTATCATGGAAGAACAAACTGCGTCCAACTCAAAACAGGCAATGAGTTGGATCTAGTAGGTATGCAGATGGGGAACAAACTGATACTTGTGTGATCTGCTTGGAGTTTGGGATGTCAATGAAAGGGCGAGTCGTCACGTCGTTCAGCAACACTTGTGATTCCTGCTCCTCGCCCTACTGCGCAAAGGTACAGTGCTGTCACTTGGAATCCACTATGTTCTATGATGAGATCACTTACTCAAAAATCATTATATCGTGATTCGACATGACATAGTGTGGTTAGCAACTTAGCAAATTCGGTTTCAAAATAATTAATGTGCTTTTGTTGCAGATTGATGAGCACTTCAACATGACAGTTCTGTCCTCGTCCAGGAAAGAGAAGTGTGGGATGCCTGATATTAGAGACAGCGATCCTCTATGTGAGACCAGGAGTAGAAGTTGATCTTGACTCGGTAATCCAAGAGACGATAAGATTAACGGAATCAGCCAAGGTTTAATGACTTCAGTTACAACACGTCGTACGGTCGTATTGATTTTTCTGATGACTACTTGTTACTGATTGACATTTGGAAATCATGCAGAGTTCATGTTCAGAGGCGTGCGAAAAGTCTACTGTTGTATGGCAACGTACGCACTTACCTAAGATGAGCTACTATCTATTTATTATTATATATTAAAAATCAATAACAGACATTTTACAGCTGCTAAGAAAAAAAATATACTGGAACTTCTCTTTTTAAATAAAAATATTCGACCCTTAAATTGGCGAACCTTAATTTTAAAGTCCTAGATTTAATAATTGTTTTAAACATATTAAATTAAAAGAAAATTGTGAGACCATGTGCACTCCATATTATATGATGAGTATTTGATTTTGCTTGTACTTCATCGTCGAAGTTTGAGTTTGATTTTGTGTTTTTCGTTCTCTGATTTTTGCTATCAGGTAGGCAGCGGTCTAACTGACCCTGCAAAGATGGTCTAACCACTATTTTGGAGCGGTCTAATCGCTGGTCTGACTGGCTGTTGGAGGCGGTCTGACCGATGTGCAGTGTGACTGGTTGTGAGAGTGGTCCGACTGAAAATATAATGTGATCGATTTCTAGTTGGTAGTAGCTTTATTCCAAAGAGGTGCTCGTTGCGTTTGTGCAGAGTGTTTGACAACGGTGTAACCGACCATGTAACGGCGGTCCGACTGATGGTTGTTAGGTGGTCTGATCGGTATGGTTGCTGTGGTTAGACCAGTCCTATGTTACATGGAGGTTTTAAGTCGATTCGTGGTGGTTTGACCGGCCGTTGGCTAGTGATCAGACTAGCCTCAAGGAAATTGAGTGAGTTGAGTTGGCTTCGCTTGTGTTAGTCATGACAGAAGTCCATATAAGTGTTAGTCATAACGAATTCAATGCATTATGGGAATCTTGATGTGGGTGTCAACTAGTCCATATTTGCAAAAATTGTGTTGATGAGAGTGCATGCCACTGGTGCTTAGGACGGTTGTTTGTTCTTTAATGTATAGGATGCTTAGTGATTATTGCAATCAATGACAAGACCGAGACTAGGGTAGATGCCCTGAGGCTATAGAGGGTCGCGTAAGTCTAGTTGGAGCATCATCTCAAGTGGAGAAGCACGGAAGAAAAATAAGAATCATGATGAGGTAAGTGTATGCATGTGGTATGCTATGGGACTTAGGAGTTTCAAGTGATAACTCTCCTCAGAGTAAGCTACAATCTTTGGTGACAAGTCATTGAGTATCACGGAATTTGTTGTGGTGGTTACTCCGAGGAGAAGTATCGTGAAGGCAAGTGGATAACAATTGAGAAAATTGTCCGATACAGGGTGGAGAGATGATTTGCAGAACTGTGGTGGTGTCCTAAATAGTTTAGATCGTGTCTTGGAGAATGAAGCGTATATTGGGCTATTGAAGCTATGTGGAAGTCGCACTTTGAAAAGCATATAAGTATAAAACCCATTTGTGTGTAGGTTATCTGGTTTTCTCGTTTGTAAGTGTTGTATCTACTATGTGTGGGCTGGTTGTTAGGGTTTGTTGGGAAATGAGGAGTCTCTACTATATAAGCTCTTATGTGAGTTGAGAGAGGAGAGTTGTCTTGTGTGGTTGGAGAGAGATATTAGTATTTCCTTATGTTAGAAACTTTATATGTATTCGATGCTTTTAGTCCTGTCCTCCATGAGGAAGTAATTATAAAATATTCCTCCCAAAATGAAATGAATATCTAAATTTCGTCTAAGTGAGTTATACAATGGATTTCTCCTTATGCTTTTAATTTGCTTGGGTTTTATTGTTTGGATTTCATCTCCTCCTAATTTCTTTTGGTGCCAAGGACGTGTAAGAGATAAATATATCTCTTGAAGGTTAGATCCTATCCATATAAGCATTTTCTATGAAAAGTTCTTATGATTGCCCAATTTTGCTCAAGAGAAGGGTGATTTTGGTATTTTGATCCTGAGGGTATAGTTTGTGTTGTGATCTAACTTACTATGATATGTGAGAACTCGTTCAAGATTATCTGGATCATTAAAGACTCATAAGCAAGAGCAGATCGAGATTTCTCTCTTTTATCTGGTATTGATATAATCTTCCTTGATTTGGATAAAGATCAAGACTTTGTCATTGATCTTTATAATCTATGATTGGAATAGGTTTCTAATATCTTAAAGAGAATTTGTACCAAGTTTCATCCTATTTGAATCAGTGGTTTAAGAGTTAGCTATTTTCTTGATTATGTGCCATGCCCGAGGCCCAGTCAAATCGGTGGCACTTGCGGTTAGATTGGCCGAGCGGTCCAACCGCACTCTGCCCATGATTGGAATAGGTCGAGACTTTGTCATTGATCTTCACAATTTATGATTGGAAAGATTCGTGACATCGTAGAGAGAATTTGTACCAAGTGAAAATAAAGATCAATGGTCCAATGGGTATGATTACCCGGTGACTGGCCGTGTCTAGAACCCAGATGCATTTAACTATACTCATAGATAATAAATCTGTGAACATGGATAACTAGTGTTTCTTCAAGATCAAGCCCCTGTTGACTTCATGCTTTCCACTACCAGTACTGGTTCATCATGATCACTCCCTCACTAATTTATTCTGATCACGTGGTTAATCTTATCCACAAACAAGCTGAAAATCACATACAAAGGCAAAAGCAGTTCAGACGGAACTGCAGAGTGATACATGCAGAACAGAGTTCTTGTTTGTTCTTTCCCGGGATCTCTACGACAAATTTTCGATGAAGCGATCCACTTTGTAATTCACACCCCTTGACAGGAACTTCATGCAGATCGGCGGTTTAACATTGGAAAGAGACAGCACCGCCTGCGGCAAGGTCCATATCCCATCGCCACAGATCAAACCGGAAGCAACCGCGTAGCCATAGGCGTCGGCCTGCGCCTTGTCCACCCTCTCCCACGCGAACAGTATCACGCTTCCCAGGAACATGTCGATGGCGAAGTACGAGCCTATGTAGAACGGTATCGCCATCGCCATGGGCAGCGGTATGAACCTGGCCACCTTCCTCGGCGCCAGGTCTCTCGCCACGTTGACGACGATCGCGCCGACGAAGAAGGCGCAGCAGAGCGCGAGGCAGTACCTCGGGAGCTTGGAGAAGCCGTCGACGCCGAGGATGGCCATGTTGCGGTAGATGAGGGCGTAGGGCGCCGGGTACGCGGTGTCGTGGGTACCGACGTTGTGGAACGCGTGGTAGAAGAGCCAGAAGACGCAGGGGCCGACGACGCAGCCCATGGCGGTGCCGATCGCCTGGCTGACGAACATGGACCGCGGTGAGGCCAGCGTCATGTACCCGGTCTTGAAGTCTTGCATCAGGTCGGCGGCGGTGGACACGATGTTCATCATGATGCCGCACGCGGCGAGGCCGACGAGCACGCCACCGTGGGACTTTCCCGCCCACGCGCCGAATGTGAAGATGGCGAGCTTGCCGTAGGTGGACGCGAGGGACCAGTCGGTGAGGCCCACCCCGTAGGCGTTGCAGAAGGCTAGCACGGGCGCCATGGCATAGGCCACCAAGATGTGGTACCATTTCAGCTGCGGGAAGATGAGCTGCGGCACGGTTGTGATGGAGATGGCGGCGATGGCGACGTAGCCACCGATCGCGACCGACTTTGGGATCTGTTCCTTGAGGAAGAACTCGGTCCTGCGAGCGTCATCGAATGAGAGCGGCGTCAAGGGAGCGTCTCCGGTGGAGATAGTCCCACCGTCACCGGTTACCGGAATTGTGCCGAATAATTTCTTCTTCTCGGATGACGCGGTGAACGCCGAAACCGTGCGGAACAGCACCTTGGCGAAGTTGTAGAGGCCGTCTCCAAGAATAATGGCGATGGCGATGAACACCTATAGTAGTCCAGAGATCTTGGCTTAGTTTACTCCTCTGGTTCATCTTTAATTAACATCTACCAGATATGTTCAACAGAATGAAATGCCAAGGCATGCAAGAAGTCACAAGTACCCTGTAGCCTTGCATTCCTTCAAGCGAGTTGTCTTTAAGTTCAGCACCAAACCAACTACCTCTTTGCTCGGCTATCAGAGGCCACATTACTCCCCACGAGAGGATGCCTCCTAGCAGAACAGACGCGTTCACAATGTGCGGGCAGATCATTCCCGCTCCGATATAGATCGTAGAGAAATCGAAATAAAACCTAGCAAAAGGAAAAAATATCAGGGATTGGTTTCAGAATACCACTGAACTAGGGATGTAAAACATGGAGGGGTCTCGTTAAATGTTGGAGATACTGGTTCTTGTAAGCTGTCAGGCCGAGCGCGGGGAACTGCGAGAATCCGCAGCCTTTGTCAGCGGTGTAGAACCATTGGAAGAAGCCCCAGAGGAAGCTAACCACGGAGCACTTGATCAGTGTTCTCACTTGGCTCCTGCAATAGATTGTGATCACCGATCGATGGTGATAATGGTGTTTCTTTCTGGGAGTGTCTAGCCATCATCTAAATATTTTTTTTTTCAAACAATCATCCAGATTTCTGGTCATTACATAGAAGATCCAACAATCCTTTTTTTTGGAGGAAGGATTTTTTTTGGAGGGGGGATTCGCGGCCGTTGGATCTCCGATCTAACGGTTAGAAATCTGGATAATAGTTTGGAAGAAAATATCCGGGTGATGTTTATTTACTCCCTTTCTTGAAACCACCTACTCCCTCTGGTCACAAAAGTTAATCATTTTGGATATTGATATTATCCTTAAAATACGACTTTAACCATTCATTTTTGTTATACAATTACGAAATTATGAAAGCACTTTTTAAGATAAATCTATAAGTATTGTTTTCATATGTCCAATCTAAATACTTATAAATATACTAATATAGTAAAAGTTTAGAATGTTTAACCGTATGTATCCTAAAATCACTTCTTTCTATGACTGATGGGAGTTTATAGGACAGTAAGCGATGCACAGGTTCACAACTAAAGCATATGTCGCCGACAACTTACTTGGCACGTTCAGAGCCATCCGGGGTGTGGAAACCGTTGATCAGGTGAGCAGTCGCGGTGCCGCTTGGATACGTCAGCTTGTAGTCGACGATCATCACCTTAACCAAAAGCAAGGTTTCTTTCAGTCAGTGATCCGGGAAGATGATAGTACGAACAGAGAAGCCTTTCCAGGATATGCTGCATGCCAGGCACCTTTCTCAGGGGAACGAGAGCGAAGATACCGACGAAGCTGACGAGGAAGAGAAAGCCGATCATCCACCCCAGCTTGGGGTTCTTCACATCATTCGGATCGTTTGCTTCTGCTGCCTGGCCGGCGATCGTCTCGCTCATCCCGAACAAGTAACTCCCAAAGCCACCTGATTCCCAGCAATGGACAGGTCAATGGCTCAGAGCTATCGACCTGCTTCGAGTGGAGTGGAGCAGGACAGCGTGTGTGTGTGTGTACCGCTGAACGCGATGCCGTAGGCGGCGACAACGCAGGTCTGGATGACGGTGTTCTCCTGACGGGTGAAGGGCCGCTTGGCGTTCTTGACGGGCGTCGTCCAGACGCGGAGGAAGAAGAAGCCGAGCAGGCCGGCGGAGACGTTGAGCGAGGGGATGATGCCGGTGGTGAGGCTGAGCTTCATGACGATGACGCTGAACAGGACAGCCAGGAAGAAGCTGACGACGAGCGCTCTGAACGTCACCTGCTCCCGCCACGGCGGCACGGGCTCCGACTCGAACACCCGCTCGATCGAGTCCGTGATCTCGCAGTCCGCGTTCCCCTGATCGTCAGCCTCCATGTCCAGCTTCTTGGGTTTGCTCCTTTGCCTTACCTCGCTCAGGTCCACGTTCTCGTCGACTTTGCTGCCGGCGTTGGCGGCGTCCCTTCGCACCGGCTCGTCGGTGGATGCCATGACCGTGTTCGACTATTACTTTCTACAATCGAAACCGAGGAAGTCCTCAGTAAATTCAGTTCGTATAGTTAGTACATAGCCTTCCTGCAACGCAATAGCTACAGCAAAGTCGGCAACCAACACGACTACACGAGCGACGAATGTACGCAGTGTTCGTGCAAATAAATCTGGAGCCTGGTCGTAACCATCAACGCACATTCTTGTCCTTTCATGGCGGCTGTTGCCACCAACATTCGTACGTACTGATGGCGACAATGGAATACGACAGATGAAGCTTCGATAATTGTTAACCGCCCGCATGCATCCAGGAATTGTCTTAGCGATGGCGAGCTATCGTTAGACGCGCACCATGGATGAAGACAAGAGTTGGAGAACTTGGTCTTGCGAAAGCAGCAAGAGCCTCTGAGAAACCAAGGAACCAGCGCGAGGATTACAGTGAGCGCGGTAACTTCGACCTCTGCTTCTTAAGCTTTTCAGAGTAATTTCTCAATCCATGAGCAGTTTATTTATATTATTCTAAAGATATTTTTTTTAGAAAACAAAAACCATTTTCTAGATGAAAACAGAAGGCAGCTAGCAAATTGAACAAGCATGATCGACCAGGTACGCCTACCGTTCAGCCCAAAACCCAACCCACCAGGCTAGTACAAGACCTCAACGTACAGAGCCCAAAGCACTAGTTTCTGTTTGGACTAATCAAAGCAGTCCACCTTAACAGCTCCCACCGAAGCGAGGCGGCCGCCGGTGCCTGACGAGTGACGACCCCAACGCGTCGCCATCGATCAACCGTTCCCCGCCCCCGATTCCCGCTACCCTCGTCCTCTCACTACTCCAGTTCTCGCATCCAAGCTGGCCGCACGCACGCAGATTCGGTGTCTGCAATGGAGGCTTCGAAGGATGAGCGGAAGCAGTGGCGGCGGGAGAAAGGGCCGCAGCAGAGCTCGGCCAAGCATGCACGTTTGCACTCAGCTCCTCTTCCCGTTCAAGTGTTGCTTTCCGTTGTTTGCAAATGCAGAGGGTGGCCTCAAATTGCAACTGTTCTACTTTGTTCAAACCAAATACAGAACTGAAACTCTGAACTGACTCAAAAAGAATAAGAATAACTAGATATCCTTAGCCGGCAGGTTTACAACCTTACTTGACAAGAGTTAAAAAAAGGAAGTGCCAATATTTTAAATCTTCAATCCACAAGATATGAAAACCACATTACTCGATCTTGTGATGGATTACTTAGTTGTAATTGACTCCCTAATCAAAATCGGTATGATCATGCAGTTTCCTAATCCAAACATATTGAGGGGGCCTAAAGATATCTCTCCCATTAAAAAAAGGGGTAAATTCCATCTTAATCGCTCATATTTCTTCATATATTTTATAGTAAATCCGAAAACTACCTTTATGACTATCCATTTACAAAGTAGCTATTGGCAACCTCTAAGTAAACTATTATATATATAGAAAACTATGACACATTTAAGACTAAGGATCCCATATACACTATGTATAAGATCAACTAATGGTACTTAAGAATATAATAATTTCTATAGTGTCTCAAGGTGGGGTCAATCCAACAATATATTCTCTAACATATGTCTATGTTATTGTTTTGATATCTCATATCTATGATCTGCGTAATATGATCATCAATTAATATATGTGAAGTACCATATGAGAAGATCCAGAATTAATTGTGATGAACCAATGTAAATGCTTGTGGGGTTGAATTTCAAGTTTGTGAAAGATTTAATTTTCTGTCAATTGTTCAGTTTCTAGCGGTCGGACTGGCTCGGCTGAGCGGTAGACTGACCGACCATATTGGTCCAACCGGCTCAGCTGAGCGGTCAAACTGGCCGTCTGCTGGTTCTGGTAGTAAGCTTGAGTTTTGCGAATTTGGTCATGGTTTGGGTATTTTAGCCCTAGGTCAACGTATTCATGTTACATGAATCATGTTTGAACTAACGTAGGTCAAGCTGTAAAGAACTTATATCTAAAAATAATTTCTTTATCTTTAAATGTGCAGAAAGACTTTGAGTCAACTATGATCAATGATGAGAGTAGAGAGTACGCTTATAGAGGAGCCGAGGTCCAAAACAATTAAGAATGGCATATGAGATAGTTGAGTTTAAACACGGTATACGTAAGGTAAGGAATGTTGAAGGGAATGTTAGAGCGACAGATTGCACCAAATTGCTTGGTCAGTTCAAGTGAGACATGGTCTAGAGGAATGAGAATAGAAAAGACTTGCTGATATATGGCAAGTCATTGGTACACCTACACGTGGCAAGCATAACGATTGCTTACAAGGGAAGATGAAGACTAGGTCAAGGCAAGAGTATTTAGGTAGTTTGCTAAATACCAAAAACTTCATTAGATCAAAACTATGACACTTGACATAGTGGTTTAGGTCAAGAAGATGCTGATAAGATTAAGCTGATTAAAGGCTAAAGACTTAGCAGGCTCAGGCTCATGTGTTTTAAAAAGCGTACATGAGTTAAGTATGAGTGTAAAATTCATGTTGTGTAGGGTTAACAGGGTTTTCCAATTATGCTAGTAGATAGTATTCATTAGGGTTAGATGTGGACTAGTTACTCCATCTATTTAGTGAATAGGGTGGGGGCTTACATGACAACTATCTCAACCATTCTAGAGTTAAGGTTAGGGTTGGAGAGCAAAGAGTTATGTGGTGTAATTTTTTGTCCTCCTCATGCAGTGATTGTAAAACATTTATCCTCAAGTAGCAATATAATCAAGTTTGTTCATCTCTCATAAATCCTTCTTGTCTTGATTGATTTGCTATTTGTTCTTGTTGGGTTTTTTGCCTCTTCTCTCCTTTTCTTGACCTTGCTGGTGTTAAGGACATCTAAGTAATAGAGATGTCTCATGTAGATTAAATCATATCTATCTACACACTATGATTTGTAAGTTCTTGAAGTTGCTCGATTTTAGCTGATTTGGAACCCTTTTTTAGAATCATTGGCCTGAGAGTTTTGGTTGCAATTCATAAGTTGTTTTACTTACTATGACATGTGAGAATATATCTAAAACTATCTTTGATGTTCTTAACCCATTAGCAAGTTGTATCTCAAAAATTTGAGATTTGTTCGCTTTTGGTACAACTTTGCTTGTTTTGAGAATAATATCATAAACATAAATAGAGAGTTTCACGAACAAGTTATATACTTGTCAATCAATATAAATGATAGTTCATCTAATGGATAAAATAATATATTATTCAAAGTTCATAAACATAAAAACGATATAATTATCTATCTGATTGCCTCTAGGGTATATCAGTGGCGCAAATTACTCAGGAGTGCCATTGTCGGAGATTGGAAGTTTGTTTGAATTTTTCTTATACATTTCTACAAAGGCTAAGGCTAAGACTTAATTGTATTGCCAAATACCTTCTGGAAGTTGTACAGGCCATCCATAAGAATTACTGCTATGGTTATGAACACCTGCAGTGTTAAGATGTCAGTTCTGGACAACTACATGTGGACGAATTGCTTGCCATGACCAAATTTTAATTTACCTTGTAAGATGCAGTCCATGTGGCCTGTTAGAAACTGCTTTTAGAAGCAGTTTTTGGCTTTTACTATAGTACTTAACTTTTAAATGAAGTATTTTTGTTAAAACGGGGTCTACAAGTTAATTGTAGTACACGTTAAAGGCCCAATATCTGTACCATCCAAAATCGCAAGCGAGTATCTCTCTTTCCGTAGTCTCTGTCGCAAACAGCTAAAATTCAAAAATTTTAGCCAAAAACCATAAGCCACAGCCATATCAAACGGTCCCGTAGACTACTTTCTGGAAGTCTCTCGGAGTACCAACTTCCTTTCTTCGTACTTATGAGTAGCCACATTAAGCCCCGCGAGAGGATGCCTCCTATCAGAAGAGATGCATTCACAATATAGGGGCAGATAATTCCAACACCAACATAGGTAGCCAAGAAATCAAAATAGAACCTAGAATAAGAAAAATATTGAATTTCCAGACAATGGAATACTGATGGATCCAACATGGACCCAATTATAGTGAGAATATGATCAAACAATCAAGAATAACCATCAGACGGTTGCTAATCCAGAAGGATTAATATAGGCAAGTAAACATTGCATGCAATAGTGCATTGACTCCTGATGCTTAAACCAAGATGTAGCCATATTACCATACTAACCTGTTCTTATAAGCTTCAAAGCCAAATGCTGGGAAGGAGATTAATCCACAGTCATTCCCTGCAGCGGAGAACCACGGGAAGAAAGCCCAAAGGAGGCTTCAAGGCCAAATATCATTTTGAAATGCTCTGTGTTAAGAATAGGGTGGGGAACAGGGGAAGGGAAGATCTACCTTTCTCATGGGCACCAGAGCAAATAGCCCAACAAAACTAACAAGGAATAGAAACCCTATCATCCATCCGAGCTAGGATTCTTGATATTCATGGCATCATTAGCCTCTGTTGCTTCCTTAGCAATGGTTTCACTCATACCAAACAGGTAACTGCCAAACCCACCTGATCAATTGGGATTAATGAATGAGAATACTATAGTTGATTTTCAGTTGTTGCAGTATTCTACCATACTGACAGTAACAAACAATTTGCAGAAAAAAATCTTCATCTAGGATCTAACATAAAACCCGAATATAAGCATGCATTGTGAAAATATTTCTGTAGCAGATATAATTGTGATAAATTTTGTTCTTTAAAAATAAATCACTGAAAAGCCAACATAAGGAAAACATCGCGTTCCGTACAAGCCTAAGAATGGCCCACGCACCAAGACATCTTGGTACCAGAGATTTGATGAACAACAGGGTGCAGAAACTGAAGAAGAAAAAGGTGGGCGGAAGTGGTCAAGTTTGAATTTTACAGCTGAACGCGAGGCCGTAGGAGACGATGCAGATCTGGATGACGGTGTTCTCCTGTCGTGAACGGCTGCTTGACGGATCCCATCCTCTCGACGGCCGATGTCCATAGGAGGACGAGGAAGAAACCAAGGAGGCTGGCAGAGATGTTGAGCAAGAGGATTATGCCGATGGTGAGGCTGAGCTTCATGATGATGATATTGAACAATATGGTGAGGAGGAATCCCACCATGAAGGCACGCGCCGTCAGCTGCTCCCGCCAAGTAGGCACGAGCTTGTTCGCGAATGCCCGCTCCACCAACGCCGCCCTCTCGTCGTGGGTGGTGTAGGCCTCGTCGGCATTGCTGCCGGTGTTGCGGCGGGGGAGGATGTTGCCTGATTCCACGGGTTCACCGTCGTTGGCGGTGGTCGTTTCCAGTGCCATGGGCATGTTGGGTTTAATCCTGAAGTATTCCATATTTGCAGGCGGCAGCAGCAGAAGCTTCCGAGAGCAGACGTAGAGGAGTCGGTTTCCTCTAAACCGTTGCTAGTTCTAATTCATACTCGTTTTCGAGTCCAGTTCTCGTTTAGAGTTCGTTTATGATTTGTATTCATAGAAGTTGCCTTAGTTCTATGTATTGCTACCTATATATATTAAGATGAAAATAGGGAACGAAATAAGCCCCTGGAAAATCACTGCCTTGCGTCTCGTTTGCTTCTTCTATACAGTGTTGGATTTGCTACAGTATTCTTCACCGGCGTCCTGAACGATTTATCAATCGCTACATGAAGTCGTAGTAGCCGAGCGCTACTCGACGTCATAGCCGAGAGCTACTCGAAGTCGTAGCAGCCGAGCGCTACTCGACGTCGTAACCGAGAGCTACTCGAAGTCGTAGCAGCCGAGCGCTACTCGACGTCGTAGTCGAGAGCTACTCGAAGTCGTATCTGAGTACTACTCGAACCTACGACATTGCCAACATTTACTCTAGGATTCAGGAATTGCAAAGCGGCGACGTTGGTCTGAAGATTTACGCCCTCAATCTGGTATCAGAGCTATGGTTCGACATTCAGATCAATGTCAATCGTTGTCCACGGCGAGACGGCGTGAGAGAGCAGCAGTGGGATGTTTTCCTACCCGCAGCTTACGGCGACCAACTACACCAGTTGGGTGATCCGAGTGCAAGCAATGATGGAAGATCAAGGCGTCTGGGAAGCGATCGAGCCGACGGTTGGGGAGGCCGTCGACGCAAGGAAGGACAAGAAGGCGAGGTCGCATCTTCTCCAAGCGCTCCTGGAAGACCTCTTGATGCAGGTGGCCAGGAAGAAAACGGTGAAGGAAGTCTGGGACTGCCTCAAAACTCGATTCATTGGCGCAGATCGCGTCAAGGAAGCACGGCTGCAGACGTTGAAGAGCGACTTCGACGCCATGCGCTTGCAGGAGGGAGAGAGCTTGGACCAGTACGCCGGAAGGCTCAACGCCATGTCCGTCAAGTATGCAAACCTCGGAGCAACACTCGAAGATGCTACGATGGTCAAGAAGTTATTCGACACCGTGCCAAAACGCTTCCTGAGCGTAATAGCCGAGATCGAGCAATTCTGTGACATCAAGATGATGTTGTTCGAGGAAGCAGTAGGACGGCTAAAGGCATATGAAGAACGGACATGCGCACACATGTTTGGCAGAAGTGGCAACGGCGACAGCCAGCTTCTGCTCACTCAGGCTGAGTGGCAGGCACGACAGAAGAAGGAGGCCGACGAATCTTCGTCAAGCAAAACCAAGTACTACGGTTCTGCTGAGAACAGCAGCCGTGGTAGAGGTGGACGAGGACGCGGCAGGGGCCGCGGCAGGGGAGGTCGCGGTGGCACGCCAAGCAAAGACGGTGCGGTTGGCTCAAGCGGCGGTGGCCGTGACAAGAGCCATATACGTTGCTTCAACTGCGACAAGACAGGGCACTACAAATCCGAGTGCCGAGCGCCGAAGAAGGGGGAGGAGGCCAACCGTACGCGCACAAATGACACCGAGCCTACACTGCTACTCGCGATCTCTGAAGAATCAGCGTCAGAGCAGCAGAAACGACAGGAGGTCGTGCTGCTAAACAAAGAGGAAGTAATATCGGAGGTGAAGACTGTCCCAGGACAAGTCTGGTACCTAGACAATGGGGCAAGCAACCATATGACCGGCGACAAAGCGAAGTTTCGCGAGCTGGACGAGAGTGTCACCGGTAAAGTGAAGTTCGGTGACAACTCAATGGTGCAAATCATGGGCAAAGGCTCAGTTCTGTTTGGCTGCAGAAACAGAGACCAATGGTTGCTCCAGGAAGTGTACTACATCCCAAGGCTCCAAAGCAACATTGTGAGCCTTGGACAGTTGACTGAAATAGGCCATAAGGTAATTCTCGATGAAGATGTTTTGCAGGTGTTCGACAAGCGACAAGCAAGATTGCTCATGGAAGTGAGGCGCACTGCAAATCGTCTTTACAAAATCGAGCTATACCAAGCGGAGGCAGTTTGTCTCCTGGCGAACCTCGAAGACCTGGCATGGCTATGGCACGCCAGACTTAGCCACGTCAACTTCCAAGCCATGAGACAATTGGTTGACAAGAGGATGACGGTGTGCGTTCCATCTCTTGCGCATCCAAATCAACTGTGCCAATGGTGTCTCGTGGCGAAGCAGTCAAGGCAAACGTTCCCGGCGGCAACAGCATACAGGGCAGAGAAGCCTCTCGAATTGCTGCATGCTGATCTCTGCGGCCCAATTACTCCTTCAAGCATCGTCGAAAACAGCTACTTCTTGCTAATTATGGAAGATTACTCGAGGTGGATGTGGCTGTTCGTGATCAAGACGAAGGATCAAAGCCTCCACAGTGTTCAGAAAATTTCGGCTGCAGATTGAGAACACATGCGATCGGCGAATCAAGACGATCGGGATCGATCATGTGGCGAATTCACAACAGCAGTCGCGAGGAGGCCGGGATCGAACGGCAGCTCACTGCACCTTACTCGCCATAGCAAAACGGCATGCTAGAGTGAAGGGACAGGACCGTGATGGGAATGGCAAGGTCGCTTCTCGAAAGCATGGGCGTACCAGGAAGATTCTGGGTGGAGGCGGTGCGGCACGCGGTGCATTTGCTGAACCGGCTGCCGACAAAAGCGCTGGGCGAACGCACTCCGTTTGAAGCTTGGAACGGTAGGAAGCCGCATCTGATACACCTCTGTGTGTTCGGTTGCATGGCATACGCGAAGGTGACGACGTCGTATTTGAAGAAGCTGGAGGACCGAAGCCAGCTGATGGTGTATCTCGGCGTCGAAGACGGCTGCAAGGCGCATCGCCTATACGATCCACGGCGCGGGAGAATTCATATAAGCCGTGACGTGAAGTTTGAAGAGAAGCAGCAATGGCCCTGGAACGCAGGCATAGACGGCGGTGAAACACCAGACTTCATCATCGAGGGAGAGTTCAGCATGGAGCTGATAGAGGGAGATTTCATCCCACCTGTAGACAGCCCGGCAGCACGTCTTCATCCAACTCCCCTATCGACTCCGCAAGATTATGAGGCGACTCCAGGAACCGGCTTACGAGCAGTAGAGCGCACGGACATGTCCGCACCAGTCTCCTCCACCAGTTCGCTGGTGATGCAGCTCCCTGGACCATCAGCAGCAAGACCAGCCACAACAGAAGGCAGTCCGATCAGACCAGATTCGGTCATGTGCGCAGCGGTGGGAAGACCGGTCGAACTGGACTCAGGCGGAAGCAACAGCACCGAACCAAGACACATTCGGTACAGGCATATCGATGATATAATGAGGGATGCTCGGCGGATACAATTTGATGATGAAGTCACAGATGAAGAAGTCATGCTCATGGAGACAGAGGAGCCGTCTTGCTACCTTGAGGCCGCAGGTCAACAGGTCTGGGAAGACACCATGGTGAGCAAAATCGAGTCCATTGAGATAAATCAGACTTGGTCACTCACGGAGCTGCCGGTTGGGCACAAACCAATTGGGCTCAAGTGGGTCTACAAATTGAAGAAGAACACAAACGGAGAGGTAATCAAGCACAAGGCAAGATTGGTTGCAAAAGGGTACGTGCAGCGACAAGGAATTGACTTCAAAGAGGTGTTTGCGCCGGTTGCGAGATTAGACACCATGCGAGTCATCCTTGCCATTGCTGCAAATCGCAGTTGGCAAGTGCACCACCTCGACGTCAAGTCAGCTTTCTTGAATGGGGAACTCGAGGAAGAGGTATACGTTGCTCAACCGGAAGGTTTCACGGTGAAGAACAAGGAGCATTTAGTGCTTAAACTGAGCAAAGCACTTTACGGACTTCGGCAAGCACACGGGCGTGGAACACGCGACTTGACAAAAGTTTGAAACAACTCGGTCTTGCAAGATGTGCACAAGAACAAGCTATGTACACAAGGGGAAAAGACTGAGTAGAAGTCATTGTCGGTGTTTATGTTGACGACCTCATTGTGACAGGAGAAGATCCGAACGAGATTGAAAGATTCAAGCAACAGATGATGTCTGAATTTGAGATGAGTAACCTCGGTTTACTCAGTTACTATCTCGGGATCAAAGTCAAACAAGGGGAGGAAATCATCACAATCAAGCAGGAAGCTTATGCCAAGAAGTTGCTTACAAAGTTTGGGATGATTGATTGCAATCCCACGAAAATCCCCATGGAGCCGAGGTCACAACTGAACAAGGATCCGGATGGAGAACCGGTGGATTCTACGCAATACCGAAGTGCAATTGGGTGTCTTAGATATCTACTACACACCCGGCCAGACTTGTCCTTTGCAGTCGGCGTGTTAAGTAGATTCATGGAGCAGCCCACGGTAATGCATCACAAAGCTCTCAAACAAGTTCTTCGATATGTGAAGGGGACAATGAGCTATGGACTTGTGTATACCAGAGGAGGAGATATAGAAGTTATCATCGGGTATACAGATAGCGACTTGGCCGGAGACAATGATGATAGGAAAAGCACCGGAGGTATGGCATTTTACATCAATGGGAGGACGGTTTCTTTGTCATCGTGTGAAGCCGAATTTATGGCAGCAACAGTGGCGGCAAGCCAGGCAATATGGCTAAGAAGTCTGCTAGGAGAGGTGACCGGGAACAAACATGAAGCCGTGAAGTTATTTGTTGATAACAAATCGGCGATCGCGCTAATGAAGAATCCTGTATTTCATGGGCGTAGAAAACATATCGACATGAAGTTTCATTTCATTCGTGAATGCGTCGAGAAGAGACAAATCACAGTGGAGTTAAATGCGCGCGGATGAGCGTGCGATTTCTTGTGAAGGCGTTGGCGGCAAAAAACTAGCAACAATGCGACACCAGCTGGGTGTTCGTGATCTTGGAACACATCAGGATTAAGGGGGAGTATGTTGGGTTTAATCCTAAAGTATTCCATATCTGCAAGCGACAGCAGCAGAAGCTTCCGAGAGCAAACGTAGAGGAGTCGGTTTCTTCTAAACTGTTGCTAGTTCTAATTCATACTCGTTTCCGAGTCCAGTTCTTGTTTAGAGTTCGTTTATGATTTGTATTCATAGAAGTTGCCTTAGTTCTATGTATTGCTACCTCTATATATTAAGATGAAAACAGGGAACGAAATAAGCCCCTGGAAAATCACTGCCTTGCGTCTCGTTTGCTTCTTCTGTACCGTGCTAGATTTGCTACAGTATTCTTCATCGGCGTCCTGAACGATTGATCAATCGCTACGCGAAATCGTAGCAGCCGAGCGCTACTCGACATCGTAGCCGAGAGCTACTTGAAGTCGTAGTAGCCGAGTGCTACTCAACGTCATAGCCGAGAGCTACTCGAAGTCGTAGCAGCCGAGCGCTACTCGACGTCGTAGCCGAGAGCTACTCGAAGTCGTAGCAGCCGAGCGCTACTCGACGTCGTAGTCGAGAGCTACTCGAAGTCATATCCGAGTACTACTCGAACCTACAACATTGCCAACATTTACTTCAGGATTCAGGAATTGCAAAGCGGCGACGTTGGTCTGAAGATTTACGCCCTCAGGGCACTGGTCAAACTACTACGTGTTTGGAACACCACGAGGAGGCATGTGCGTATTTGGAAGGCTGGTTAGATTTCGGTACGATCATGTGTTTCGGCGTGGGCATTGGGCCATTCCGCTGCGAGGTCTAACAGTCCTCCAATTGGAATCAGACCGTCCAGATCTTCCAATTGAGATTCAGTGTTGGTGCTGTACTTTTAATCAGAGGTTTCCGGTTGCAACACAATGTTATCTGTAAGATCATGTGGCAGTAGCTCTATAAGACTAATGAATACTTAACATTACTCATGTCTTATTTTTGTTGTTTAAGTTTAATTTTGAGATATTTCATTTCAAGTTGTTGTCGTTTTGAGCTAGCGGTTCTACCAGAATTGTAATCGTGATATGACCAAAAAATGGTAGTACCAGATTGTATCGCAGTATGACCAAGCAAAGCGATAGTATCGGCATATGGTTGCCGATAGCTATTTTCCAAAGAATGCCTTTTTGGAATTTTTGGTTTGAGACCTAGTGCAGTAGTATCGACTTTGGAGTTGCGGTACGACCTGAATAACGGTATGATCGGCATGGGTACCATGGTCATATCGGCCATTGTGTTGAGTGATTTTGAGTATTGGTTTGGTAGTGTTAGTTATAGTGGGGGTCTATGCAAGTGTTAGTCATGAAGAGTTCATGCATATGTGAGTCATGGTGTGTCCATGTATTTGGTTTTCTAATTAAGAGTCAAGTGTATTTTATTTATGCTTGAATTGATCATTTTATTCTTTAGTGTCCAGATGCTTTGGTGATTGTTGCAGCCAGCAGCAAGACTAGACTGCGGAAAGAGTTCTAAGGCCATGGCATATCGCGTAAGTTCAAGTGGAGCAACATCTTAAACCGAGAGGTTTAGGAGAAAGACAATAGTCATGACGAGGTATAATATATGCATGTGATGTGCCAAATGGACTTGTGTGTTTTAAGTGGTGACGTTTTTCGAAGTAGGCGTATGATCTTGGCAGTAAGGCGTTGGACATCATAGACTATGGAGTTATGTTGGTGTGCCATAGAACTTGGACGTTTCAAGTGGTGAAAACCTCGGTGCAGGTGTACGATCTTGGTGACAAGTCATGGGCATCGCATCGTTGTGAAGACCAGCGGGTAGCAATTTGGAAAAATGTCTGAAACCAAGTAGAGTAACGATTTACAAAACCGCGACGCTGGCCTAAGTGGTTTAGATCGCATCTTCGTGGTTGGAGTGCCTTATCGGGCTTGCCGAGTCTTTGGAAGTCATGCTTTAAAAAATGTACAAGTGTGAGAGTGTAAAACCTATTTGTGTGTGGGCTATTGAGTTTTCTCATATGTAAGTGGTGTGATCCATTAAGGAGTGGCTAGTTGGTGTGAGGTGATAGCTTTTACTATATAAATCTTGTGTTAAGTTGAGTCTTAGGAGAGATTTGAGATATTAGGGTTAGGATTTCCTTGTGTTGGAACCTTGTGTGTGTGCTTTTGGCTTAGAACTTTGCTATCCTGAAGAATTGTCTATAAAATATTTCTTCAAGTAAAATAAACATAGAAAGTTTGCCCAAGTGAGTTGTATCATGGACCCCCTCATGTGCTTTTGATTTTTTTAGCTTTCTTGTTTTGATTTCTCTCTTCTCTTGATCTTTCTTGGTGCTAAGGGCGTATAAATGGTAGGGATATCTTGGGAAAATCAGATTCTATTCATCTAAGCATTTTCTATGAAAAGTTCTTGAATTTGCCCGATTTTGATCAAAAAATAGTTGTTTTGGGGGGGGGGTTTACTTTGAATTTATGCTGTGATTTAGTTTGCTATGACATGTGAAAATCAATTTAAGGTCACCTAGACCATTTAGAACTCACGAGTAAGAGCAGATCAAGACATTCCTCTTTTGTCCGGTTTTAGTGCACTCTTCATTCAAATGAAAAAATGTCAGAAATTCAGTAACGATTCTCTCAATCATTTCTGACATCCTAATGAAGGTGTATACTAAGTTTTAAGTTATTTGGACTAACGGATCAAACATTTCATCAATTTTTATTTTAAAACCTTGCTAATTTACTGTAGCAGTGGTACTACCGGGATTACTGTAGCGGCAATACTGATTCTATTGTAGCACTGTAGCGGTATTACCATTTTATTGTAATGTGTTAGACCATGTGTCTAGGTCTAAGCTATTTTAGATGATGAATAATTGACAACGTTAGTTATGATATTACTTATGGTGTGTTGCGCGTGTACGGATTGATGTTGGTCAAGTTCGGACAAATTTGTGCTGGAAAAAATATTCTTTGGTCTTTACATGTGCAGGTTGAGTATGGAGGTGATCGTGGTCGATGACGAGGAGGACCGGGATTAGAATGGGGAGATCCGAGGTCCGGCAGTCAAGGGAGTCATAAGATGGTCGAGCTCATGCTTGGGCACGTGAAGATCAAAGTTGGATAATGCGTGGAGAAGATACAGGAGGTGCGGTCCTGGAGGTTTTGACACGTGATAAGTTGAAAAAATCGGAAATTAAAAAACCCATGTTATGAAGGGTTTTAGATCACTTAGAAAGTAATGGGTTAAAAGTATGGTTAAAGTAAAAAGATTTAAGATGAGTTATAGTAAGATTTCTAGTAATGGTTAGTGACATGTATAAATTGGGGGCAGACGGGCGGCTATTGGGGGCTGTGCCGTGTTTTTATCAGGAGGCGCTGGCAGCTCGTTCCAGAGAAAAGAAAAAAAGGAGAGAGCAGCGGCCATAGGAATCAAAAGAAAAAAGTGCACAACAATAGCTTAGCTAGATGTTGCATGTATGTATACGTAACGTGAAATTAGCAAGTCGATCATTGCATGATTCACGTTTCTACCAGCGTCTGTTTTTTGCGTGTTTGAGCATGCGGATCGATTGAGCCCCAGAGGAGGTGCCGAGTCGAGACCGAGATCGAAGGTTTTCGTCAATCGGCGCGGCTCGCTGATCGATCGGAATCGGTTGCTGAAGGCCCTTGCATCCGCGAGCAACTCGAGGTGATTCTTACGAGGTAAATTTCCGATCAAAATTGTTTCTTCTCGTTCTTTGGCGTTTTTTTTGTGGCAGCGGGATGTATATGTTTTTTTTTTGGAGTCTGGCGGCTGAAAAATACACACAAAAAAAAGAAAACAGAACAAAAGAGTTAGTCGTGAGCTTGTTTGGGAAAAATAGTGATTAGAGGCTAATAGAAGAATTAGTTCTGGCGGCTGGTTCCGACGCAAGAAAAACAAAGAGGCTGCATGCTTGTATTGCATGGGTGATTTTAACCAAGTGATTGTATGCTTAATTAGCAGATTGAAGATGAGTTTAGGCTGTTGATCTTTACGGCTGCTCTTGCTCGTGTGATATTTTGGTTGGCTTCTTCGAGCGCATCTTGTTTTGGTTGTCAGGCGACCGAGTTGTTTTCTGGGCATCACCGCGTGCGCCTAGTCCGATAAGAAAGCGGGCTGCCACAGGTACTCGCACAACACGGTGCGCTCGGCCGCAAGCTCTAGTACGCCGTTTCCAATCTGCGACAATATTGTCAAGGAATTTACCCACTGAATCTGCGATATATATAGATTGTTTTGCATGTATTGTTGTCGTATATTTTTGTGTGTGCTTCTATAATTTGTAGGATAAAATTTAAATTTTAAGAAAAATTTTCACTAGATGCTGCAATCATTTACCCCCTCTCTGATTGCCATCGACGATCCTACATAATGATACTACCGAACACATTATAGCGGTAATGCCGATTTTGCACAGTTTCTTTTGGATCTTTTTGTGTAGGTGATTGGTCTTGAACTTTATAGCTTTTCATAGTTATTAAAATAAAGAATTTAGAGTTATGCTTTCGCTTTGAGAAAAAAATTGCAAAAATCTTGTATTATTATTGACTATTATTCACCCACTCTTAGTTACCATATTCAATCCTACGTTACCTTTTAAATCCAGTATTTGGATAATTTTTTAGGAGTTTACTCTTCGTATCGTACTACTGCTCCTGTTACAGCTGTAGGGCTGAGATATTGGGAAACTAGGATTTAAAACCAACCCATCTAAGTGCGTTCGGAATAGCGATGGTTTATGATTTTTTATTATAGTTGGTTTATTTTTTTTACTATAACTAAGTTGGCTTATTTGACATAATTAAATTTTAAAAAATTTAAAAATAGAAAAAACATGTTAATCCATCACGGATAATGCAAAGAAATACGAGAAAGAAAAGAAAATAAAAAAACCCAAAAAAATCAGAAAAAGATGAAATCACTGAATAGCGAAAAAAAAACAGAAATCAGAAGTAGAAACTAGGTTTAAGTCAAAATGAACGGGATAGTGGTGACCGGCTGTGTACATTATACACTGAAGTACAGCTGCTGTTTCTACAATTTGAAGGATACATACATGTACAACTGTAGCGACCACTCAGTGACGCTTCTTTACCAAGTACAACACAGTTTTGGCATTCTTACCAACATTCAGCTAATCAGAAATTAACAAGATTTGGAACATCCCCCAACAAAAAGAAAGATTTGGAACGCTAGTTACAGACTTACAGGACGATGCGTGATACAATGTATACGGTCCTGATTATAGGATGGTACAGATTACACAACGTTTTCAAACTAGAGAGGATCAGCTAATTTCCCAGGAAGCCATCCACTTTGGCATTCACCGATCTCGACAGAAACTTCATGCAAATCGGCGGCTTCACCTTGGCAAGGGCAAGAATGGACTGCGGCAAGGTCCAAATGCCATCGCCGCAGATCAATCCTGAGGCAACCGCAGGCCCAAACGCATCTGCCTTGGCCTTGTTCACCATCCCCCACACGAAGAGGATCACACTGCCGATGAACATGTCGATTGCGAAGTACGACCCGATGTAGAACGGTATCGCCATCGCCATCGGGAGCGGGATGAACCTCGCGACCTTGCTTGGCGCCAAGTCCCTGATCAGATTGATGGCGATTGCCGCGGCGAAGAATATGTAGCAGAGGGTGAGGCAGTTCTTTGGAAGCGAGGAGAAGCCATCGACACCGAGTATGGCCATGTTCCGGTACACGATGGCGTAAGGTGCCGGGTATTCAGTGCCGCTTATGCCGATGTCCGTGAAAGCCTTGTAGAACAGCCAGAAGACGCAGGGCGCGATGACGCAGCCCATCGCTGTGCCTATCACCTGGCTGATGAACATTGACCTTGGCGATGCCAACGTCAGATAGCCAGTCTTGAAGTCTTGCATCAGGTCGGAGGCCGTCGACACGATGCTCATCATCACACCGCAGGCAGCAAGTCCGACCAGCACACCACCGTGTGAAGCGCCAGCCCATGCACCGAAGATAAAGATGGCAAGCTTGCCATACGTAGAAGCAAGGGACCAATCGGTGAGCCCACTTCCATAGGCGTTGCAGAAGGCCAGCATGGGCGCAAAGATGTATGCAACCAGAATGTAGTACCACTTGAGCTGTGGGAAGATCTGGGGAAGGGTACCGATCGATATAGCAGCAATTGCAACATATCCTGCATATGCAACTGATTTGGGAATTTGATCCTTCAGGAAGAGCTCGGTGCGACGTTCATCGTCGTAGGAGACAGCTTCGGCGGTGATCATGGGTATGCCATTGTTCGAAACTGGAAGTGTGCTGTTTTTCTTCATCATTGATACAAAGCCAGCAGTTGTGCGAATCAGCACCTTCACGAAGTTGTACAGGCCATCCCCAAGAATCAAGGCGATGGATATGAACACCTACAATAATTGGGAACACCAGATTTACTTCTTAGTAGCAAGTAGTGGCACCAATTAGTAACAAACAAAGATGGTGACTGTGTCAATATTTGGTTATTTACCCTGTAACCTTGCAGTCCATGGAGATTGCTTTCTGAGATAGTTGCAGGGTACCAACTCCCTTTCTTGTTACGTATCAGGGGCCACATTACCCCCCATGAGAGGATGCCTCCCAATAGAACAGATACGTTCACAATGTGTGGGCAGATCATCCCAACTCCAACATAGGTAGGAGAGAAATCGAAGTAAAACCTGAAAAATGAAATATAAAGCTCAATATGGAGAAGCATTACAGTGCTGTGGCCAAATAGATTCAGAATGGTAGCTTAAGGCTTTTTTCAGATATTGGACATGTAATACCCAATGTTACTATTATTCAGACAAAGATGAAGGTATGATCTAACCTGTTGTTAAAAGCTTGAAGGCCTAATGTAGGGAAGTTTTGGAATCCACAATTTTCTCCAGCAGTGTAGAACCACTGAAAAAAGCCCCAAAGGAAGCTGAACAAAAAGAATTTGCCCAGTGTCTTTACTTGCTTCCTAAAATATATTACTATGCTGTCAGTAACGTTGCTCCGCATGTACCATGCTAATAACTGGTACTAACTAGAATACTAGCAAACACAACAGTCAGATCATTTACTTTGCAATCTTTGCACCCTCTGGCGTGTGGAAACCATTAATAAGATAAGCAGTCGCCGTGCCACTCGGATAGGTCAGCTTGTAGTCGACAATCATAATCTGAACCAGCAATTCAGTTGATGATTAGTTGGTATACAGTGATGCTGTAAGAATCTGAAGTGCAGAAACATGTTAAACATTTACTTTTCTCAGAGGCACAAGAGCAAATAGCCCAATAAAACTGACAAGTAAGAGAAACCCTATCATCCACCCGATGTGAGGATTCTTGATATTCTGAGCATCATTAGCCTCTGTTGCTTGCTTAGCAATCGTTTCACTCATGCCAAACAAATAAGTGCCAAACCCACCTAACCAATTGAAATGAAATAGTACAATAATTAGTGCATTTCTTGTTTCACACATAGACAAGGATAGGAGGTAGTGAAAGATGATAAGAAAAATGTTGACACAGTTCAGGTTAAGACAAGCACACGCATGGCATCCCTGTCCAACTTGTAACAAGCAAGACTACACTTGTTATTTGAAATTCATTAAGATATTATGGAATCTAATATATCCAAAACCAGCTAAGCAGAACGCACGGGCGGTTACAATTTGCCTTCATAGAGCAATAACTAATAAGGGCGATTGTTTATGTTAAGTCAACAGCGTCATAATCCATGCATCTCTTTGAAAAATATGTATGCGTGATGCGTCTGTATTCAGAGGTATATGGGAGTAAAAACTATTATAGATGGGTCCCCTATTTCAGCTTGAGACGACCCTGAATTCAAACGTACTGCAACTTGGTTGTCCCATGCTGGGACGCTGACCACCACATGCTTAGAAAAATCTAAACGCAGAGGTATATTACCATACTCCAAAGATTCTTTTTTTTTTGGTGAGCCACTTCGAGAAATTGTTAAGTGTGTCGTGCTTTCTTCATTGATTCCACCATACAATCCCACTGCAAACCTTTGTAAAATTCCTCATGCAGAATTGCAAAGCGGCGTACCAAACCACTATCTACTTAGACCCCGTTCGTTTCAGCTTTTTTTCAGTTTCAGTTTCTAGTTTCAGCTTTTTTTCACTATTCAGTAATTTGTCTTTTTCTGAATTTTTCGAGATTTTTTAAGCTTTTTTACATTTTTCTTTTTTTCCCGTGTTCCTTTGCATTGTCCGTGATGGGTTAGCGTATTTTTTCTATTTTTATATTTTTTTAAATTTAATTATGTCCAAAAAACTAAATCATTCTGATAAAAAAGTCAACTACTGATGAAATTTCAATTAAAATGCTCATCGCTAAAACGATCACCCCTTAGTCTAGTAGGCTAGTACACTTAAATCCATGGAAAAGAAGGTTCCAATAGTCTATTATTGCTCTTTGCTAATCATTTCGAAAGCTACTTCTGAATCTACTTAGGCTACTCAAGCTCGAGAATCCTAAAAGAACAAAGGCTAAAACTCGTGTACTATGATGCAAGCACAGAGTTGAGGCAGGAAGAAACTTTGAGCTAGCACCGCGCCCTTGCTCGACAGCACAAGAATAATAGATACGATGGATATGACCCGAGAAATTAACTCAAGTCACTACTCGAGTACCGCTGAAGGCGATGCCGTAGGCGGCGACGACGCAGGTCTGTATGACGGTGTTCTCCTGCCTCGTGAACGGCTGCCGGAGGAGGCCTATCCTCTCGATGGCGGCCGTCCAAAGGCGGACGAAGAAGAAGCCGAGGAGGCCGGCGGAGACGTTGAGCGAGGGGATGATGCCGGTGGTGAGGTTGAGCTTCATGACGATGATGCTGAACATGATGGAGAGGAAGAAGCTCACCACGAAGGCGCGCACCGTCAGCTGCTCCCGCCACGTCGGCACGGCCCTGTCCGCGAACGCCCGCTCCACCGACACCCCCTCCTCCTCGGCCAGCTGGGTGGTCCCGTCCCCACTGGCCTCGTCGCCTACGCCGTTCTTGGCGGCGTTGTGGCGGTGGCGGAGCGTGCTCGCCTCCACCATCTCCTCGTCGCCGGAGGCGTTGGCTGTGGTGGTGTGCGGCGTCATTGCCTTGGACGCACCAAGAGGCGTTTGTTTTGGCTGTGTGGAGCAAGGCCGTGACCCGTGAGGGCGGTGTATGTACTTATCGTGAGATAGAGTAGCACGTGGCTACCGTCCTGTGCCAATCGGACGGACCGGACGGTGGATATTTGATCGGGCATTGGGGCAGTGCGGAGCTAAGGCAGGTTCATGGGTCCGTTTACTTGTTGACCATTCTAATCGGAATGTACAATCTTGACTTGTTGACCCATGATATTTTCAAAGGTATTCGGAATAACGATAGTTTATAATTTTTAGTTAAAATTTTATTGTAATTGATTGAATTTTTACTATAACTAAATTAACTTATTAAATATAATTAAATTTAAAAAATTTAAAAATAGAAGTAACTCCTTAGCTTATCATGGATAATATAAAGAAATATTAAAAATAAAATATAAAAAAACAAAAGGATAAATTTGCTAGAGATAAAAAAAAAGCCGTAGCAAAAGCCCATCGCTGACGGTGAAAGAAGTTGAGCGGGACCAGCATAGAGACCTCTGAGGAGGCCACCGATGAACCCATGCTTATCTCCCACATCCGACATCTTTCTCGTGAACGCGGCGTCGAATCGCTCGGCGCGTGTTGCTCATGCTCACCACTCCTAATTGTGTCGCTCCAACGAGCCCGCTCGCCATCGCGCCCCTTGCCGCTCACCATGCGCGACCGCATCCCATCGCGCCAAACTGCGGCATCCCGCCTGCTTGCAGCTGCTCACGGCACAGTGAACCAGCCCAACGTTGCCCGTCGCGGTTCGCTCGAGGGCCAGACCAAGGCCGATGGCGGCTTGTCACCATAGCTATTTTCCTTCTAGCGCTAACTCGCCGCTTGCCTAGTCACTTAGGCCCCGATCATTTTAGCTTTTTTTCAGCTTCAACTTCTAGCTTTAGCTTTTTTTTCACTATTCAATAATTTGTCTTTTTCTGAATTTTTTTTTAGATTTTTTGAGTTTTTTTGTATTTTTCTTTTTTTCCCGTGTTCTTTTGCATTGTCCGTAATGGACTAACATATTTTTCTATTTTTACATTTTTTTAAATTTAATTATGCCCAAAAAGCTAAATCAACTACAGTAAAAAAAGTCAACTACAGTAAAATTTCAGCTAAAAATCAGAAGCTATCGCTAAACATCACCCCTTAGGCGGTTAGGCCCATCGTCGGCAGTAGAGTTGATAGAGAGAGAGAGACGCAGCAGTGTACGAATGACGCCGGGCCAGTGGATTAGGAACAGTCGTCGTAGATGGATAAGTAGTCAAATCAAACGGACCAAATGTGTTGTATTGTTCTTATGCGGTTCGATCCGATCATGTTAGGATACACTTGAATGGTATAATGTCCGTTAGATTTTCTCAAAAATAAAATAAAATAAAAAATTTAATTTTCATACAAATTTCTAAAAAATCTCTAAATAAATAAAATTTAGAATAAAATTTTAAAAATAAATTTACATACGAATTCTAACAAAAAAACAACTGAAATTCAGAATAAAAATAAAATAAAATAGCAATTTGATTTTGACATGAATTCTAAAGTAAAATTCTTAAATAACTTTAATTAAGAATAAAAATTAAAGAACAAATATTAATTGGATTTGTATATGAATTCTAACAAAAAATATTAAAAATTCGAAATAAAAATAAAACACAATTAGCAATTTGATTTCCATACAATTTCAAAGTAAAATCCCTAAATAACTAAAATTCAGAATAAATTAAATGGTGAAATTTTAAGTAAAATAAAAAATATAACAAGGATAGCACAAATAATGTTGAAGGAGAACACAAGAATGCAATGTCATCGATCAGTCTTGCAAGAAGACAATGACTCATGGGGAAGCGAAGAGTCGAGTTGGCAACAGCAGAGATGAGGGTAATGTTTTGTTGCTCACCTTAGCCATCCAATGAGGACATTGTTATGCTACTTGCCGAAATTATTAAAGAGAAATGTTAGAGTCAAAGGTGCCAATGGCCGCGATAACAAGTAGTGAGCGTCAATGTTATTGAAGTTGGTGGCCAAACAAACTCGATGATGGAGAAGTCTTGGTAGAAAGGAGATGAAGCATTGCATTGAAGATGAGTTATTGACGATACGAGACTATTTGGTAGCTAGAAGCATGCCATTGTTGGTGAGAAGCACGACATCACCGGCGATGATGAGAAATTTTTTGTATCGTTAGACAACAACTAAAGTAGACAAGCTGACATCAGTGAAAATGAGAGGTCGCCACGGTTAGTGAGGAAGCCACAATGTTGAGTTGGCCAATGTCAAACAAGAGAAGCGACCGACCAGGGAAAAGAGGACACCGAGCACGTCTAACATCACACATGTGTATATACATGCATGCATTCGTACGAATAAAAGCACGAACGTACAGAAGCAAAGGAGCAAAAAGATCGGAGTAGAGACGCCACAGTCATATTAAATAAGCTTGAGCCACCAAAGAGAGTGTGATGGGTGTTCCCGATACAGATCGACAATGGTTGCACGTGTATACGTGTTTGGCGTCACATCGATCAGCATTAAGCAATAATTAGAGAGAAGTAGAAGATAACTATGTGGCAAAGTATTGCATTGGAAGGGGTAACAGCTAAGAAGGATCGATTTAAGAATTGGACTTGTTGTTAAACGTTGAAGTAGAACCGCCATAGCGGCGAAAAGAGATAGAAGACATAATGTTCGATGGGACAGTCGACGTGTGAGAGAAGATAAGTTCAAGGTAAGTCATTTATGGTGTATCGATGTATAAATGAGCAAGGTACTCTAATACCATGTAAACTAATAAGATAATTTACCACACACATAATTAACGTATTACTTGAGATTAAAATAGAGATACATGTGTATACATATATTTTAGAAAAGAGTAACTAATGATAGAAGAATAAGGGTATACAGCTACATGATCCATGCATAATAGAAGATAGTTACATTTCTAATAACCCCAACAACTTATTATGATCACTGATTTTCTTTCATTACAACTCATACTTCAATTATTTTTCTTAAGTTATTTTTTATTGTTATTTTTAATATTTACGATGTCTTAAAAATCTAAATAACCAAGAAGATACGTAAATATATTTTGAAGCATTTAAGTTATATAATTTGATACAATAAACTTTAAAATAAATCTAACCACGCAAAATGCATGAACCATCCTGCTAGTTCTCGTTGGCAGGAGAGCTTGTCATCTCATAAACTAAACATGCAAGAATTTTTCTTTGCCGTTTTCTGGCCTTGGTTCCCTGTCTCTCACCAAATTTAACTATCATATCTTGTTTTTCTTCTCTGTGAATTAATATAGGGCAGATCTCATGCCCCGTTTAAAAAAAAAAAAAAGCTATGCAAGATAAGGCAACTTACCCACCCAGATAACTCTGTTGGCTCGTAAAATCCTAGTTCATTAGACGAGAATCCATCGTCCACTGTTTTCAGGAAATTGTTTTATTAGACGATTACAACATGCATGCATAAACAGATGAATCCAAACCCAGTGCAGCCAGTGTGAACTCGGGATGCGCAACCAAAGACTCATGTTGTAGGATCAGGTATGGCGAATCAGAGAGTGAATGATTTTTTTTAAATCTTTTCTTGGTATTAGTAACAAAATGCAGTGAAAAACACGAACTCACAAGCTTTCCCAAAGTTAAGAGCTGAAGATTACAAAATCATCCGAGACATTCAATCTCACCGGTCTGACTGCTAGCCAGAGGGTTACAGCCACTCTATACCTTAGAGGATAGACAAGAAAATCAAATAATAATATAAGGGGAACAAGATAAACAAGTTTGATATTCTATTACCATGAAGGGATAAAGGGTTACAGTCACTCTATACCTTAGAGGAAAGAGCTCTCATAAGAGCACACACAAAGCTTCTAACACAAGAAAATCTAACCCTAACTCGCTCTCATCTAGTACAAGAGATATTTTCTATCAACACACACAAGGATTTATGTAGTGAAAACTCCTCATCTCATACCAAACCCTAACAACTAGCCCACACTTAATATACAACCACCTACAAATGAGAAAACCTGATAACCTGACTTAATCTACCTTAGGCCGCCGCCACAGTTTTACAAATCACCTCTCCATCCAATATTGGACAATTTATGCAGTTGCTACCCGCTGACCTCTACGATGCTTCTCCTCGAAGCAAACTCCAATATAAAGTCTATCATACCCAACGAATTGCCGCTAAGCCTATACATCTCCGGTGTCCTCTTGGATCGTCTCTACTTGAAACAACCCAAATCCAATGGTACATCGTATGTATACACTTACCTCATCATGATCCTTGTCTTTCTCCCATACTTCTCCGCTTGAGATGTAGCCTCACTCGGACTTACGCGATCCTCTATGGTTTCAGGCTCTTGCCCTAGCCTCAATTTTGCTGTTGACTGTCAACAATCACAAGTGTTCTACACATCAAAGAGCAAGCAATCGTTCCGAGCACAAGTGACATGCACTTGACTCTCGTTAGCAAACACCACATGGTACTTCTGGCCATAATTAACACAATGCATGGACTTCTATCATGACTAATACTTGTATAGACTTTTGTTATGACTAACACTTGCATAGACTCCTAAAAAACTCCTAGAGCAATAACTCAATCGAGACTCAACTCACTCAACTCAGCATTGGTCAATCTGACCGCCTACCAACGGTCGGTTAGACCGCCCTAGTCAATCCTGGTCAAACCCTGGTAATGAGGGATCGTTCTGACCACGGAAACCATGCCAGTCAAACCACTCGACACAACTCCGATCGGATCACCATCATTTGGCTGGTCGTACCGCTTTCAAATCCTTCATGTAACAGAATGACGACTTCTTTAGAAAAAAACGTACCACCAACTACAGGTTTGTACAACCGCTCCTCGGTAAGACCGCTGCCCACGGTCAGTCAGACCGCTGATCACCTGACAGCAAAACCAAAAAAAGTAAATAATATAAAATCAAACTCAAACTTTAACAATAAAATATAAATAAAATTAAATATTCATCACACCGTATAGGATCACCTCCACAATATGGTCTCGCGTGTTCCGACTTCGATTATCGATGCCAGGCTCGCTCTGAATCAGCAGAAAATTTGGCTTCATTTTCCCCGGTTTCAAGCAAAGTCAAACTGCACTTCCATCAAACAGCGTGTATAACAAGGAAATCCGACTAACAGCACAGCTGGTGTATACCTTTTGTAGGTGTAGATAATCCAACAGCGTGTGTAAGCCGTTTTCGCTGATCCAAATCACACAGAGGGGAAGAAAAATGCAGAATTTCCAGAAACTATTGCCCACCATAATTGACTTCGTGACATCTCTAGAACGCCATCAAACGCTCAGAATCTACGTAACAGTCCAGAAACAGTTAGCTTAGGGCAGTCCCAATGCTATAATTTCTTACATTAATTAGGCTTACCATGTAAGCATTTTGGTGATATGGCATAGTAATTAAAGAGGAGAGATAAGGAAACTGTTTCTTCATGAAGAAACTATTTCTTCACGAGGTCCATAACCGAGGAAACTAGTAAAAGATGCGCTGCAGCGAACTTGGTTTCTTATGATAGTGTCTTAGAAAAAACAGTCAATGCATGTGCAGGAAGGGAATGAAAATGATTGATCACGATTCGATCTAGTCCCACACGAAGAAACCATGGATTAGAAACTGTAGTTTGTATCATAGTGTCTTAGAAGATTAGAAATTAGTCATGGTTTCAAGCATTGGGACTGCCCTTAGGAGTCTGGTTTCTCGAGTGTCCGTCTCTCTCGTGTGTGAAGGCACGTAAAAACAGCCAAGCATGCGGCCATCGTGTGAAAGCGGCCATCTTTTCTCCTGCAACAGCTTCTGCTCATTTCCTTTTCTTCTTTCTTCTTCATGTCGACTACTCTCTCCATTTCTTTTCTCCCTTTCCTCTCTTCACTGGCGCCTTTTCTGCTGCCCTTCTTTCTGACCAGCCGTTCCAGCCCCGGCCCTACGCCTCCATCGGCCTCGGCCATCACCTGCGCCTCCTCTGGTTGTGCTGCAGCCTCCGTCGGCCGCCTCCAGCTCGGCTCGCGTGCTCCTCTGGCCGCGCCAGCCTCTAGCGCCTTCGGCTCGCTCCCAACTTCCTCCTCGCGCTGCCTCATCGTGCTACTGCCGCATGCACGACTCTAGCCTCGTCGTGGCTTGCACCATACCCTCCTCCGACCATGTCTTGGCCGGCCGTCGCCACGGGCCTCACCAGGCTACCCCACTGCTCGGTGCCACAACTCCATTGAGTCGCTCCTCGCCCTAGAGTCGTCGCGCTCAGCATGGCTCAGCCGCCGGTTAGCGCCACCCTGCTCGCCTCTAGTCTTGGCCTATGCCACGCTGCACCGCCGTCGTTATTGCTTTTGTTTCATGGGTTTCATAAAAAAATTTTAGCGATTCATGAAGTTGAAAGTTTTTTTGGGGGATTGATGAAGTTAAACTTTAAGTTTCATGAGGTTTTATAAAGTTTCGTGAGCTTTTATGACTAAGTTTTATAAAGTTTCATGAGATTTTATGACTAAATTTCATGGTGTTTCATTAAGTTTCATAAAATTTTAGAAGGTTTCATCTAAGTTAATTAAGTTTTATAAAATTTTATGTCTAAGTTTCACGGTGTTTCATGTGATTTTATAAAGTTTCGAAAGGTTTTATACTTAAGTTGATTAATTTTCATGAAACATGTTCAAAACTCTACGAAACCTTGTGAACCCGATGAAACATGGCTATACCATTAGAAACATTTCTAATGGTATACCGTGCGCTAGCTTTTCCCTTTTTTTTCTTGACCAGGCAAGCATAAGATTGGATTGTTTGGTCGGTAATATGAGCTAGAGAAAACGTAAAATAGGGCACTATTTGATAATTACTATAATTTATGGTTTAATCCTTTCCATAAATAACACATAGATCCATCACCCATACATGTACCGATCCTCGTTCACAACATAGATCCATCCAGAGCGGAGAAAAAAAGATCCTCGTTCACAAGCATAGTTCCATCCGGAGCAGAGAAAAAACAGAAAGAAACATAGACTACACTAGCAACATCCCGGGGAGGTTCGGCCAAGCAAAATCTCACCGATGACAGTTCACCATGTCCGCTCCGTGTGACCTGTCATGCTTAACTGACTGGCTCGGGACGTCCGCTACTAGTCAAACCACGAGCCGGCGACCCTACGGCTACGCAGGCGGCCGGAGGTGTGGGGGCCAGGGGCTAGTCGGCACCGAGGGAAGCCGTGACCAAGAAATGCAGAATGGGGAAGAGAAGGACAAGAAATGAGGCCAAGGGAGGTCAGCCGAATAGACAAGGAAGAGAGAGAAAATGGGGAGGATGAAAAAGAAGAGAAAAAGAAAGAGAAGATTTAAAAAGAAAAAAAGAAAATTTTGTGCGTGCGATAGAGTTATTTTCTCGCAAATCATAAATCCTGGCATTATAGTGCATGCTATATTATCCAATAAAATATTTGTAAGCATGCTAAATTGCAGCACACCACTAGCGAAAATTAGTTAGCATTAAAAATCTGTTTAATGTCATCAGTAGATTAAAATGTAGCGAGTACCGATTTAAATTAATGTTTTGCCATGTAAATTATTTTGTGTTATAATTAAATACCTAATTAACCTGGTTAGTTATATTAAATTACAGCACTCTCCTAATAAATATTCTTGGATATTAAAAATAAATTAAATAACATTCGTAGGTGTGTACAAATTAAATTATTAGAATATCATTTAGATCACCCTGCTGCGTACTTAATGCCCAGATAATTTGTATTAGACACTTATAAATTATAAAAACCTACTAATAAATATTCTGAATTATTAAGATAAATTAATAACCTTCAAAAGACCTAAAACCATTCGCAACGATTAGAACAAAACGTGTCGATTTAAAATAGAGCGCAATGATTAAAATCGTGTGCATTGATTAAACTTGTACACGGTGATTTAAATATCAATTAAGTTGTAAAAATCCGCAACTAGCTAAAATAAAATTCAAGAATCGCACATAAACGCCTTAGCATAATGTATTAACTTAGTTAATTAAAATATAATTTCTTTTATATATAATTTAACTATTCACGTGCGTACTAAATACGAGAAAAATGCTGCTACCAAGAGGGAAGAATTTACTTGAATAACCTTGAGATCTAAAATTGATTAGAAAGGTAGATAAAGGCATACACACCTATGAGATATTAAATAGACATAATTGCGTACATGAAATCAATTATGAATAATGTTCGTCATTATACTTATACATGCATCTATGTAATCGCGTTTAATTGATAAATCGCTAGAAATTAATAAAACGCCGGACATACCCTATAGATAAACCATATCTCCTAACACCAGTATGATAATGTCAAACAACAAGTATCATATATGAATTAATCTTGAGTACCACGATCAGGGCAAAATCGAGCGAAGCCTCACCCTAGGCGCACAAACACATCGATACCTTGCACTTTATTATATTTCCATAAATTAAGTTGTAGCTAACGTATTTAATTACAGGCAACTATCCGAGTCATGGGAAGGACTTCACTTGATCTTACTTAAATCTAAATAGGTGGTAAAGTCTAGGCAAGCATTCCTTTTAAGCATATGATCAGAGTATCTTCAATAAAATAAAGTATTTTTCTATTAAGTTATTATCATCATGCATGAAAATGAAAATCATGTTTGAATCAAATGATTGTGGTGAGAAAGAAAAGAAAGAGATTAGGCAGACAGTTGGAGAAGCCACTGTCTAGCCAATAAATAAGTGGGTGAGGATCCCTAGGGCAAGAGAAAAAGGGCAGGTATGAGATCTTCTGCATATAGATAAGATATAAGGTTAATCAGTCTTCATCCGTATGAACAGGTCGTATTAAACATATCAACCAACATTTCGTCTGAGGACTGACAGAATCAGTAACTTTATTAAGGTTATTGTATTCTCTATATGGGTAAGTAGTATAACTAGGTACAGGAACCCAAAGCCAGTACAGAGACAGGGAGTGGGGGACTCAACCGCAGGAACCTAGAACTAGGAGAGAACCCAGAAGTGGGGGACGTGGACCGCAAGAACCCAGAACTGGGAAAGAGAGCCCAGAAGTGGGGGACGCAGAGCGCATATATTAGTGCAGTGGAGTGTTGGGTCGGGTTGAGCAAACTGGCCCAACCAATAGCTTCGTCGCTTTTGGTAGGCCTAGGTGAGGGTCAGACACTGTCCCAGGCTGCTAATTGAGAGTAACTAGGTGGAGATACAATATGCTGAGATAGATGTAAAAGTTCTGTACTCTGATCTGGGCACCGCATCTTAGGCAATGCGGAAGATCCATGAGCCACCAGGATCAGAGTGATGATGGATAAAGTGGTACAAATTTGCGCAATGCTATACAAATCATGAATTCATGTCTGTCTCCGAAAAAAGAGATTACGGAAACTTGTGAGAGTGTTAGCCGTTCATACAAGTGTTCGGTAGTTTTCTAAATTAATAATATGGATTTCTTTCCAAACCTAACAGCAAAACTTATTTTCTATAATCCAGAGAAAAAGAATGAGAATAAGAAAGAGAATGAGAATGAGCAAGAGAATGGGAATATGAATGTATATTCTTAGAGATGTAGAAGAGCATCTAGTGCATTTTGCTAATAATGTTTGCTGAGTACTTGTGTACTCACTCTTACTATTATCTTTCTTTGTTTAGACGTACATTAGACCGAAGGATTGCTAGGATCTGGTGAAGATTACATAAATAGATTTAAGTACTACTCGAATGGAATACATTGGACTCGTAATACGAAGAGTAGGAGGCGGAGGCGACAGCCAGAATTGTTCCTAGGGAATCCAATTGTAATAAGATATAGTTATATTATCTTCGCTTTAGGTAGACAATAGTTAGAACATTTTTTATTCCTAAATATTATAATATTTGAGCCCTTGCGGCTTTGTATTGAACTTCAGCCCTGCGTGACAATATTCTTGTAATATCATATTTTATCTCTAATTATTGTTTCGCTGCAACACTCTGATAGACTTATTATTCGTTAACGTGATGTTCTATCGATTAAAACGAATAATAATCCGTTGATTAGCATCATTATCCCATGGTAATTATGCGGGTTATTTCATATACCTAAATTAACTAAATTTTATAAAGTTTTATGTCTAAGTTTTATAATGTTTCATGGGATTTTACAAAGTTTCAGAAGGTTTCATACTTAAGTTAACTAATTTTCATAAAACATGTTCAAAACTCTACGAAACCTTGTGAACCCGATGAAATATGGCTATACCGTTAGAAACCTTTCTAATGATATACCGTGTGCTAGCCTTTCCTTTTATTTTCCTTGACCAGGCAAGCATAAGATTGGATTGTTTGGTCGGTAATATGAGCTAGAGAAAACATAAAATAGGACACTATTTAATAATTACTATGGTTTATGGTTTAATCCTTCCCATAAATGACACATAGATCCATCACCCATACATGTATCGATCCTCGTTCACAACATAGATCCATCCGGAGCGGAGAAAAAAAGATCCTCGTTCACAACATAGATCCATCCGGAGCAGAGAGAAAAAAAAACAGAAAGAAACATAGACTACCAGCAGCATCCCGGGGAGGCTCGGCCAAGCACAATCTCACCGATGACAGTTCACCATGCCCGCTCCGTGTGACCTGTCATGCTTAACTGACTGGCTCGGGACGTCCGCTCCTAGCCAAACCTCGAGCCGGCGGGCCTACGGCTACGCCATCATACTTAACCGCCCGTCGTTACTGACGAAGTGGCAAAACCCCCTGCGTAATATCCAACGCCTCGCATGTGCTTTGCTGTTCACCTGGCCACCTGAGCTAAATAGGCAGCGTCCGTGCTCTTGCCCCGCTCCGGCCCAATGGCGACAACTATGCAGCAGCACGAGGCTTCCGACTCGAACGCGGCCGCGGCCGCCGCCGACGTGGAGATGGTGGAGGCAAGCGAGCTCCGACGGCGGGGCAAGCCCAACGACCGTGCGGCGGCGTCGCCGCCCCTCGACGGGGAGGGGAGAGGGGGCGCCGCCCCGGAGGACGACGGGCCTGCGTCCGTGGAGCGGGCGTTCGCGGACCAGCGCGTGCCGTCGTGGCGGGAGCAGCTCACGGTGCGCGCCTTCGTGGTGAGCTTCTTCCTGGCCGTCATGTTCAGCGTCATCGTCATGAAGCTCAACCTTACCATCGGCGTCATCCCCTCGCTCAACGTCTCCGCCGGCCTCCTCGGGTTCTTCTTCGTCCGCCTCTGGACGGCCGCCATCGAGAGGATCGGCCTTTTAAAGCAGCCCTTCACGCGCCAGGAGAACACCGTCATCCAGACCTGCGTCGTGGCCGCCTTCGGCATCTCCTTCAGTGGTAAGCACTACAAGTCGTACCGTTTATTGGATCATCTCTGTTAAAAAAGTAATTCTTGCGCCATCCTATCGATCAATTCCACAGTTCTCAAAGTTTCTTGCCATGTGCTCTTTTGTTCTGATGGTGATTCAGCTTACAAGTAATGAAGTAACTAAGTTATCACCTTTATTTGCTTTTGGTATTATGTGAATCAGTGAATGTATGATACCAAAGTTAATTTATTCGCAGTATGAACCCCCTAATGTTGATGTTGCTTCTGGTTTCATATTGTTGGCCCTTGTGCACAGTCCTTTTGTATTCTTGCTTCTAAGTTTAAACATTCCCTAAGAAAATTCCTTCAGGAACTGTAACAATATGTTAATAAAATGGAGCCAATGAAGAAAACAACGTGAAAGTCATAGTCCATGATGAAGAGGGACATGCTTGGAAGTAATAGAATTCAGAAGTACCGGTAATTGTCGATAGCTATGTTTTCTACTTTCACTATCCAACCTACTGGTTAAGCTTTGATAATTCAATAGATACTTGTTAATGATCAATTGGTTTCTGTAAGCTGAGGTGACAGTGATAATCAGCTTCTAGACAACTCAGGCTCCCATCAGCGGTCACAATTTGAAAACCGCATGAACCTAAGTTTATTTGCCTGTCAAGGCCTGCTAGGCTGCTACCGTATTGAAACAAAACGCTAGGTCGACGTCAACACAGCGTATCCACTATCCAGTAAGGGTGAAGATTAGATTCTTTTCGCTATTGCCCTGTCGAGTACACAACTTAAATACATCCTGATATGAATTATGTTCAAAAAGTTGTAGACCTGACTACATGAGTCAATTTATGTTGTTTTTCTTAAAATATCTTGTTGAGTAATGCCTAATTTCCCCCTGTTTCTGATGGGGACATATTATTTATTTATTTCATTAAAATTTGTGTCATCATGTGAAACGTTTCCACATTTAGGTTTTATGACATGTAAATAATCCCCATATGCATTTCTTCTGATACATGGTAAATTTCACCTTCTTATGTTCTGTATTAAAACATCATGCAACAAAATCAGAAAATTGTAAAAATCATAACAGAGAGTTGATTCCAAGCATGTTCGTTTGGTCATTTTTTAAGTACTGACATGCTGGTAACATATACATCACCTTTACAGAACTAAACGACAACAGACAATCTCTTAGGATTTGCTACAATTCGCTTTCGAAAAAAATTGCTAAAACTTAGCTGGAAATAAATTCTTTGTAGATGATGTTAATAAACAGAATATAGTTCTAGCAGGTTAGTGTCCTTATTTCACATGCCAACTCATCCATTTCTTTCAGGGGGCTTTGGTAACTACCTATTGGCCATGAGTGAAAGAATCGCTGGGCAGGCAACCGAGGCAAATGATTCTCAAAATATCAAAAATCCGCATCTTGGATGGATAATTGGTTTCCTGTTCCTAGTCAGCTTCATTGGGCTCTTTGGTCTTGTGCCACTGAGAAAGGTTGAATCACTCTATTCCCCCTTGTTTTTTTGAAGCAATCATCACGATATCATTTTATGTTTTTAACCAAATTACCACTGTCCAGATTATGATCATAGACTACAAGCTGACCTATCCAAGTGGCACTGCAACTGCCTACCTCATAAATGGCTTTCACACGCCCCATGGTGCCAAGCTTGCAGGGTGAATACTACAGCCATGTTCATTTCTGTTCTTGACAGACACACAATGAGAAGTTTATCACTATTTGCATCATTTTTTACAGGAAGCAAGTAAAGAAACTGGGTATATTCTTTGTTCTCAGCTTCCTCTGGGGCTTCTTTCAGTGGTTCTACACAGCTACAGATGATTGCGGATTCCACAAATTCCCATCATTAGGCCTGCAAGCTTACAACAACATGTACAGATTGCATCCTCCAAGAATTTTTCTAGTCAAATTTATCTTCCGTCCGACTCGTAAATTTGATGTTCCTTTCAGTTGCAGAACACATTTTTTTCAAAATTCTTCTTAATTGAACATTGTTTTTTTTAAGGTTTTTCTTTGACTTCTCTCCTACCTATGTCGGAGTGGGAATGATTTGCCCACATATTGTTAACATATCTGTTCTCCTGGGAGGCATCCTCTCATGGGGAATAATGTGGCCTCTCATTGCCAAGAAAAGAGGAAGTTGGTTCGCTGCTGGTCTCCCCGACAGTAGTCTTCATGGAATGCAAGGTTACCGGGTAAGAATATGTTCTTTTCTTGAACGCTGAGTCATATTTTCTGCTACTAAATTTCATTTGGTATTACAGGTCTTCATAGCCATTGCCTTGATTCTTGGGGATGGCCTTTACAATTTCCTCAAGATGCTCTTTCTCACAATCGCCTCGTTAAGATCTCAACTCAAGAAGAGTAATGTTAGTACACTTCCAGTCTCTGATGATGGCACAATTACTAGTGCTGCAGTTAACTCTTATGATGATGAGCGGCGCAATGAACTCTTTACCAAAGATCAAATTCCCTGGTACATTGCATATGGAGGCTATGCTGTTGTTGCTGCAATATCTATTGGTACTGTCCCACAGATATTCCCACAGCTGAAGTGGTACCAAATCTTGGTGGCCTATATCGTTGCACCTATACTTGCCTTCTGTAATGCCTATGGAACTGGCCTCACTGATTGGTCTCTTGTTACAACCTATGGAAAGCTCGCAATCTTTGCTTTTGGTGCATGGTCGGGTGCTTCGCATGGTGGTGTTCTTGCAGGCCTGGCTGCCTGTGGTGTGATGATGAGCATTGTGTCTACTGCTGCTGACCTTATGCAGGACTTCAAAACAGGATACCTGACACTGGCTTCACCAAGGTCAATGTTCATCAGCCAAGTCATAGGCACTGCAATGGGTTGTGTTATTGCTCCTTGTGTGTTCTGGCTTTTTTACAAGGCGTTTGGTGATATTGGCATCAGTGGTAGTGAATACCCTGCACCAAATGCTGCCATCTTCCGTAGCATGGCAATACTAGGTGTCGATGGCTTCTCCTCGCTTCCAAAGAACTGCCTCACTCTTTGTTACATATTCTTTGCTGCAGCAATTGCCGTCAACTTGATAAGAGATCTGGTGCCCAAGAAGGTATCGAGATTTATACCAATCCCAATGGCTATGGCAATACCCTTCTACTTAGGTTCATATTTTGCCATTGATATGTTCATCGGGACGGCAATACTATTTGTCTGGCAAAAACTGGATAGAGCCAAAGCAGAAACATTTGGACCTGCAGTTGCGTCCGGCTTGATATGTGGTGATGGATTGTGGGTTTTGCCTCAGTCAGTACTTGCTCTTGCCAAGGTGAAACCTCCAATCTGCATGAAGTTTCTGTCGAGAAGGACCAACGACAAGGTGGATGCTTTCCTTTCAACTTTATCATAGAATGTTTGGGGGAAAGGAGAAGTTACAGTGATGAAGCAAAGATTCAGATTGACATCAGCCGTATGTAAATTGGGCAATTGTTCATTTCTTCAGAAAATCCATGTCATCAACAAGCCATTGTAGTAGTATATATATTAGATAAATAAAACTGTACAAAGGGAAGAATGGGCAAGTGACCATTATTGTTTACTCTGTGTGATTTGCTTTCCCCTGGGGTGTGTGTAATGGACCGAAGTTGCATCAAGGTACTGTCAATTGTTCTGTGCTGTCCGTCAAAGCTTCACTAGGAGTACTGCATATTAGACAGCAGAGCACCAGGCTCCTAGTTCCATTTTCACTACGCAAAATAAACTGAAACAGATCGCCGCTAGTACTGAATATACACAGGCGTGCGTATCTGGGGACATGAGAGCTGTTCAGAATTAAAAATCTTGGAATTGCTACTTCACCCATGCTTTAGTTACACCACTTGCAGTAAGTACTAATTACTCAAGTTTCAGGTTTTTACCATTTCTTCAGAGTAATCTTTAACTTTTTTGAGGCGGCCTGCTGTATGCCATGCGATGGAATTCGGCTGCAAGGCCGAACAGTTTGGGATGTGCGCTCCATGCGGCCGCGCACGATTGGGGAGCTGAACCGGGAGAACTGCCCACAAAATGGGGCGGCTTGTCTGCACTTTAGCCTAGCGTACGGTTCCGAAGGTCCGCCTCCCCGTGACGGCCTGGCCACCACGTGCACGCGCCAAGTGCTCTCCGCGCCATAAGGTACCATAACGACTGGGAGCGTGTGGACGGGGACGGCGGTCGGCGGAGATGGATCCAGCATCCCCTGCCATTGCGATCCTACTTTTGATAGTACTGGTTAACAATTGAATTCAATTTTTCTCATTATTTAAGTATTCATAAAGCTCAGAGGAAGAATAGCATTAGTTTCTTGCTCTTCTGGCTAGTTCTCTTTTTCTCAATGGAACGTAAAAGAGATATAACTCAGCAGCAGAGTGTCATCTTGACATGGTACAAGTCATCAATTCAAGCATAATTATTCCTAAAGTTTTGTTTTCTGACTTACTCCCTCGTCACGATAGAACAGAAATGAATAAGAGGCTTATGCGATTGATGTGATAGGGTAGGGTGGCTATATTGCTGGTCACAAACTTCAGGCTAATAATCTGAAACGCATGAGTACAAATTATATTTGAAAGGGAAGATAATTCTGAATCCGCTTTGTCTACGAATAAAGAAGTTACAAGTAATGCAAATATGAATCTCATGGAGAGTTCAATATTGAGTTAGGATGAACACGAGTGGTATGTTTAACACATGCAAGTCGAACAACAAGTGCAACCAAAATGGAAGAGGAGCACAGTGTCTTGCATTGCTATTCCTATGACGTGAGCTGGTGGATCAAAATCTAACGTATGAGATTCACTTCTACAGTACGTCATCTACAGCACACCATGCGCTATAGTGTTCTCTCCACAGTGCTTGCTAAACTCAGGGATGAATCTAGTACTGTTGAGGGAGTGGCCCCTACCTTAGTCCAGTCGGCCGATCATGCCAGCAGGCCAGTCGTCAGTCCTGGCAAGGAATATAGGCTAGGAAAATGTCATATTTACCCCTACGTGTATAGACCCAGGTTGAGGCATTCATGTAACTTCAAGTAAGAGATGACAGGATTACCCCTATAAGTGTAGACTCATGTAGAGATAATTATGTAACAAGCTTCTCCGTAGCCATAATTATACACCTTAAGGCGCCATGTGAAAGGTAACGATTGAGTTTTTGAGAAAAGCTACCTATATTCTAGACAAGCATCAGATACACAATTTCCCATGGCATTTACGGCTCTGGGTAGCCCTCTCGAGGCCTCCTTGATAGCTCTCTTATTTACTGTTTAGTCTATAATTAACCACAATAAGTATATTCGAATTTCATCCAACGTTTCACATTGCTAAAGGCACCGTGTCTTTATGCTATAAAGGCTAAGGGTCTGTTTGTTTCAGCTGTAGATTCTGAGAAGCAGCTAGTGAGTATCTAGCTAGTCAGAATCTGGAGAAGCTGGATAACCCCAGCTTCTGGCTACTAGTTCATTTTCTGGGTTCTGTAGCTTCTGGCTACTTAGAATCTGGATGAAAATCTGAACTGTTTGGGAGAGCTGCAAATTCTGAGAGTAGCTATAGCTGCCAGAAGCTAAAACAAACAGGCCCTAAGGATGTGTTTCCAGCAAAGATACTTCACTTAGAGGTGGAAAACGGTAACGGATAATCCATTTTATCCAACATTCGTATTCGAGAAAATGCGAATGTAGCAAGCAAAATCCGTATTTGAGAATATTCGTATTCGTGTTTGATAATATTCATATCCATATTTGAGAATGTTCATATTCGTATTTGTATTCGAGAATATTCGTATTCAAGACTATTCGATCCGTTACCTGTGTAGATGTGTAGTGTAGACGGTGTAATCATGTTACATAAATCTGTTTTACCGAGATTTGTTATAGAAGTTGTAAGAGGATATTCGTATTCGACCGAATTAAGTGCATATTCGATTCAAATTCGTATTCATTACGATATTTGATTCGTATTCGTATTTGATAATATTTAAAATTTATATTCGTATTTATTTTAAAAATATAAATTTATATTTATATTTAAGACTATGCGATCATATCCAATGCGTTTCCATCCCTAAGTCCACTTCCGTAGGAGAGGAGAAATCACGAATTTCCCATCACAGATTCACAAAGCCGGCAGAAGGCACACGCACCGCGAAACGCCCGGTGCATGCAGAGTCCAGCACGAGTACACGACCTTTGGATCGGCGGTACGTAAAGAAGCTGCTCAATAGATACGCCAATGTACCACGCAAAGAGACCCAGTGGGCAGTCTGCCATTGGCAATCTGGTACGGAGAACATAGTTGGGAGAGGAAGCGAGATCAGCGAAAGGACGGCGGCGCTGGCCAAGGGAAAGAGGAGGAGCCGAAGCCGGTGAGGCCGACACGGGCAGAGCTGAGGGCTGCGCGGGCGCACATGCTGGCGATGAGTGCTGACGTGGACCTCTTCATGGAGGAGCCAATTAGGGAGATCGAGGAGGACAGGAAGGCCGAGCGCGAGCAGGAACCCACCGAGATCAGCATGGACCTAGGGGGAGATCCCAGCCGGTAACCGGCGGTAACTCGGAATCTCGGTGAGGTTGTGAACCAGCCAAAAAGATGGAGCCGGGAAATTTGAATTAAAGCCGTTTACAAGAAATTTTTGGCCGGTTACCGAATTTGAATTCAAACCTTTTCCGGACTGTCAGCAACCTTACTGTTCCTTGTCAAATGTTGAAGCTCTCCGGATTCGTTATACTAGCCATATATCCTATAATGCGATCTTTCCTAGAAAAGACCGTGTTGAGGTAAACCTCAGGTTCTCAAAGCGAAATAGGGCAAAAAGCAACACATAACAGCACAAATCATGCCCACAATCTAACGCGGTACACGCAAAGACGACGCGAACTCCTGCTCTAGGCTGTACTAGCGTGAGCCGTGGTGACCAGTCGCCGGAATAAGGCCACCACTCCCATTGTCTTTTGCCGCTTCACAGCGAGGCCGAGCCACTTCATCCCTCCCCGCCCTCGGAGCAACGCGACGCCCCCTCAGGAACTGCAGCCTGATCTCCACATCTTTCATGGCAGGCCTCTCCCCTCGTGTCAGACTCAGGCACTTCTCCGCAAACCGAGCCGTGCACACGATCGCTTCCTCGCCTGCTTCCTCCATAATCTGCTCGTCCACTATCTCCTCGAGGGGCCTCTCCCTCGTAGCCCACAAGAAGTAGCTCGACAGGTTCTGCTTCTCACCGTACTCGTTCTGAATGATCGGCTTCTTCCTTGTCAGCAGCTCGACGAGTATCACTCCAAAACTGTAGACATCACTCTTGTCGTTGAGTTGGCCGGTGTGGTAGTACTCCGGGTCCAAGAACCCGAACGTGCCCTGCACGGCGGTGATCAGATGCGTCTGATCTGTTATGAATAGCGCTTGTATTCAATATGAGGCCAATGGGCCGGTATATATACACAAAGTACAGGTGGTAAATATGCAAAGAACCCCTCATAACAATGGGGAATAACAATCTATACATATATCTCTAACACCCCCCCTCAAACTCATGGTGGATCAACAACACTGAGTTTGGAGAGAGAGAAGCTGTGCTGTGCTCAAGTCTGGGCCTTCGTGAAGAAATCCGCTATCTGAAGCTCTGAAGGCACATACTGAAGAGTAATCACCTGATCATGCACACAAGACCTCATGAAAGAAGCATCAACACCAATATGCTTGGTGAGCTCATGCTTCACAGGATCACGAGCAATACTGATAGCACATGTACTGTCTGACAAAAGAGAAGTCGGTGTAGTGACAGAAACACCAAAATCCTCAAGTAACCACCGTAACCAAGTAATCTCTCTGCTGTCAAGAGAGCCATCGCTCGTAACTCAGCCTCTGCACTCGAACGGGACACAGCAGTCTGTTTCTTCGTTTTCCAGGCAATAAGAGAACCACCAAGAAAAACACGATGCGAGAGATAGACCGCGATCGGATGGATCGCTGCCCAAGTAACATCTGAATAGGCTGAAGTCAGAACAAGCTGGAACAAGGAAAGAAGAGACGGCGAGAGATAGTCCCACGAAGGTATCGTAAAACTCGAAGAAGGTGGCTGTAGTGGACCTGAGTGGGAGCTGAAACAAACTGACTCAAAATATGAACTGGATAAGTGATATCTGGACGAGTAACAGCAAGGTAGACAAGACTCCCAACAAGGTGACGATAGCGAGTCGGATCAGAAAGAGGCTCGCCATCAGAGAGTCGGAGGTGAACATTGAGCTCCATGGGAGTCTCAACGATCTGTTGATCGATGAGAGAGGCGCGATCAAGAAGATCCTGAATATATTTCTCTTGGGACAAAAAGAAACCATCTGGAGTGGAAATAACCTCAATCCCAAGGAAATAACGAAGAGGACCAAGATCCGACATAAGGAACTACTCACTAAGACGAGCCTTGACAAAGGCAATGTACTCTGAATCATCTCCCGTAATGATCATATCATCAACATACAGAAGAAGAAGAGTCCGACCACGAGACGAAGTGTGGACAAAGAGCGCAGATCATGATCACTAGGTGAAAAGCCGCAGGTGACCACAGAGGAGAAGCGCTCAAACCAAGCACGAGGGGCTTGCTTGAGGCCATAGAGAGAGCGACGAAGGCGACAGACCATGCCCTCAGGAACAGAATACCCAGGTGGCGGATGCATGTAGACCTCCTCACGCAATTCGTCATTAAGAAAGGCATTCTTGACATCAAGCTGAGAAACATACCAGTGGCGAACAGAAGCCACCGAAAGAAGAGTGCGAACAGTGGTCATATGGGCAACAGGAGCAAAAGTCTCGTCATAGTCAACACCATGCTCTGCTGGAAATACGAGCAACAAGACGCGCCTTATAGCGCTCAATAGAGCCATCAGAGCGAGTCTTAATCTTATAGACCCACTTACACGTGATGGGACGAGAATGAGATGAAAAAGGAACAAGATCCCAAGTACCAGTACACTCGAGGGCAGCAATCTCCTCGGCCATGGCAAGTTGCCACTCAGGGTGAGTAACAACATCCGTGGGAGACAGGCTCACGAGTAGTTGCACCAAAGAAAGGCAAAGCGAGCGGGAGGCCGAATCGACTGGCGATCGCGGAGAGCGTAGCGAGGAGAAGATGACCCATCAGGGGAAGATGTACCATCAGAAGAAGATGGAACATCAGGAGAAGATGGCTCATCTGGAAGATCCTCAATACGAGGTCGACGAGTGTAGAAGATAGGTACTGTAGTGGGAGGAGCACGGGAGTCGTAGGAGGCAGCGCGCAAGACAACGGCGGAGATGCCACAGGGGGAATATGTGGAGACTCAGTGGAACAGGTGGACAAGGGCAAAATAGATATAGGTGTATCTGGAAATGTCAAGAAAGACAGAGACTCCACAGAGGAAGTCGGAGGAGAGGCAGGACGTGGGTAGAATGGACGAGACTCATCGAAAGTCACATCCCGAGAAACCCGCATCCTTCGACCAACCGGATCCCAAGACCGATAGCCCTTGTGCTCAAGATCAGATCCCAAAAGACACACTCAACGGTGGCGGTCAATTTGGTGCGTTCTCGAGGGGCGAGGAGAACGTAGCAAACGCAGCCAAACATATGAAGGGCAGAGTAGTCAGGAAGAAGACCACAGAGACGCTCAACAGGAATCGCACCCTGAAGAGCAGAAGAGGGCTGGATGTTGATGAGATGGGTGGTAGTGGAAACAGCCTCGGCCTAAAAGTGAGGTGGAGTAGAGGCGGCGATCATCAGAGTACGAGCCGTCTCAAGGAGGTGACGATGCTTGCGCTCAGCGACACCATTCTGAGCATGAGCACCAGGACAAGAGAATCGGCGAGAGTCCTCGCTTTCGGCAAGGAAGCTGCGCAGTAACGAAAGAGGTACTCGCGCGCGAGATCGGCCACGAAAGACACGAATAGGAGTGGAGAACTGTGTGTGAATCATAGTGGCAAATTGTTTATAGATAAACAAGACCTCACTACGAGAAGACATGAAATATATCCAAGTGTGGCGAGAGAAATCATCTATAAATATGATATAATATCGATGACCCCCTTTCGAAACGAAGGGAGCCGGACCCCAAACATCTGAATGAACAAGATCAAAAGGACGTTGAGACACAGACTCACTATGAGGATAAGGAAGCTGAATTTGTTTACCTAACTTACAGCCCTGACAGTCTAAAGACACGTCTCCCGAGATGACCCGAAAGACCACGACGAACTAAGGACAACGAGCGAGATCCACACGGATGACCAAGACGGTGATGCCACCGCTGAAAAGAGCCGGTGAGACGGCGGCGAAGCGGAGAGATCGGCGGCGATGGTGGCAGCGGAAGGAAGGTGAAGCCGTCAAGCTTCGAGAGACGCCGTGAGTCACGCGCGAGGGCCGAACCAACCGAGCTCCCGTATGGCGATCCCCGAACACAACAAGAGTCGAGTCGAGAATGACACGATAACCAAGGTCGATGTCGCCACAGAAAGAAGTCGCATAGTGAGGCGAGGAATATGAGCAACGAAGGAACATGAAAGGATGAGTTGCTAAGAGATCCTCGACTGAGACGAAAGAGATGTACCATCGCAGTAAGAACACCGGCAGAGAATCAAGAGGTGTAACAAAAGACAGAGTGGAAGAATCAGAGTCATGTGAAAAGATGCTCCGAATCAAGAATCCACGGGAGGTACTGATCGTGTAGGGGTGGTTTCTCGGTGCGAAGAGTCGATGAGCGTAACTGCGGAACACGCCGAGGAGAACTCGGCGCAAGCGGCGTCAAGTCTGGATATCTCTTGCTCGGTGAGAGAAACTGCTGAAGAAGTCGATGCAGACGTCGACGTAAAACCACTAGTGCCAGGAGAAGAACGGCGTGACAGATGCCGCTTCTTCTTATAGCACTGGGACTCAATGTGGCCGACCTTGTCGCAGTAGGAACAGTGAGGACGGCCACCTCCAGACGAAGGGCGGCCACCACCACTGGGGCAGCTACCGAGAAGGCGATGTAGCGTAGACGAGCGGCGAGCACAGAGGGGAGTGGCATCAGACCAGCACCACTCAGGCGAGTCTCCTCTGCGCGTATCTCGGTGAGAGCCTCCAGGAGAGTGACACGAGGGTGGCGTGCAAGAAGCTGGGCACGCCTTTGCTCGAACTCAGGACGAAGGTGTAACATCCTGTTTTTCTGAGATTTTTAAAGCCTGGATTTCAAAAATGAATTTTCTAGAATTTTCTGAAATTAATTGAAGCTTCAAATGAATTTTTAAAGTTTTAAATGATTTAATGTGATTAAAATAAACATTAACATAAGTGGAAAATATTTTATTTGAGTTCCTTGTGTCACAAGGAATTTTCTGGTATTTTTGGTGAATTTTCCGGATTTATTTGCTATTTTCTAGAGCTTTTAGAAGTTTATTTGAATTTCTGGAAAAAGAAAAGAAAAGAAATTAACCTCCGCCGCCCGATCTCCCTCTCTCCTCCACGCGTCACCCATCCGCGCCGCCGCCACCGTACCAGTTCCGCGCGCGCCGCTTCCCCCGCGCTCGATCCCGCTTGCGCCACGCGTCAGCGCATCACAAGGCGGCACCAGCGCCCCCCCCGCCGCGCGCCTCGCCGCGCGCTCGCGCGCGCCGAGATCCCAGCCGTCCGCCCGCGCGCGCGCGAACCCTAACCCTAACCCTAACTAATCCCGGCCGTCCGATCTCGCCGCGTGGCCCAATCCTAGCCGTCTAACCGTCCCGCGTCCCGAGCCGTAGCCGCCGTCGGATCGAACTCCTCGGTTCGCGTGATAAAACCGGTCGGCCGTCCTCGGTTCGCGTGCACGCATCGACGAACTCTCGCCGCCGCCTCCGCTCGCCCTCGCGCCGCCGCCGCCGCCGGGCCGTTCGCCGCCGCCGTCACCGCGTCTTCGCGTCGCCGAGGTCGCCGGGCGATAACGCCGCCGCGTCGCCGCCGGTGAGCTCCCGCGCCGCTCGCCGCGTCGCCGCGTCGCCTCGCCGTCGCCGCCGCCCTCGCCGCCTCGCCTCGCGCGCGCGCGCCGCCGCGGCGACCCCGTCGCCCGCGCCTCGCGCGCGCCGCCACGCGTCGCCCGCGCTGCGATCCGCGCTTCGCCGCCACGCCAAGGCGCCACCGCGACGCGGCAGCGCGCGCGAGCCGCCACGCCGCCGCCAATCGCCGTCGCCGCGCCGCGCCGCATCAATCCCGCCGCCGCTCGGATCGGCCGAGGCTCGAATCGCCGCGTGCGCGCCCCCGCCGTCGGATCCGCCGACGCCGCCGCGCCGAAGCCCGCTCAGCCTAGCCACGTGGCGGCACCGGTGCGTGCCACGTCGGCCCTAGGCCACGTGGCATGCCACGCCGGCGCCACGTCGACCCTAGCCGCCTCCCGAGCCACGTGGCGACCACGTCGGTACCGCGTCGCCCGACGCGCCACGTGGCGGCATATATGCCGCCACGTCGTAGCCCCCGCCGCGTCGGCCGCCCCGTGCATCATTACGTGGACCGAGTCCACGGTGAACTCGGAATTTGGTGCACCGTTCACAAAGACAAGAGCCTTTTTAATTTTCCCGAATTAATTTTGAATTAATTTTCCGGAGCCCGTTCTCCTCCGTCCTAGCTCCGATTGACCCGTTCTTTTTTCTAAATTCATCTAAAATCGAGCTCTAGCTGTTGGTTCTGGTTTTGTGAGTTTTTGAGTTCTTTTGCTTGTCATTTTATGTGTTTCTTTGTTTCCGGTCGTTTTCTCTCGTTAGATTCGGATTCCGGAGGAGCAGGTTTCGCGCTGAAGACCAGAGTACCTCACGAGCATAACGAAGGCAAGTCGTGTCCCTTGATCATGTTGAACCCAATTTTACAAACTATTATTTAATTATTTTGCTTTAAATTACATTGCATTGCTATTTTTATTCAACCCGTTGCACAGGTAGTTATTGTCCCAATTGCAATTATACCTCCTTGACACTTTGAAATACCATGATACCTTTGTCACCATAGGTTGGGAAATTTATTAGTGATACTAGTTTATTTATCACATGGGTTGGTACGAGTAGATTGCTTAGCCTGTTTAGATTTACGATTGGTCTCCTCACACCTGATAAATTATTAATTTGACTTAATGACATATGGAACTGTGGTTGGTGCCACGTGTATTAAAATTGGTGCCACGTCATTGGTGTGACGTTGGCTTGGTTATACAAATTGGTTTTGCACTCGGGCGAGTGATCGTGCAGTAAAGGGGGAAGTACTGTCGGGACCCGGAACAACAACTCCGAGCCCCTCTGTGTAAATCGCACTATCCCAGGAAAAGCTAGTGCACACAGGCTTCACAGTAATGTATATCATGCAAAAATAACCACGGTAATCCCAAGGTAAGCAAGTAAATGCTTACGCAAGTTACACCAGGAAATATAACAGATTTGATGCATGCATAAGGGATTTCAAAGGAAGCTTAATAGGGTAATGTGCGGAAAGCAATACTTGAATTTAAATACAATAACGTAAGTGCGAAAAGCTGAATTTAAATACAGTATATGAAACATTGTTTTTAACAAGTAATATCGTTAGTGTAGGCTCCAACCCACACTAACCTAACCACGGGAATCCACCCGGACCATTACCAAATCCAACATTTGTTTGCCCAAAACCAAGTTTTATGAAAATTCAAGTCTAATCTGTGAAGACTCTACTCAGCATGTCCATGACCGTGGACACGGCTATCCAGATAGTTTGTTACTCTGCAGAGGTGTACAACTTTACCCACAAGACATTCCCTCTCACTTGAGCCACGCGATCAACACACTGCCTTAGGTGTGCGGCGGAGAGTTCATGACAAGGCTGTTCCGATGATTCATAGCCAACATAATCACGCCGCCACTAAGGTTTCACCACAACTCGAATCCACGAGTTGGAGCCCCCTCTGGTGCCATGTGAGACTTCCCACAGCCTACGCCGCGCTCACATTCAGCCTATAGCGAGACTATAATTGGAACTTCACAAATTACTTAGCCAGGTCCGTCCCATACCGGACTTGTGGTAGTACGAAGTGACTTCGTAAAATATTTCACAGAAACGGTCCTTAAGTTGATTTAGGCTCAACCACATACCCCCGTACCGATAATCAACCAGTGTCACCAAACACGAGGCATACCTGGTACCACCACCTAACCATTAGCCTAAGTCCAAAACATGTTTTCTATTTTCATTTTTAAATAATTTCCGTAAGACCACCCTTGACTCACCGAAGTCAAGATATTGATTTTCAAAGTCTGTCATTTCATGTGAAAGATCGATCCCACCTAAAATTATACTAAGCCAGGCTAAGCATTTCTATAAAAATTTCTAGTTAACACTATGGTACTAACTAGTTTTCAGCTAGGGTGACAAGGTATATGAATTCAAGACTCAAATTGGCCATATACAAAGGATCATGGGTATATCTAAAATTCAAATCAAATTTGAATTACATTTGAATAAAGATAAGCATGCATATACAGTAAAACAATATAACTAATTTAAATTATTAGGTTCAACATGGTCAAAGGTGTAACTTGCCTTGATCGAAGTCCTGCTGCGATTCGTCGAATTCAAACTCTCCGGAATCGTCAATATCTAACGAGAAATCAATTCAAAACAAATTCAAAACAAAAATTCAAATGGAATCCAAATAACTTCCAAAAATTATCAAATAATTTGGGAGACAGAATTCTGAATTTTTGGATGTGGGTCAACAATTTTTAAAAAGGAAATGAGGCTTTTAAAAGAAATTGGAAGTTTTAATTTGAATTTAAAACTTGGAATTACAAAATATATTCAAATCAAATTTAAATAAGTTTCAAAATTTCAAAATTATTCCAGAAATGGATAGATCATGATTTTAGAAAAATTTAGAAATTTGAATGGGTCAATTTGGAGTTAAAATGCAAAAGTTATAGCCTTCCAAAGTTTGAATTCAAAATAAAAGAAAAAGGGTATTTTCTGGATTTATTTTTAAACCGAAAAGGATTTATGACGTCAGCACGAATTATTTTTCTAAAGGAAATTATAGATTATGACGTCAGCCCTAGGATTAAAATATTCGGGCAGGGTCGACAGTGGGGCCGGTGTCATGGACCAAGTCCATGGACCCGAGGAAGGTGAGGTGGCGGCGCGCGCGGGGAGCGGGTGGCGCCGACGTGGCGCCACGGGCTGCCGCGTGGTCGCCGCGTGGCGCCATGTCACGGCTTTATGCCGACGTGGCGGCGCGCGTCGCGGTGGCGAGGGGTGCGGGTGGCGCCGGCGTGGCGCCGACCGCCGCCACTGGCCGCCACGCCGCTGCCGGCCGGCCCGACGGCCGACGCGGCTGCCGGGCGACGGCGCGCTGGGCCGATGGTCGCCGAGCTCGGTGAGCGCGCGCCGCCGAGGGTACCAAAACGACGAGAAGAACGCGGGGAGTGCGTCGGTACCTTGCGCGGAGGCCGAGAATGCTTGGAGAGGGAAACCGGCGGAGAGGGGCGGCGGTCGGAGAAGCCTTCACGGCGGCGGAGTAGCTCCGATGGTGCACGTGCCCGGGGAGGTGGTCGCCGAGGGTCGCCTGGGCACCAAGAAGGTCGGGAGGTGTCGGTGAGGGGCGAGGGGCTCGAGCCGGCGGCGATTGCTCGCGGAGTTGCTTGCCGGCGGAGGGAAATCGGCGCAGGGGAACCTTCGGGCCGATGAAGTGTTCGGAGGCTCGGGGTGGCGGTGTGGGTAGAGGACCTCGGGCACCTCTTTTATAGGTCGGGAGGGGGTAACTGCCGCGCCATCTCGCCGGAGTTGCAGCTGCTCGGTGGTTTAACGCGACGGTGGTAATGCCGCAATTACGCGTGATTATGCCCGTAATGGACGCGTGGAGGTGCAATGGCTATTTGTCTTTGCCGCGGGGCAATAACGGAAGGAAACCGGCTTTAAAAGCTTCGTTTTGGTATTCATGGCGGCAAGGCGGGATCGCGCGAGAAAGAAAGGAAAGTGGCGGGACGAAGGGTCCGACGAGTGGGGCCCGCGTCGCCGAGAGAAAAGAGAAGGAAAGAGCGAGGGGACGGTCGGATGCTTGACGGTGGCACGGGGAGAGATCGGGACGGCGGCGCGCCGCGAAGGGGTAAGTGAATGGGGACGGCCGAGATTTCATCCGACAACGAGAATCGACGGGGCGGTCGGTGCATTAAGTGGGAGGCGGTTGAGATCGGGTGCGGCAACAGAGGACGGCGTGGATTAAGCCACGCGCGGCAGGAGCGAGAGGGGAGCGGTGAAGCGGTAAGTGGGTGCGGCGGCGAGGATCAAATCCGCGCGGAGTGGATTTGTCCGATCGCGCGACATGCGCCGCACGCGGAGAGGGAAAGCGGGAGAGGTTTAAGTTAGATCGGACGGTTGAGGGGATTCCGGCGGGAGGGGGCGCGATGGTTGACACTGCGGTCGGAGGGATTTTGGAATTTTCTTTCTTTTGATTTTCCAGAAATGCTATTAAGCTTTAGAAAACTCAGAAAAATACCAAATAAATTTTGAAAAATCCAGAAAAATTCTGGGAACTATCTGGAGCTATTATAGACTTAATAAAAATATGTCCCACTTATTTTAATAAGTATATTTTGCAAAGGTACAATTTGATTTTGTAGGGAGGGTTTTAATTCCTTCTAAAATCCAGAAAAATTAATATAATCTCATATTTGACTTAAGGAGGCTGAAATACATTGGTTTAAGCTTTTAGGAATGCAATAAATTTAATTTTGACTTTTACACAATAAAGTTTAAAATTTTTCTCAAATCAGGATTTTAACATAATTCCAGAAAATCCAATAAACTCCAGATTAAATTTTCAATAAAGGGACAAAATTTTGGGATGTTACAAACCTACCCCCCTTAAAGGAAATCTCGCCCTCGAGATTTGCACTGGCTAGCAAAAGAGATGGGGATGGCTGGTCTTTAAGTCTTCTTCTCGCTCCCAGGTGGCTTCGTCCTCGGTGTGATTGCTCCACTGAACTTTGCAGAATCTGATGGTCTTCCTTCTGGTCTGACGTTCTGCTGTCTCGAGAATCTTGATTGGTTGCTCCTGATAGGTGAGGTCATCCTGGAGGTCCAAGGTTTCCAGTGCGGCTTGCTCGTGGGTACTGAGGCACTTCTTTAACTGTGAGACATGAAAGACATTGTGCACCCCTGACATGCTTGGCGGCAAGTCTAACTGATATGCGACTGCACCTTTTCGGTCCAGAATCTTGAAAGGGCCCACATATCGCGGTGCAAGCTTTCCTCTAACTTGAAACCTTTTCACACCTCTGAGTGGGGATACCCTAAGATAGACGTAGTCCCCGACCTCAAAGGTCGTCTCGACGGCGTTATCCGCGTAGCTCTTCTCGCCGAGACGGGCTATCTTCACCGTCCCGATCTTCTTCACTTGATCTTCTCGCGTCTTGCAGCAGTTTGGTCCTTTCTTGGGGTTCACCTTGCCGATCCCAAAGCAAGGGGTTCTGCACTTTCGACCATACAAGGCTTCAAGGGTGCCATCTGCAGTCGGCTTGGTAGTCATATTATACGAGAATTCCGCATAGGCGGTGAACGGTCCCAACTGTTCCCAAATCCAGCGTACAAGCCCTTAGCATATCCTCGAGTATCCGATTAACTCTTTCTGCTTGACCGTCCGTCTGGGATGGTAAGCGGCATCAAACCGAGCTTACTACCCAACTCTTCGTGCAGCCTTTGCCAAAATCGAGAAGTAAACTGACTACCTCGATCTGACACTATCTTCTTGGGTACGCCATACAGGCACACAATTCGAGACACGTACAGTTCAGCCAACTTGCTTCCGGAATATGTGGTCTTGACTGGTATGAAGTGAGCTACTTTAGTCAATCTGTCTATGATTACCCAAATTGAATCATAACCCGATTGTGTCCTTGGGAGTCCGGTTATGAAATCCATACCAATTTCTTCCCACTTCCATTCCGGAATCGGCAATGGTTGTAAGAGTCCCGCTGGCCTCTGATGTTCAGCTTTGACTCGCTGACAGGTGTCGCAGGCTTCGATGAACTCTGCGATTTCCCTCTTCATACTAACCCACCAATATCTTTCCCTCAGATCCTGGTACATCTTGGTACGACCTGGGTGGATTGAGTATGGGGTATCATGAGCCTCTTTCGTAATCGTTTTTGATTTCCGATTATTCGGCACACAGATGCGGTTCTCGAACCAAACCGCGCCATGTTCATCTTCGCTAATCTCGCGCTTTGCCTCTCCTCATATTCTTCTTGATTTCTTGAATATCCTCGCCCACAACTGAGCTTCCTTAATTTGATCGTAAGCCGGGTCGCACTTCCAAAGGTGGTGAGGGTGCTTGGTCCCGCGGTTTAGACTTAGACGGCGACTCCTCCCAAGTCGGGTCCGGTCTTCTTCGATAACACCATGTTTGCATAAGACTTCCCGCTAAGGCATCGGCTACTACATTCGCTTTTCGGTGGTAATGTATACCGATGTCGTAGTCCTTGATCAACTCCAACCATCTTCGCGCCTCAAAGTTGAGTTCCGCCGGGTGAAGATATACTTCAAACTCTTATGGTCCGTGTATACTTCACAACGGTTACCAATAAGGTAGTGGCGCCGCATTTTTAAGGCGTGCACTCGCGCTAACTCCAAGTCATGAGTAGGATAATTGCACTCATGAGGCTTGAGTTGACGCGATGCATAGGCTACCACTTTGCCCTCTTGCATCGTAACACGCCTAAGCCTAGGCGAGAGGCGCCACGAAAACCTCGAAGCCTTTATGCACGCCCGCAAGACGAGCACGGTGCCGAGACTAGTCTCTTCTAAGGGTCCGAAACTCGCCGCAAGCCTTCGCCCATTCGAACTTCTTTTCCTTTTTCAGCAATTGGGTCATTGGCTTGGCTGTCTCGGAGAATCTGCTATGAACCGACGGTAATAACCCGCAAGTCCAAGAAAGCTCGACTTCATTACGGACTTTGGTGGCTTCCACTCCATCATCGCTTCCACCTTGGAAGGATCTACACGATTCCTTCTACTGTTACAATATGTCCGAGGAAGGCAACCTCTTTTAGCCGAAATTCACACTTATCGAATTTGGCGAAAAGTCGATGCTCTCTAAGCTTTTCCGAGTGATCCCGAGGTGCCGCTCGTGCTCTTCTTCGTTCTTGGAGTAGATGAGGATGTCGCCGATGAAGATTACTACGAACTTGTCCAAGTATTTCATGAACACACTGCTCATCATGCTCATGAAGTAGGTCGGTGCATTGGTCACCCAAATGACATGACCGTGAACTCATAATGCCCATATCCGTGGAGAAGGCGTCTTAGGAATGTCTTCTTCACGAATCTTCACCGATGGTATCCTCGATCGCAGATCAATCTTGGAGAAGATACTGGCTCCTTTCAACTGATCGAACAGGTCATCGATCCTGGGAAGGGGGTATTTATTCTTGATGGTGACGTCATTGAGTGCTCTATAGTCCACACATAGCCTCGCACTCTCATCCTTCTTCTTGACGAACAGACGGGTGCTCCCAAGGCGATGAACTAGGTCGGATATACCCCTTGTCTTCTAATTCCTTGAGTTGATTCTTCAATTCCGCTAACTCGTTAGCAGGCATCCGATATGGTCTCTTGGAAATCGGGGCGGTGCCTGGGACTAGGTCAATCACAAATTCGATCTCCTATCCGTGGCATCCCCGCGCCCTCGGAAAACATCCGGTACTCCCGCACGATAGGCACTTCCTCCAATACTTGGAGGTGGAAGAGGGCACATTCTTCCGCTTCGAATCTGGGAGAGAAGATTACTTCCACGCCTTGGTCATTGGTGAGGTGATGGATCTGGTAGCACAATCGATCCGACCTCGATTCTTGGCTAACCAGCCATCCCGAGAATGACGTCTAATCCTTGCGATTCCAAAACCAAAAGATCGGCGAGAATCGGGTCCCATCTATGAGCAATTCCACTTTGGGGCACAAAGTCCTGCTCTCATTTCTGCTCCAGGAGTGAACTATCATAGGGTTGCTAAGGGTTACCCCGCCCAACCCATGCTTATCCACAAAAGTTTTTGACACAAAGGAATGCGATGCTCGAATCGAAAAGAACTCGATGCTGGTATCGAATTGACAAGGAACATACCCAAAGACGACATCCGTGCGGCTGGGCCTCTTCCACTGCCACGTGGTTCACTCGCCCTTTGATGAAGGTCCGCGCCTCGCGGCCCCGGTTCCGACTTCCGAGGCTCCACGAAGTTGCCGCCGCTGAATCTTCTTAGGCATGCCTTGGCAAAGTGCCCTGTTCCTTCGAGTAGCAGTCAATCCGCCGACGGCGGATCGCTCTTCTCGTGCTCGCCACCGGTTGTTTGGTGCGTTGCACGGGAACCGCCGCGGCCGCTTGAAACGGCGCGGCGGTGGTTGAGGACTTGAACTCGCTGGATCGTTCTTGAAGTTGCCGCACGGGTCCGAACTTGTTTGAGTGGGGAGGATCTGCGATTCTTGAAAGAACTTCCGAGTTGTTTCTCCGTCCGCCATCCTTTTCTTCCGGTCTCCATCTCCATGTGCTTGCCCTCTGGCGGATGGCCTTCATCGACTAGCCGGTGGAAGTCAAGATAGTCACCCGATATCGCTTGTACCGATATGTTGTCATTCGTGCCCTCCATGAACCTTTCTTGCTTGGCTTCACCTGAAGCCACATCCTCTGGCGCATAGCGGGCGCTTGGTTAAATTTCAGACGTACTCATTGACATTACGACTTCCTTGGCGCAGAGATCTGAACTCCTTCTTCTTCAATGCCATGGTGCCAGTGGGGATATGAGCTTTGCGAAAGCTTTGCTCGAACTCGATCCACGTCACCGTCTGCGGGTTGGCATGTGAAGCGGTGAAAGTGTCCCACCATTGGGATGCGGGCCCGTTCAGCTGATGGGAGGCGAACAGGACTCGCTCCCGATCAGTGCACTGCAGAATGTCCAGCTTTTTGCCAATCGACCTGAGCCAGTCGTCGGCGTCCATCGGTTCGGCACTGCCGGCGAAGGTGGGTGGCTTGATCCTCAGGAACTCAGAGAGACGATTGGGAGGTACTTGGGCAGGTTGATGATGAGCCTGAGGGTTGTTGATCGTCTGAGCTAAGAGCTGGATCAACTGGGTTTGATTGGCCATCAACTGTGCCCAATCTGGTCCTGCTGCTGGCGGGGGTGGTGGAATCGGAGCGGACTGGCTTCCTTGTGCTCCGGGGTTGGCGTTGTCCATGTTGGGGTTTCTTCTTGTGTTCACCATCTATTGAGACTTTCAGATTTAGAGAGAGAACTAAGGAAAGGTTCTAGTAACAATCCCACCAAAACAACACACAAGAGCAAGGAAAACCCAGATAAGAGCCAAATAAAACTTTTTATTATAATAGTCTTCGTGGCTGTTTACAAAGGTCTACAGCTCACGGATAGCGTTCTAAAACTCGGGGTGGTCTACACACTAGCGCTGCGCTCGAGTCTCCTCGGAAAAGGTCCGGAATCAGTGGAACCTGCATCCTCTGCACGGAGCTCGGCAAGTTCCTCTTCGCGTGCGCGGAGCTTCTGCTGCGCGGTGTGTAGCTCGTCCAGGGTGGTCTGGTACATGTGGTCCATGGACTTGGTGTACTCTACCAGTCGTATGAGGCGGGGGTTGCTCTCATACTCTGTAGACGAGAAGTCGCTGGCAGCCCACAAGGGAGTCTTCATGGGGAAGTAGCGGAAGTCGGTCGCAGAAATCTCGAGCGTAGATGTTCCGCACTGGCGAATGGCCTCTCGGGCTGCATCCTGAACTCCATCGAAGAAGGTGGCCCGAGGTAGGGGTGCGTCGAACACGTAAATGGCTCCGTGTGCTCCGAAATCCTTGAAGATCTTCACTTCCACTCTCCAGCGTTCCTCGTCTCCATACATGCCAACATATCCTTGGTAGAGGGGGTATGGGCGGAAGTTGAGCTCTTGCATGAGGTTGTACAGATCGTTGGCGAAGAGTCCGGCAAGGGTTCCGTGGGAGACGCGGGTGGGTTGCTCCATCTAAAATTTGGAAGGGGAGAGGAGTTAGTAATCGGTTTTGTAAAGAGACTTGAGAAAAGGGAGAGATAGTTTAAAAGCGCATTTCTTATTAAAACATATCCTTAAAGCTGGTCTCTAGCTAAGGTCACGTCTTAGAGTCATTGTTGCTCTGATACCATTTCTGTCGGGACCCGGAACAACAACTCCGAGCCCTCTGGTAAATCGCACTATCCTGTGAAAAGCTAGTGCACACAGTGCTTCACAAGAATGTATATCATGCAAAAATAACCACGAGATATTATTAAACGAAAATACGGCCAAGGCCAAGTCTTACAATAAGGCACTAGGCCAACAAAGTAAACAAAACAAATGGAAATAAAGTAAAGGTGGCAAGACACCCATCCAAATCTCCCACAGCGAATGATCAGAAGACGATCCTACTCGCCAAGTAGTCCTCACCGTCGTGAGTCGCCTCAAGTCCGCAACAGATTTAGCAAGGTGAGTACGAAAGTACTCCCAAGGTAAGCAAGTAAATGCTTACGCAAGTTACACCAGGAAATATAACAGATTTGATGCATGCATAAGGGATTTCAAAGGAAGCTTAATAGGGTAATGTGCGGAAAGCAATACTTGAATTTAAATACAATAACGTAAGTGCGAAAAGCTGAATTTAAATACAGTATATGAAACATTGTTTTTAACAAGTAATATCGTTAGTGTAGGCTCCAACCCACACTAACCTAACCACGGGAATCCACCCGGACCATTACCAAATCCAACATTTGTTTGCCCAAAACCAAGTTTTATGAAAATTCAAGTCTAATCTGTGAAGACTCTACTCAGCATGTCCATGACCGTGGACACGGCTATCCAGATAGTTTGTTACTCGCAGAGGTGTACAACTTTACCCACAAGACATTCCTCTCACTTGAGCCACGCGATCAACACACCGCCTTAGGTGTGCGGCGGAGAGTTCATGACAAGGTCTGTTCGATGATTCATAGCCAACATAATCACGCCGCCACTAAGGTTTCACCACAACTCGAATCCACGAGTTGGAGCCCTCTCGTGCCATGTGAGACTTCCCACACCTACGCCGCTCACATTCAAATATAGCGAGACTATAATTGGAACTTCACAAATTACTTAGCCAGGTCCGTCCCATACCGGACTTGTGGTAGTACGAAGTGACTTCGTAAAATATTTCACAGAAACGGTCCTTAAGTTGATTTAGGCTCAACCACATACCCCCGTACACGATAATCAACCAGGTGTCACCAAACACGAGGCATACCGGTACCCACCACCTAACCATTAGCCTAAGTCCAAAACATGTTTTCTATTTTCATTTTTAAATAATTTCCGTAAGACCACCCTTGACTCACCGAAGTCAAGATATTGATTTTCAAAGTCTGTCATTTCATGTGAAAGATCGATCCCACCTAAAATTATACTAAGCCAGGCTAAGCATTTCTATAAAAATTTCTAGTTAACACTATGGTACTAACTAGTTTTCAGCTAGGGTGACAAGGTATATGAATTCAAGACTCAAATTGGCCATATACAAAGGATCATGGGTATATCTAAAATTCAAATCAAATTTGAATTACATTTGAATAAAGATAAGCATGCATATACAGTAAAACAATATAACTAATTTAAATTATTAGGTTCAACATGGTCAAAGGTGTAACTTGCCTTGATCGAAGTCTGCTGCGATTAATTCGTCAATTCAAACTCTCCTAATCGTCAATATCTAACGAGAAATCAATTCAAAGCAAATTCAAAACAAAAATTCAAATGGAATCCAAATAACTTCCAAAAATTATCAAATAATTTGGGAGACAGAATTCTGAATTTTTGGATGTGGGTCAACAATTTTTAAAAAGGAAATGAGGCTTTTAAAAGAAATTGGAAGTTTTAATTTGAATTTAAAACTTGGAATTACAAAATATATTCAAATCAAATTTAAATAAGTTTCAAAATTTCAAAATTATTCCAGAAATGGATAGATCATGATTTTAGAAAAATTTAGAAATTTGAATGGGTCAATTTGGAGTTAAAATGCAAAAGTTATAGCCTTCCAAAGTTTGAATTCAAAATAAAAGAAAAAGGGTATTTTCTGGATTTATTTTTAAACCGAAAAGGATTTATGACGTCAGCACGAATTATTTTTCTAAAGGAAATTATAGATTATGACGTCAGCCCTAGGATTAAAATATTCGGGCAGAGGCTGACAGGTGGGGCCCGGGTGTCATGGACCAAGTCCATGGACCCGAGGGAAGGGTGAGGTGGCAGGCGGGCGCGCGGGGGAGCGGGGTGGCGCTGACGTGGCGCCACGGGGCTGCCGCGTGGTCGCCGCGTGGCTGCCATGTCACGGCTTTATGCCGACGTGGCGGCACGCGCGCGAGGTGGCGAGGGGGCGTGCGGGTGGCGCCGGCATGGCGCCGATCCGCCGCCACTGGCCGCCACGCCGCCGCTACCGCCCGACGGCCGACGTGGCGTCGCCGGCGGCGGCGGCGCGCTCGGGGCGATGGTCGCCGAGCTCCGTGAGCGGTGGCGCCGCCGAGGGTACCAAAGCGACGAGAAGAACGCGGGAGTGCGTCGGTACCTTGCGCGAGGCCGAGGATGCTTGGAGAGGGAAACCGCGGAGAGGCGGCGGTCGGAGAAGCCTTCACGGCGGCGAGTAGCTCGGTGGTGCACGTGCCGGGAGGTGGTCGCCGAGGGTCGCCTCGGCACCAGCAAGGTCGGGAGGTGTCGGTGAGGCGAGGGGCTCGAGCCGGCGCGATTGCTCGCCGGAGTTGCTTAAGCCGCGGAGGGAAATCGGCGCAGGGGAACCTTCGGGCCGGATGAAGTGTTCGAGGCTCGGGGTGGCGGTGTGGGTAGAGGGACCTCGGGCACCTCTTTATAGGTCGGGGGGGGGTAACGGTCGCCCATCTCGCCGGAGTTGCGCTGCTCGGTGGTTTAACGCGACGGTGGTAACAGCCGCAATTACGCGTGATTATGCCCGTAATGGACGCGTGGAGGTGCAATGGCTATTTGTCGCTTGCGCGGGCAATAACGGAAGGAAACCGGCTTTAAAAGCTTCGGTTTTGGTATTCATGGCGGCAATGGGCGGGATCGCGCGAGAAGAAAGGAAAGTGGCGGGACGAAGGGTCCGACGAGTGGGGCCCGCACGTCGAGAGAGAAAGAGAAGGAAAGAGCGAGGGGACGGTCGGATGCTTGACAGTGGCACGGGAGAGATCGGGACGGCGCGCGCGCGAAGGGGTAAGTGAATGGGGACGGCCGAGATTTCATCCGACAACGAGAATCGACGGGGCGGCCGGTGCATTAAGTGGGAGGGGCGGTTGAGATCGGTACGGCAACAGAGGACGGCGTGGATTAAGCCACGCGCGGCAGGAGCGGAGAGGGAGCGGTGAAGCGGTAAGTGGAGTGCGGCGGCGAGGATCAAATCCGGCGCGGAGTGGATTTGTCCGATCTGCGACATGCGTCGCGACGCGGAGAGAGGAAAGCGGGAGAGGGTTTAAGTTAGATCGGACGGTTGAGGGGATTCCGGCGGCGGGGGCGCCGATGGTTGACACCGCGGTCGGAGGGATTTTGGAATTTTCTTTCTTTTGATTTTCCGAAATGCTATTAAGCTTTAGAAAACTCAGAAAAATACCAAATAAATTTTGAAAAATCCAGAAAAATTCTGGGAACTATCTGGAGCTATTATAGACTTAATAAAAATATGTCCCACTTATTTTAATAAGTATATTTTGCAAAGGTACAATTTGATTTTGTAGGGAGGGTTTTAATTCCTTCTAAAATCCAGAAAAATTAATATAATCTCATATTTGACTTAAGGAGGCTGAAATACATTGGTCTAAGCTTTTAGGAATGCAATAAATTTAATTTTGACTTTTACACAATAAAGTTTAAAATTTTTCTCAAATCAGGATTTTAACATAATTCCAGAAAATCCAATAAACTCCAGATTAAATTTTCAATAAAGGGACAGAATTTTGGGATGTTACAAGTACAGTTGTACTTTGGGGGATGTGGTAGTCTCGCCCGGGTAATGCTAAGGACTTAACTTTGTGCGCCATTGATCTGAGCTTAATCGTGCAAACCACATGTCTATTATGGGATGGACTCGGTGATTAATTTGTAATATTTCAATTCAATTCGCCATTGTGATGGACATGGTTGCCGATTTCCATGTGGCGCAAGGGGTGTGATGATGAACCCTAGCGGGCGTGATTGTGTTGAGGTAGAGCATTGTAAAGGCCTTGTTGTGATTTCCTTAGGCCTAGGCTAATCACATCGTGTGGGTACAGCCAGTGCAACCTCTGCAGAGTGTAAAACTATTCGAATAGCCGCGTCCTCGGTCATGGACGGTGCTCGGGATTTCACACGAGGGTTAGTGATTCATTTATAACTTGGTGGTTTATGTTGGGAGTGGACAGTAGTTCATCGTTGGTTTAACTTGTGAATTGGTGTTCACAAGTGGTTCATGTTTATTCCTTTGATTATCTATTATTATCGCTTTCGCTTAACTTTCGCTTTCAAAGTTATTTAATATATTTCAAGAATAAATGCCTTTACGCAAAATTAACCTTTCACCTTCCTTTGGTAAGCCTTGCATATTATATTGCATTTATTGTTACAAACGACTTGCTGAGTACCAATGTACTCACGGCTTTACGCCTATGTTGCTCGGTTGAGGAGAGGAGTGCTATCGCAGGAGGTGCCGAAGGAGAGTACTACGACGACTTCACGGATTAGGCTTCGTTCTCCACTCGATAGCCTGTGGTTTGTCGATTGGTCGCTACGCTTTATTTTGGATTTCACGCTATTTTGTTAAGCCCTTCCGGCTAGAGATATTGTAAGCTTGGCCATAAGGTCGCACTTTGATATTTTATCGATATTCGAGTTTTCCTTTATTATTGTCGTGTGTATGACTATGATGACATCTATGTTTGATCGTGTGCACTAGCGTGATCCTCGACTAGTGCGCTTTACGAGAGACCGAATTTGCATATTCGGTCTCGGCGATAAGCAGTAAGGAACTCGTGAGACCGCTGAAACTCCAAGTCAAGACGTATATCCAGCAAAGACGGACAGAACGATAAGCCGCAGAAGGCGGAGAGAGTCCAATCGACGCCGCATGCAACAGAGCTCGAGCGTAAAGGCGCCAACAAAGAGCATCACCTGCTGAAGAGAGTGCTCTTGGCGAACCACGGACAGTGCATGTGGCATCACCAGAGGGCTCGTGCGCCGACGAAGATGAGTCCACATCCGAAAGCCGAAGGAGTCCCACAACCTCGTAAGAGAACCGAGGCCGGATATCGGCGATGAAGACAAGAAGAGCCGAAAGCGCCGCCATCGCACCACCGAGTGTAGGTGGTCGACGATCCTTGTAGAAATCCGAGCCTCTGGTAGGCGCAGGCGCTTCATCATCGCAACTGAGCGCCTCGTGAGCAGCCTTGTCGGTCCGTCGGGGCAATGCAACAGCGGCTCCGCGGAGGAATAGGGCAAGGCGGGCGGTGACATCGCCGAGGGACGCCCGAGACGAAGACCACGCATGTGAATGCGCATGTAAGACACGGTCGGTGTAATTAACACCATCAAAGACCACCGGCAGCGAGGAGGGAAACGGTGCCCATTGGTAGGCGGCGCCGACGGCGCGGCGACCAAGACAACGGTCTAACAGCGGCGCCGACGGCGCGGCGTTAGATCGACGCTTTTTAGAACTAAACCCTAACACTTATTAACGGGCATACGGCCCATTAATAACACACACACGCACACACGTAGGAGGCGGCGGCGCACCGTTGGCGGTGCGGGCGACCGTGGCGCGGGGCGGCCGGGCGGCGCGGCGGCGGCGGCGTGTGGGAGCGGCGGTGCGTGGAGCGGCGGCACGTGGGAGCGCGCGCGGGAAGCGGCGGCGTGTGAAGCGCGCGCGTGGGAGTAGAGCGCGGAGGGAGCGGCGGCGCGGAGGGAGCGGCCGGGACGGAGGGAGCGGACGGCAGCGGTTGGAGGCGGCGGCGGCGCGACGGAGTGGAGGGCCCGGGCGGCGACGGATCGGCCGAGCGGGAGCCGGAGCGCGCGATAAGGGAGCCGTCGGGGAAGACGGCGAAGGAGCCGGAGCGGGGCGCGACGGCCTCGGGTGGCGGGGAGCGCACGCGGAGTCGTCGGCGGGATGACGGCGACGGCGGCAAGCGAAGCGACGGGAAACCCTAGGTACGCTCTGATACCATGTTATGAATAGCGCTTGTATTCAATATGAGGCCAATGGGCCGGTATATATACACAAAGTACATGTGGTAAATATGCAAAGAACCCCTCATAACAATGGGGAATAACAATCTATACATATATCTCTAACATGATCAATCGGGATCGACCTCGACGCGCCGAAATCTGAGACCTTGGCTGTGTAGCTGTCGTTCAGAAGTACGTTCATGCACTTGATGTCTCTGGAGAATTAACACCGAAGCCGCCGAGTGCAGGTACGTGCTCGCGCCGGCGATCTCGGTGGCGATCCTTAGGCGCTCCTCCCAAGACAATGGTAACAAGCTACCATTTTGCTCGCAATGCAAGAGGTCATACAGCGTGCCGTTGGAGACGAACTCGTAGACAAGTAGAGGGACCTCGGCCTCGAGACAGCATCCGTGGAGCTTCACCACGTTCCGGTGGTTGATCTGTGAGAGGAAGTACACCTCGTTGATGAACTGATCAGACCTTGTTCTTTGCGGTTTCTAAAAGTCGCTTTTGGCTTTTGCTATAGTAACTAATTTTTAAATAGAGTATTTTTTTAAGATGAGATCTACAAGTTAATTATAGTATACGTTAAAAAACTAATATATGTACCATTAAAAATCGCAAGCGAGTATCTCTCTTTCCACAATCTCTGTCGCAAACAGCTAAAAAGTCATCAACCGCAGCCAAAAGTCATCAACCGTAGCAAAAAAGAACAGGCCCAATCTCGGTGCTTGCCACAAGCTTTGACCTCTTGATGGCCACCACGCGCTGGTCGGTTAGGATGCCCTTGTAGACCGTGCCATGGCCGCCGCGGCCGACCACACGGGCATGGTCGAAATTGTTGGTTGCCTTCTCCGGCTCCGCCAAGGAAAATATCTTTGTGCCGTCGCTGGCATTTTGGTCTGAAGAAATCAGTTGTTCTAGCAGAATGCCCTTGTTCTTCCGGAAGTACCTCTTCCTAAGGCGTTTCTGAACGCCTCTCTTCCATCTCCGAGTAAGAATAGTAGCAGCTGCGGTGAGAAACAGAATGCATTCGCAACTGCTTAGTCCAATGGTAACACCTGCATTGGTTGCAGCCGTTTAAGTCGATTCATTTATCTCCTGAGATAAAGAGAGCAGTAACGCAAAGGGATAGTTCTTTATTCGAGGCATTGATCACACTATTGACAGGATCGGCAGTAACAAGCGGTACAAATCGCTTACCTAATATTATAGTAGATGGTTTGCATTTTCTTGTGACGTCACTGAAATCTGTTCCATGAGGACAAGGGGTGCATGCAAGGTTAGAAAACCCGGCGGTAACCGGAAATACCGGCACCTACCGGTAGAAAAAATACCGGCCGGAAATTTTCAATTTTCAATTTGAATTTAGGACTGCATAATAAAAGAATAAAAGAACCAAGGAACAGAGCAGTCATAAACAGATAAAACATTTTGGAGTGCAATGGAAGACCATCAATATCAAGATTTGAGCATTGTGCCTGCAATGATAAATCAAAAAAGGAAAGAGATCTTACTTGAAGCTTTTAGGGACCGAACAACTTTGACAAAGAACTTGAAGCATTATGGAATAAACTATTGCTTTTGAATAGCATCATAATTACAGTTTGAGTTAACGAGCAATTTCAAGTTGAAATTTTCAATCGCTCATTCACTAAGTACAATTGAGATAGTGAATACCAATTGATTGAGGAACAGTGACAAAAGTGCTGATTATACATTAACATTATCCAATTATGCACAACAAATCACTCCCCAAATGGTAAACTGTAGACCTTCAGCCCTATTTAACCCGTAGGGAATCTAACCTACGTGGTCGGAGATATCTAATTCCACCAGTTTTTCCTGCATAATTCAACAAGTCTTTCATATGAAATGCACAGTTTTCAAGTTCCAAAAAGCTCCAGGATCTACAATGTCATGATGTGATAAATCTTTCTTGTTAAACTTGCTATTACTGCACCATCAACTTGTTATAATTGTTGTCTCCCTTGATCCTTAATCATAGCTCATTCAACAATAGCCATAAGTCATGTAGAGAACCATCAACCATTGAGCATGGCACATCTTAATTCTAAGCTAGCCAAATGTTTGGAAGAGTTGGATAGCTATTTATAGAACACATGGAAGTTTTTCCGGTTTTCCACCGGTTTTTCTGGTTTTTGACCGGTTACCGGTCCCCTTCCGCTCCCTCCAACATTTTCATTTGCCAAAATTTAACCGGGTTTTCCGGTAACCGGCCGGTTCCCGGTACCGCCCGGCGGCCGGGATTTGGCCCGGTAGCGGGTTTTTGAACCTTGGGTGCATGCATAGCCCCCAAAAGTATTCTGGCAAATACCATTGCAAATGTATTTATCTGGCTGCAGGCACTCGTTGGTATCTGTAAATTGCACAATAGAATCAGACTATCAATGGTGCTCCTTACAAAATATGAATTTTGCATGTAATGTCTCTCCAATGGTGATATGTTCAATTCTTACAAAACTATCCATTAATATGAACTCGTGTTCACCTTCTTCGCAGCCGATGTAGCAGTTCCCGACCTGAACACCCAAGGCAGGAATGAACAGCGAGGCCTCCACGCCGCAGCCAAGGACGAACAGCGACATGTTCCGCGAACCGGATAAGAAGAAGGGCCTGCCTGGAGCCTCCCAGGAAACGGAGTAGTCGCGCACACCTCGAGTCATATTCACGAAGAATGAAATACTGACGCCAACACTGCCGGCAGGTTCAATATAACCTCTGTGAACGGCAGCATCCACCGTGATGTTTGAGTTGCCTAGCAGGAGGTGTCTGGTGTTGTCTTCGCCGCCGGCTGCACAAGTGAGGCTGAAGCCCGGCAGGGAGCACCTGGGGCCAATTCCGAACGGATGGCTGACCTCATAGCCACCACAGACGGTAGAGCAGTTTCTTCTGGCCGTCGTCACCGCTGCAGCTGCTGGTAACGGCACCACGAGTACTGCAAGCACGAGCGCTGCCATGGCCGTTTTCATCTTGGAGTATGTCTGTCTGTATGGATAGAAGATACAATGCTTCGACTTACTAATGCTGCCGCATGTCAGGCTCTCAGCGATGCCCCTTGATATGCGGCAGCATTGCTATAACTATATGAAATGCAGGAATCACACGTTCTAGACGAAACCTAGATAGGCTAACCATTAACCATTTTTTTTTCAAACCTCCCATTCCCCTGTTCTAAGTTCTGAATAGGCAAAAATGGTTCACCATCCAACACTCTGACGCGCAATTTTTTGAAGTGCACGAGCCAGTGCCTAATTCTAATTAGTCAGGTCAGGAGGATGGCGATGGACGTGGAGCCCTGGACCATGGATAGGTAAGCCAACTGCTTCAGTTGGCTGCTCCAGTAAACTGAATTTATTGGAGGTAGTATAGGAAAAACCATTTCAATCGAGCAGTGCCTGTCAGTCACTTCTTAAGGGGCACCCTTTCCCTCCGATAACGAAGCTTTTGCGGTACAAAAATGGCATGCAAAAGTAATCAAAATACACTCTAACAGAAGAATGATGGTTGCAATCTACCGCGGTATGCGCACACGAACTCGCTCTAGGCTGTCCGGAACAACGCCTCGACGCCCATCATCTCGTTCTGCTTCACGGTGAGGCCGAACTATCTCATCCTTGCTAGGAGTAACCTCACGTGCCCTCAGGAACTGCTGCCTCATCTCCACGTCTTTCATGGTAGGCCTGTCCTCTCGTCTCAGCATTCAGGCACTCTTGCGCCAAGCGAGCCATGTGCATGATCACTTCCTTGTCCGCTTCCTCCAGAACCGGATCATCCACTGTCTCCTCGAGGGGCCTCTCCCTCGTACCCCACAAGAATTAATTCGACAGGTTCTGCTTCTCGCCACACTCGTTCTCGGTGATTGGCTTTTGTCTCGTCAGATGCTCAACAAGAATCGCTCCAAAACTGTAAACATCGCTCTTGTCAGTTAATTGGGCCGTGTGGAAGTACTCCGGATCCAAGAAACCGAAGGCGCCCTGCACGGGAGTGACCAGGTGTGTCTGATCAATAGGAATCGACCTCGACAAGCCGAATTCTGACACCTTCGATGTGTTGCTGTCGTTCAGTGCTTGCCGTGCAGAAGGTCATACATTGTGCCATTGGAGACAAACTCGTAGACAAGGAGAGGAAGCTCCGCTTCCAGGCAGCATCCGTGGAGCTTCACCATGTTCCGGTGGTTGATCTGCGATAGGATGGCAACCTCGTTGATAAGTTGGTCTTTCTCGGTGTTCACGCGCTGGGCAGTCAGGATGCCCTTGTAAACTGTACCATGGCCGCCGTGGCGGTAACACCCCAAATATGGAATTTGATGAAAGATTGAAAATTTTAAAACTTTCTATTTCTTTTCGGTGTTATTTGAATTTCCCTGGAATTTTGATCTGGATTTTGCCAGTCAATTTCAAATAAGTAAATTTTTTA